>SJYO01053954.1:1127634-1180000 GCA_006410555.1 Capra ibex
AGAGTGAAAAAGTTGGCTTAAAGCTCAATATTCAGAAAACGAAGATCATGGCATCCGGTCCCATCACTTCATGGGAAATAGATGGGTAAACAGTGGAAACAGTGGCAGACTTTATTTTGGGGGGCTCCAAAATCACTGCAGCTGGTGACTGCAGCCATGAAATTAAAAGATGCTTACTCCTTGGAAGGAAAGTTATGACCAACCTAGATAGCATATTGAAAAGCAGAGACATTATTTTGCCAACAAAGGTCCGTCTAGTCAAGGCTATGGTTTTTCCAGTGGTCATGTATGGATGTGAAAGTTGGACTGTGAGAAAGCTGAGCACTGAAGAATTGATGCTTTTGAACTGTGGTGTTGGAGAAGACTCTTGAGAGTCCCTTGGACGGCAAGGAGATCCAACCAGTCCATCCTAAAGGAGATTAGCCTTGGGATTTGTTTGGAAGGAATGATGCTAAAGCTGAAACTCCAGTACTTTGGCCACCTCATGCGAAGAGTTGACTCATTGGAAAAGACTCTGATGCTGGGAGGGATTGAGGGCAGGAGGAGAAGGGGACAACAGAGGATGAGATGGCTGGATGGCATCACAGACTCGATGGACGTGAGTTTGGGTGAACTCCGGGAGTTGGTGATGGACAGGGAAGCCTGGCATCCTGGGATTCATGGGGTCGCAAGGAGTCAGACATGACTGAGCGACTGAACTGAACTAAAACACCTTGGGACAAGCTAGCAGGGGGCACTCTTTCCGTCCCTTCTGATGTCTGTGTCAAAAGCTTTCCCTGTCTCTATTATACTTGAATAAAACTCCGCTACACAAAATGTTCCAGGTAGTCAAGCCTCATCTCTGGCCCCAGATCAAAACCCTCTCCTCTGGAGGTCACGAATCCCAGCATGACGCACAGCTCACAGCAGCAGCCTTTCCGTGGGAGCGTCGATTCGTGCAGCATTCTTCAGAAAGCAGTTAGCACACCCAAGACCAACGCAACAGTGAAAGCAACTGTACTTCAATTTAAATAAAAGATTTTTCAAATAAAATTTTTTTTAATTTTAAATTTCTAAAAGAAAGCAACTTAGCACACATATGCATGTACGTATACACATATGCTTGTGTCTGCAATTTGCCTCATATGTATGCCTATGTGTGTAGGTCTATGTGTATATAAATGTTTATACTTACATGGCAAAATAGTAATGACTAGCAAATCTAATTGGAGGGCATCCAGGTGGTCACTGGCTTGTTCTTTCGACTTTCCTGTTTGCTTGAAAATTCTCTAAAATAAGCTCAGGAGAACTGAAGTAAAAGAAGGCCAGAAAGGGAAGAAGATATACACAGAATCAGTGGACAAATAAGAAGCACGAAACAGAAATTGTGGACTTCAGTGTATCAGAAATGCATCGAATATGAATGGACCAGGAGCTCTAGGGGAAGTCCAGCAGTGTATTCCACGGAACACTGAGTATCCAGTGAAGTCCATGAGACGGCCAACACTTCCTTATGAAACAGGGTCCGGGGACTTCGAGGGGTGAAGAAGGCAGCTGGAGGCATCAGAAAGGGGTGAGCCGACATGCAGAGGCCTGGCATGCTGCCGTCTGTGGGGTCACAGAGAGTCGGACCCGATCGCGCCCCTGAACCGAACTGAATACCCAGAAGACTGTGTGCGGTGTATCTCAGGAGAGTTTTCTCCAAAACGGCTGAAACAACAAAGCCGGAGCCCTCCCTCGTGGGAGGCGTTCACGGAAGACACCCCACGGCACAGAGCAGCCGAGGCCTGGCCCGACGGGGCCCCCGGGTGGCGCTGCCGGCCCCCTCACCCCAGGTACCACCACCCTGATGCACCCAGACCCACACGAGCGCCCTGGTCTGCTTCAAGGAGAGGGAGCCCCCGCCGCTCCCGACACCCAGGGATGCAGAGCCTGGTCAGATGCCCTGCACTGGCTAAGCAAAGGGCTGTCCAGCTGGCCTGACCCACCCGTCCCCTGGCTGGCCCAGGGACCCCCCTCACCTCCCGCTGCGGACAAGCCGCATGGGCAGCAAAGGGTCAGGAGACATCCCGGGAGCTGGAGCCAGGCCAGAAGCTGCCCCCTGGGAAAGGCAGGCGGCGGCCAGGGGCCCACCTCCAAACCCCACCCCCTGGGGGCAACAGGAACCTTCCCCTTGTCCTGGCTCCGGCCATCCTGAGCCTGGGCAGGCCTTCCGGAAGGAGACTCGGCTCCTCTTCAAGGTCAAGGTCACGCGGCCCCTCCTCCCCTCCTCCCCTGCAGAGCATCCTCGCTTCATCTCGTCTTCCTAAACGTGCTCAGGAGCTGACGTGACCCTACAGTTGTCTTTCTTTCTTTCTTTTTTTGTCTCTCTTTTGGCCGTGCCGCTCAGCCTGCAGGATCTTAGTTCCCCGGCCAGGGAGGGAGCGTGTGTCCCTACAGCGGACGCACACGTCTGCACCCCTCGAAGTCCCCAGGGCCTGTTTCATAAGGAAGTGTTGGCCATCTCGTGGAACTTACTGGATACTCGACCCAAAGTGAAAATCAGACCGGTCCTCTGGGCCCAGGGGGGTTGTGAGTGTGTCGGTTGTCAACCTTTTGATCTCAGGCTGACCAGGAGCTTTGGCCATGGCCCAGCCTCTGATAGAAGGTGCGACTGAAGGTAGAAAAGCTGTAAGTCTCGCCATCATCAGTCAGGCACCACCTGCATTCACCGGGAGGGGTCTGTCTCGAGGAGTTGGCTCACAGCGGGGGGAGGTTTGCGGGTCCAGGATCGCAGGATGCACAGCAGGCTGGAAACTTGGGGAAGGGTTGAGTTCAGGTCCAAAGGTAGGCTCAGAAGCCCTTCTTCCTGGGGGAGGGCACTCTTTGTTCTATCAAGGCCTAACAGACTGGAGGAGACCCCCCCAAACCCAGGAGTGTGGACACTAATCTCACCCCGAAGATGCTCCAGCAGCAAAACGTCCTGACCAGGGTATCTGGGTGCAGGGCTCTGCCATGCTGGCACAGAAGATTATCCTTCACGGAGACCATCTCTAGTATTACCGGTGACAGGAAATCCTGGAAATAACACAAAATATGTGCCAGTATAAACAGAAAAGAAACGGACATTTTTTTTGCATGTCCTTAAAGGAAATTAGTGAAGAAGGAAAAACAGATCTGTTTAAAAATCAAACATGTGGACTTGCTTGGCGGCCCAGGGGCTGAGAATCCACCTGCCAGGTCAGAGGACATGGGTTCACCCCTGGTCCGGGAGGGCTGCGTAAGCCACGGGGCAGCTAAGCCCGAGCGCCACAGCCAATAAGCCCAAGTGCGGCAGCTCCCGGAGTCCTCAGGCCCCGGAGCCCGCGTCCATGACAGAGAGACCTTCGCGCCGCGACAGAGTCGTCCCTAGTCGCCGTAACTAGAGAAAGCCCATGCACAGCGACAAAGACCCAGCCTGGCCAAAATTAAACAGATAACAAATGTTAATAACAGGAAAAGTTAAGACGTCCTACTGCAAAAATAAAAAACTAAACATGTATGTGAATTAGAAGTCCCCAAACGACTTGTAGGGTCAATTCAGTGCCGATCACAATCTCCTCTGTGTGTGTGTGTAGCACTCGACAATCTGATTCACAAATTACCGAGATTAACCAAGATACTCTTGAAGAATAACAAGGTAGGGGACATCCCTGATGTTCCAACGGTTAGCACTCCATGTTTCCAATGCAGGGGGCAGAGGTTCAATCCCTGGGCAGGAACCTAAGAGCTGGCATGCCGCAGGAAACAGCAAAAAAAAAAAAAGAATAACAAGGTAGGAGGGCCTGCCTGCCCGCTCTACAGATACCAAGCTTTCCTTTAAAGCTGCAATAAAGCCACCGCTGAGGAACCAGAGCGTGCGCACCGCCTACACTAGGGAAATACAACCTCCCCTGTTTGCTGGTCCCAGGGACCAGTGGACAAAGGGCAGGCCTTTCCTTACAGCCAGTTTATAGACCTGATTATCCAGAGAGGAAAAAGTATTCATGAGACTCCTGTTTCACACTGTCCACAAAACTTCAATGCCGGGGGGGAGGGTGGGGAAGGTACTAAATTAAAAGCAATACCAGGTGGATTAAAGACTGAACTATGAACGACAAATCCACAGATCTTTCAGAAAGGCAGAGAGGGAAAATGCGATGATTTCAGGGTAGGGAGGGATTTCTTACGCAGAACACAAAGGGCACAAACTATAAAGAGAAGGAAGAATTAATTGGGCAACATTAAAATGTAGTCCCTTCAGGTCACCAGACACCACACAGAAAATGAAAAGATAAGCCACGCTGGGAGGACACATTTGCAGCACAGACAACCAGCAAAGATTCATTAGGAAAGATATGGAGAACTTGACTATTCCCTAAGGAAAAGTCCAAAAAAATTTTTTTAATGGAGTAAAGCCTTGAACAGGTGCTTCAGGAAAAAAAAAAAAATTCAAATGGCAAATGAACACAAGCAAAGATGCTGCCCTCACGAATACTTGAAGGGAAAGTGAAAGTCACTCAGTTCGTGTCTGACTCTTCGCAACCCGTGGACTACACGGTCCATGCCCTTCCCCAGGCCAGAATACTGGAGCAGGTCGCCATTTCCTTCTCCAGGGAATCTTCCCAGATCAGGGCTTGAACCCGTGTCTCTTGCACTGGCAGGTGGATTCTTTACCATTGAGCCACCAGGGAAGTCCATGGAAACGAAAGTGAGAGTCGCTCAGTCGTGTCCAACGCTTTGCGACCCCATTCCATGGAATTCTCCAGGCCAGAATACCGGAGTGGGTAACCTTTCCCTTCTTCAGGGGATCTTCCCAACTCAAGGATCGAACCCAAGTCTCCCGCATTGCGGGTGGATTCTTTACCAGCTGAGCCACAAGGGAAGCCCAAGAATACTGGAGTGGGCAGCCTATCCCTTCTCCAGGGGATCTTCCTGACCCAGGAGTCAAACCAGGGTCTCCTGCATTATAGGCAGATTCTTCACCAGCTGAGCTATCAGGGAAGCATCACGAATATTTAAGGAAATGCAAATAGACCACAGGCAGGCCTCTTGGACATTGTCAAAGTGTTGAAATCGGACAGACCCCAGGGTTGGCGGGACATGGAGTGTGCGTGGGTCAGGCTCAGAGGGCACCTGGGCCCCAGCCCCTCGGCCACCCGCCCGGGAGTCCAGGGAAGCTGAAGGGGTGAGGACCGTGGACACGGCAAGTCCCTTCTGGGCGTTTCAGTAAGTGAGATTTCGGAACCCAGGCGCCAGAATGCGGTGCTCCCAGCGTGCGGCAGGGTGGCTCCTGTGATCACAGGGCGCACGCGGCGATGCCAGTGACCCTCAGCTGACGCCAGCCTCACTGCAGCGAGGCACCGAAGGGATCCGACCGCGTGGCCCCCTTTACGGCAAATTCAGACACAGACGAGAGAGCCGCACGGGCCCAGGGACATCCCTGCAGTGGAGACACTGTCGCGGAAGCCAGAACCGGCTGCCCCAGAAGTAGCGTCAGGGCTTCCAAAGAGCGAGGGGGCTCCGTCTGCCGTCTGCCCCCACCGGAGGAACTACAGCCAGACAGGGCCCACCCCCACCCCGCTCCAAGCTGAGCTGACGTGACCCCTCCTCCTTTCCCCTGCCACCCCCCAGTTAACATCCAGTGGCCTGCAGAAGGGCCTCCTCCTGGCCCGTCCCCCGTCCCCCAAGGCCTGCGTGGTCGAAGCGCCAGGGACCGAGCCGCCTGGCCGGGAGGGGTCTGCCTGTGTGGAGGGGGCCGTGGGTCCCGGGTCCAGCGCTGGGTGTGCACGCTTTGGTCGGGTGTCCCAGGGCCACCCCCAGGCCCTCACGGCCTCAGTTTCCCCGGGAGGGGGCAGGAGGGTCTAGAAATGAGTGAAGGAGCCAGTGAGTGATTAGCCCCGCCCCTCCCTCTTCCTCTGCAGACCCCGCCCCCACCACCCCGCCCGCAGCACTCACTGGACACCTCCAGTCCCTCTTAAAGGGAGAAAGTCTCATCGAACCCTCCAGATCTCACCTCCCTTGGCAGCCACATGTCCAAGTCCAGGAATCCTGCTGCCCCTCCCGCTCCAGAAACCGCCTCCCCAGCCCACCCACTAACCCTGTCCTCCTCCAGTCCCCAGGCCTCCGGCTGCACAACTTTCTGTCCTTCAATTCAGTCACTCAATCGTGTCCAACTCTCTGCGACCCCACGGACTGCAGCACGCCAGGCCTCCCTGTCCATCACCAACTCCTGGACCTTGCTCAAACCCATGTCCATTGAGTCGGTGATGCCATCCAACCGTCTCATCCTCTGTCTTCCCCTTCTCCTCCTGCCTTCAATCTTTCCCAGCATCAGGGTCTTTTCCAGTGAGGCAGCTCTTCGCATCAGGTGGCCACATTATTGGAGTTTCAGCTTCAGCATCAGTCCTTCCAGTGAACACCCAGGATTGGTCTCCTTCAGGATGGACTGGGTGGATCTCCTTGCCGCCCAAGGGACTCTCAAGGGTCTCCTCCAACACCACTGTCCTTACACCACTTTTTTTCCTTGCTTCACTCGGCCCCAGGGGGTGCTCCCTCCCTCTCTCCCAACTCCCCCCTTTTTCTGAAAACCCACCTCCCCGGACCCTACCACCCACACAAGCTGGAGCCTGGCATACAATGGAGCTCAAGCAGTGTCTTCTCCCTGCAGCCCGTGCGTTTGCTCTGCACACACTCACATGCACCCAGCAAGTGTAGACTCTTAAGGACCCAGGGGCCACCACCCCCCCGGGGACCGTCCCAAGCAGGAGGGTGGGCGGTGGGGCCGGGTGGCCACGGGCAGGGGACCTTCTGTGGCCCTGGGGACGGCCGTAGACGGGGAACAGCTGGAGCCCTGAGGCCTCCATGTCTGGTGGGATCTGCCGTGGGGCCGGGCTGAACAGAGGATTTCAGGTGTGGACTGGAAAGGAATTTCCAGACATGAGACCAAGTGAGAGGATAACAAAGTTTATTAGAGTGGGAGACACTGTTAGAACAGCAGGCTGGCTCAGGGAGAGCCAAACACTTTCGCAGACTTGCAGCCAATTTTTATATTCTCAAGACAGAGAAAATTCCCACTGGAAGGGTGGTATTAGGTGACTGGTTACGATGCTCTGGGGTGGGTAATAGGGTAGGTGTTTTACCTAATTAATATGGGGTCAGGGAACTGGCTGGGTTAGGTCTGGAGGCTCATGCCAGTAGCTGGTATGGGGCTTGGCCCGTTCTAGATTTTTGTCTTGTGATTTTTTTTTTAACATTTCTCTGAGAATATTTTATCAAGTGCAGAAAAAATAAAAATAGGAGTATCTTGAATGATATCATTAATAATTTAAATATAATAGACCTCTATTTGTATTAATTTATATTAATCTTATGTCCTACACAAACATATTTAAAATTTTGATCTCATACATTGTTATTAGATGTCCACGGGACATTTAGAAAAATTTTGTCCTGTGATCTTGATAAAGGGCTCCACACCTGTGACCTTGTATGGGGCATCACTGTAAACATGGAGGAGACAGCATTCCACATGATGCCAAGGGTCACAGGGCCCTGGGGACTCAAGCAGCCAGGTCACACACGCCTGGGGAGATGCTGAACTCCTGGGACAGGGCAGAGCCCTCACCGCATCACCAGACAGAGCAAGAGGACCGACATCCCAGACGTGAGCGCCGGGCTGCTCCTTCCCTGCACGCCATGCTCCCGGGAGGCTACAGGGCCGTCCTTCAGTCCAGGCCCGGCAGGGCGGTACTGGGCAGGGGGCTGCCGGGCGGGGGCTCTGAGGAGGCTTGGTCATCTTCCCCTTGATGCCGAAGACACTGTCCCTCATGGAGAGCTGTCTCCTTTCCATCCTTTTACAGACCAAGTTCACGGCCTCGTCGCTCCTATGAGGCTGCAACTGTCCATTTGTCTGTGCCCATCACTGCCGTGAACCCAGCCCCTGAGCGCGTGCGCGTGCACACACACACACACACACACACACACACACACACACCCCGGTCAGGGGGTGTCCAGCAGGGCTCCTAGCCACAGATCCAACAGGGGCAGCTCTGACCAAGGGCTGGCAGGAGCCCCGGACCCTGGGAGCCCTCACTATGAGCCTTAGGTGTCGAGGCTTCTTTCAGTGAGCTCCACTGCCAACATCACACAGAAGGAGGAACTGGGGGTTGAATCTGGGCCACACACACCTACGTCTGCACCGTGATCCCAGACGGTGGGGACAAGACAGGACGAGGAAGGGGAAAGGGCAGAAGGAGGCGGGGCAGGGCCTCCCAGGCATCAACAAGTCCTGTGGTCCAGAAGGGGCCTCGCTTTAGCTGTGGGTACTTTTTCTAGCGTCTGCCACCTATTAGGTCCTTTAGGCAGCGTTGTTGGCTGGCTGGATGAACGGGTAGATGAATGAACGGGTGGGTGGCTGAACGGGAGGGTGGGCTGATGGACAGATGGATGGGTGGGCGGGTGAGTACGTGAATGAGCAGGTGGGAGGCTTATAGGGCTGTTGGACAAGAGGCTAGGGTGTGTAGGATGGAGGGTGATGGGGTAGACGGCTGAAGAGGAGGAGGAGTGGGTGCTGGTGTTAACGTGACTTTGCTTCTAGGTCTGCGAGCTGACTTTCTTTACTTAAGAAAACTATCCAGAAATCCATTTTCTTCATTAAATTTTCATTTATTAATGTTACAAAACCAGAAACCTAGATTTTTTCTTCCCTTAAACTCAATTGAATCTCATAATACTTTTAAGTCTAACAAATTTCAAAATGCTTTTTAGGGGTTCTTTGATTAACATTATGTCCCATGATCAAACTTACTTAGGAAAACATCTTCAGAAATATAATTACATTCATAAACATCATGTACTTTATTTTATCTGATGAATCTTCCCAATATGTTAGGTAACTCTTATAAATCTAAAAAGATAACTTCTTGGGACTTCCCTGGTAGTCTGGTGGCTAAGACTCTGTGCTCCCGCTGCAGGGGAACCAGGTTCGACCCCGGTCTGGAAACTAAACTCTACGTGCCACAGCGGAGGTCTGAGATCATAAGTTTAAGTTAAACAACTAAGTATACATTTTAAATCTGAGTTAAAAAGTTGACGTGTTCTCCTGATTGTTCAAATTCCCTCGAACATCACAAATGCTTATAATATCAGACACCTAGATTCCTTCCTACAAAAATATCAGTACTGTGGAGCGGATATCATTACACAATTCTGTACAGTGGAAGTGAGAAATAGATTTAAGGGACTAGATCTGATAGACAAGAGTGCCTGATGAACTATGGTCAGACGTTCGTGTCATTGTACAGGAGACAGGGATCAAGACCATCCCCATGAAAAAGAAATGCAAAAAAGCAAAATGGCTGTCTGAGGAGGCCTTACAAATAGCTGTGAAAAGAGAAACCAAAAGCAATGGAGAAAAGGAAAAATACACCCAGTTGAATGCAGAGTTCCAAAGAATAGCAAGGAGAGATAAGAAAGCCTTCCTCAGTGATCAGTGCAAAGAAATAGAAGAAAACAATAGAATGGGAAAGACTAGAGATTTCTTCAAGAAAATTAGAGATACCAAGGGAACATTTCATACAAAGATGGGCACAATAAAGGACAGAAATGCTATGGATCTAACAGAAGGAGAAGATATTAAGAAGAGGTGGCAAGAATACACAGGAGAACTGTACAAAAAAGATCTTCATGACCCAGATAATCACGATGGTGTGATCACTCACCTACAGCCAGACATCCTGGAATGTGAAGTCAAGTGGGCCTCAGGAAGCATCACTACGAACAAAGCTAGTAGAGGTGATGGAATTCCAGTTGAGCTATTCCAGATCCTAAAAGATGATGCTGTGAAAGTGCTGCACTCAAGATGCCAGCAAATTTGGAAAACTCAGCAGCGGCCACAGGACTGGAAAAGGTCAGCTTTCATTCCAATCCCAAAGAAAGGCAATGCCAAAGAATGCTCAAACTACAACACAGTTGCACTCATCTCACATGCTAGTAAAGTCATGCTCAAAATTCTCCAAGCCAGGCTTCAGCAATACGTGAACCGTGAACTTCCAGATGTTCAGGCTGGTTTTAGAAAAGGCAGAGGAACCAGAGAGCAAATTGCCAACATCCACTGGATCATCGAAAAAGCAAGAGAGTTCCAGAAAAACATCTATTTCTGCTTTAGTGACTATGCCAAAGCCTTTGACTGTGTGGATCACAAGAAACTGTGGAAAATTCTGAAAGAGATGGGAATACCAGACCACCTAACCTGCCTCTTGAGAAATCTGTATGCAGGTCAGGAAGCAACAGTTAGAACTGGACATGGAACAACAGACTGGTTCCAAATAGGAAAAGGAGTGCGTCAAGGCTGTATATTGTCACCCTGCTTATTTAACTTCTATGCAGAGTATATCATGAGAAACGCTGGACTGGAAGAAACACAAGCTGGAATCAAGATTGCCGGGAGAAATATCAATAACCTCAGATATGCAGATGACACCACCCTTATGGCAGAAAGTGAAGAAGAACTAAAGAGCCTCCTGATGAAAGTGAAAGAGGAGAGGGAAAAAGTTGGCTTAAAGCTCAACATTCAGAAACAAAGATCATGGCATCCAGTCTCATCACTTCATGGGAGATAGATGGAGAAACAATGGAAACAGTGACACACGTCCTTTCCTTGGGCTCCAAACTCAGTGCAGATGGTGATTGCAGCCATGAAACAAAAAGACGCTTACTCCTTGGAAGAAAAGTTATGACCAACCTGGGCAGCAGAGACATTAATTTGTCATGTTTAAAAGCAGAGACATTACTTTGCCAACAAAGGTCCATCTAGTCAAGGCTATGGTTTTCCCAGTAGTCATGTATGGATGTAAGAGTTGGACCATAAAGAAAGCTGAGTGCTGAGGAATTGATGCTTTTGAACTGTGGTGTTGGAGAAGACTCTTGAGAGTCCCTTGGACTGCAAGGAAATCCAACCAGTCCATCCTAAAGGAAATCAGTCCTGAATGTTCATTGGAAGGACTGATGTTGAAGCTGAAACTCCAATACTTTGGCCACCTGATGTGAAGAACTGGCTTGTTGGAAAAGACCCTGATGCTGGGAAAGATTGATGGCAGGAGAAGGGGACAACAGAGGATGAGATAGTTGGATGGCATCACCGACTTAATGGACATGAGTTTGAGTAAACTCCAGGAGTTGGTGATGAACAGGGAGGCCTGGTGTGCTGCAATCCATGGGGCTTCAGAGAGCTGGACACGACTGAGTGACTGAACTGAACTGATACTTAATTCTTAATACACTTCTGAGTTTAAATTCCTTATTGACTAAGCANACCTGATGTGAAGAGCTGGCTTGTTGGAAAAGACCCTGATGCTGGGAAAGATTGATGGCAGGAGAAGAGGACAACAGAGGATGAGATAGTTGGATAGCATCACCGACTTAATGGACATGAGTTTGAGTAAACTCCAGGAGTTGGTGATGAACAGGGAGGCCTGGTGTGCTGCAATCCATGGGGCTTCAGAGAGCTGGACACGACTGAGTGACTGAACTGAACTGATACTTAATTCTTAATACACTTCTGAGTTTAAATTCCTTATTGACTAAGCAAACAACCAAGAGCTTTGGAGGCCATTATCCTGCTGATCTGAGGTTGCAAGATACTAGCCCCTCCATCTCTAGGTTGCTTTGGTGCTTTGATGATCCTTCCATCTGCACAGAGGGAACTTCCAGAGTTTATGCTTTATTATGTACGAGGACTTCAGAACTGAGTCCAGTCTTCAGCCCTTGACCCCATACATTCCCATCCCCATCCTCTGATGCACACCCACAAACTCCGGCCCAGAAGCTCTACTGGATTTTGCATTTATCAAACCCTCCACGAGGAGCATAGCCTTGCTGGTAAGACCACACATCCCAGGTACTCAGAAGATGCCAATCGGATGACAACAATCTCAAAACTGGATTGGAGCCTGCAGACAAGCCTTCTAAGATCCCACCACTGCTGTGCGATGTTCGGATAACTTGGTGGGTGAGGGACTGTGATGTGGTGGAGAGACGGCTTGGCGAGCGGATATCAGAGCAGGGGTGTATGTGGGTGGATACAAGTTTCACGAGTGTGGGGGTGAGTGGGCAGTAGGGCAGGTGGGTGGGGAGTGGGGGATCAGGTGTGTGTGTAGGAGGTGAGCAAGTGGGTGCATGACGGGGAGAGGGGCTGTGGATGGAGGAGGGGCAGCTGGGTGTGTGGCCCTGCAGGGAGCCAGTGGAGGAGGTGGGTTTGTGCCAGGTCAACAGTGGTGGGCAGATTGAGGGTCGCATGGCTGGATGAGGCCACCAGGAGGTGGATGGAGGGGCAGGTAGCTCAACTGGGGGAAATGTGGGGAAAAGCATGTTCAGCTGGTTTGTGGGGGGATGGATAAATGAGCAGGGCCTGAGTGGGTGGAGGGGCAGGGGGCTGGGTGAAGGGACAGAGGCGGGATGGGAGGCTGGTGGACGCAGTAAACACAGAAGCTTGGAGTTCAGATGATTTGTTGGAAGTTACCTTGCTTTCACTCCCAAGGGTCTGATCCCTGGTCAGGGAGCCAAGATCCCACAAAAATAGACAAATAAAGGGGACCAGCACCCCTCCCAGAACCCTCTCTGAGCGTCTGCCCCTCTGCCAGGCTGTTTCCCCATCTGCTCCGCGAGCATCTTGGCACAGATGGAGCCGATGGGCTGTGCCTGCAGCAGCCATCCAGCCTCCCAAGCCAAGCCCGGGTGCCTCGGAGTGACACCCCAGGACACGGCACTTGCCCCTGGGGCCAGGGTCAGCAGCCACTGGCCAAGCTCGCCCCCTGGGGGCCAGCTGGACTGGGAGAAGTCGCTCTGTCACCAGTGGTTGCTATAGGAAACCCCTCGCTGCTTGTTTTTCTCCTCGACTGATTAAGGAAAGAGACGCGTAAAGTGACAGCGCCTCACGGGTCCTTGCCTCCGGCCAGCTCTGACCCGTCCTCTGACATTTCCCAAGAGCCAGCTGACCTTTTCTGCCACAAATAAGGCTAACGGGGCTCCCTGGAGGCGACTTGGCCTGGCAGGGTCCGGTCTCAGGGGAGTTGGGGACCCAGGGGCAGGAAAGGGAGTCAGATGATGATAAAGACCAGGCAAGAGGGCGGGCGGCTCTGTGGGACCCGCGCGTGCAGAGGTGGGTGGTGGGGCTGCAGGAAGACAGACTCCCAGTGGGGCAGGTGGCCATGGGCACCCATGGCCCCAGAGATGGTGAGCTCGCCGTCCTTGGAAGTGTGCGAGTTGAAGCCACTCGACCACCTGGCAGGCAGGTTGAAGAGTCCGGGGGTCAGTGAGGTCTATGAATTCCCAGCCAGCCCTGCATTTCTGTGAGTCTAATGCTTTTTCACGGGATTCCAGGATTCTGGGTCTTTCTGCAAGGAATCAATTAGGCAGCCACTGTCTGGTCAAGGGATAAGGCCAGTTTGGCTGCAGTGGTCAGGGAGGGCAACCTGGAGGAGGTGCCATCAAGCCAAGAGCTGGGGGAAGGGTGCTGCCGTCGTAGGGAACAGCTTCCCAGGTGGCACCAGTGGTCAAGGCCCTGGAGGAGGAAAAGGCAACCCACTCTAGACTTTCGTCTGGAGAATCCCATGGGCAGAGGAGCCTGGTGGGCTACAGTCCGTGGGGTCGCAAAGAGTCGGACATGACTGAGCAACTTAGCCCAGCACACAGCACCGGGCCTCAGGGTGGGTAAGTTGGGGCCCAGATGGTAAAGGCACGAGGGGCCTGGGAGGGCCCGGCTCCAGCCTGGGCTCAGGGCCACGGTCTGAGCACGGGGGCCTGGGCAGCTGCAGGGGGTCAAGTGGGAGGTGCCAGGGGGAGCCCCTCTCCCGCCTCCTCTCCTCGCTGCCTCCCTGAGCCCCAGCGGCGGGGTGGGCGCCTCCTTCCCCAGGGCTCCTGGGCTTCCCTGGTGGCTCAGATGGGAAAGATTCTGTCTGCAATGCAGGAGACCCGGGTTCGACCCCTGGGTTGGGAAGATCCCAAAGAGTCAGATACAACTGAGCGACTTCACTTCACTTTCCCCAGGGCTCTGCCTTTCTGACCATGAGTTTGGGTGGGGCTGAGCTGCTGGCAGCCCCTTTTTCAAATCTGAAGGCCCCAGGAGTGGGCTCTGGGCCCAGCATCCACGGAGCCCTCATGGCAGAATCTCCCCAACCAGGCTTCTGGGGGCCGGGTGCCCCTGTGGTAGGAGAGGCAGTGCCCCCTCCTGCACAGCCCAGTGGGGCTGTGGGACCCCCTCGCCCTACAAGGAGCCAGTCAGGGGGCTCACGGCCCAGGGCGACCCCTCGGTGGCCTCTGCTATGACTTGGGGGCCTCAGGAGCAGGGCTGGGGGGGGGGGGGTCCCGGGTGCAGGGCCCACGAGCCTGCCTCTGGCAGAGCAAGGCTGGTGAGACAGGGTCCTGCACGTCTGGGTCTGGGGGTGGCCGGCAGCTGCGGGGAGCTGGCTCTGCCTCCAGACTGACCCTCGCTGACCTGCAGCCCAACCAGGGAGCTGTCCATGGGCGCTGGGCCCAGCCTGGATGGAGAGACTCGGGAGGGGCCCAAGGCGGCTTTTAGACACTTCGGTGCTTCTGACTGTAAATCAAGCATTAGCCAGTGAGCTGCTCCCGAGACAGAGCTGCTTGCCCACAGGATCCGAGGCTGGTCTGAGCCCCAGCAGAAGGCCGCTTTCCCTGGAAGGCCTGGAGGGGGGTCAGCAAGCCGGCATCACGCCTCGTGGGTGGCTTGAAACCTCACCTGCAGACCAGGAAGCCAAGGGAGAGGCCTGCCTGGTCCCACAGCCAGGACAGGGTCGAGCTGAGACCACAGTCAGGCCCACCCGGGGCCCCACCCGGCCTGTGTCCTGTCCACGCTGCACCCCTGCCTGGGGTGGGGGATGTGGGGTGAGGCTCATTCTCCCACCTTGGAGGCCAGGAGATGCCCTGCTAGGAGCTGGGACAGGGTTGGAGAGGTTGATGAGTGACCAGCTCGTGGACAGAGGGGCCCAGGCCAATGGAGCCCCCTCTGGGTTTGCTTCCTCCAGACACAAACACAGCTGAACGCACAGCCTCAAGCTGGGAGGGGGGCTTCGGGCCACTGGGCCCAGTTTCCTGGTTTTATTGACGGGAAAGCTGAGACCCAGAGCCACACACATCTTGGGGTCTCGAGCGATCCCAGGTCCCTCCAGGGTCCGGACCTCCAGAGACCCACCCTCCAGAGACCCTCCCCTACCTGGGGCCCCAGCCCCCTACCTGGGCAGTCAATCTGATCAACACTGGCCTCCATGCCCACATAGGGCCACTGGTCTTCAAGCGAGCATTCTGGAGCAGACGGCACCGGGCCAGGGGTGCGTCTAGAGACACTGGGCCAGCCTGGCCCCTGACAGTGCTTTGGAGCAAGTGTGATGGCCAGACCAGGCTGACCCCACCGCCCCCGTCCACGTCGCAGTGCCTGGAGGGAAGAAAGGGGCTATTTGTGCCAGGGCAGGAGGTGAGGAGGGGGGTCCCACCTGAGATACCCCCGGGACCCACGCTTGACAACTGTGATTCAGCGAGTGTCCCCTTCACAGTTGGGCTGTGTGCGGCTGTGTCGAACTTCCCAACACCCAGAGCATGGGCATGCTTGACCCTGGGAAGCCAGCTCTGTGGGGCAGTCCTTCCACACTAACCACCCCAGGGCAGGCGCTGGGCTTCCCAACCCAGAGGGACAGTGGGGAACTTGGTGAGGGGAGGGGAAAAAGGAGAGGGAGGGAGGGGGAGGGGGGCCAGGCAGTGGAGGGGCGGGGGAGGTTATTGTCCCTGCAGAGAGTGTGGTCTGGGAGGTGGCTCAGCACAAGGAAGTGTCTATGGCGTGACGAGGGCAGGGCCTGGTGAGGGCGGCCACTGAGTGGGCGGCTTCTCTGATCCCTGATGGCTTGCTGGGCCACCTGCCCCTTTCGCCAAAGGGGATCAGCACCTGTGATGCCAGAGGAGGCTTGGAAAGCTCCAGAGCCTGGGGTTTGCGCTCGCAGCCCCGGACACAGGAGAGAGGCCACGTACCTGACCCAGATCCAGCTGTGCCACCGGCTGAGGGCAGAGCCCAGCCCAGCCCGCTGGGAGCAGAGGAGCTGTGCACTTAGCCCAGGAGTCTTGAGCTGAATGAGGTCGCTGGTGCGTTTGACTGTGGCCTTGCTGGGTGGCGTGTGGCACCTTAGCTCCCAAACAGGGGTCAGACCCATACCCCCTGCATTGGAAGAGCGAAGTCTTTTTTTTTTTTTTTTGCTTACGCTGACAGCCCTGGGTCTTCGTTGCTGTGCTTGGGCTATCTCTAGCAGCATGAGCAGGGGCTGCTCTCCGTCGCGGTGCTTCTCCTGTTGCGGAGCGTGGGCTCAGTAGGTGTGGTGCACGGGCTCAATCGCTCCACTGGGTGTGGAAATCTTCCCGGGCCAGGGAGCGAACCCGTGTCCCCTGCATTGGCGCAGCCGGATTCTTTATCCACTGGACCGCCAGGACGTCCTCAGAATGGTGTCTTAACCACTGGACCATCAGGGATGTCGGGTTGCTGGTGTTTTAAGTCACTTAAGTTTTGAGGGTTTTAAGCAGCCAAGGCTCCCCTGGCAACAGCCTCCTCTTCCTCAGCGTCTCTGCCTGCACTGGAGGATGAGCTTGAACACAAGACCCTGGTCCATCAGGCGGTGTGGACACTGCCTCCTCGCCTCCCCAGCAGAGCGCTGGGGTTCAAGCTCCCTCCTTCATCGAGCACCCAAGTTCACTGGGTCGAATTTGCTGGAATGAGGAATTCCACATTGTAACAACGTGCCATTTGTCACCGAGATTTCTAAACTAGAAAACAGTGCGGGCATGTTCAGGGCCCCAGTGGCGGCGCTGAGGAGAAAGAACCCTGGCCATGGAGTCAGCAGTTGGAGAGGCTCACGCCGCTCAGTCGAGCTGGTGCTGCGGCTTCGGGAGGACTCAGCGTGGGGGCAGGTAGAGGCAGATGGCCCCGCCCACCCAACGCTAACAGCGTCCCTGGTCCTCAGCCGACGAGGGGGCGTGGCTTCCCCAATCCCCTCCCCGAGGAGGCGTGGCTCCCCATTCTCGCCCCAGAACACAGGGGCCGCCTCTGACTCTGGTCTGTCTCAGCCCTGATCCTCCTCGCTGTGCGTGTCCTGGCCCCCAGGGAACCCCCACGACAGCCATTGACCCTCCCAGGTCACAAAAGTAAGCTGGAACCTAAAGGCCGCAGGCCGGCGAGGATGGAGGAGGAACAGCAGGGTTCAGGGCACTGAGCTGTCCTGAGAACCAGGGAGCCTTCCTGGAAGAAAAGCTGATCCACGGGGACCAGGAACCCTGGAGCAGCGTCCCCTCCCTCGTCCCACTACCCCTCCCCCCTCCCCACCACCATCCCCCACCTCCCGGTCAGCACCAGCCCCTGGGCCTAGAGCTGGGGGAGGGACTTCCTAACGCTTTAACTAGGAGCATTAACAACCTAGGAAAGAGACGCAAGAATAGCAGTGATGCCCGTACACTCCCTCCTCACAGGCACGCGCACACACACGTGCGCCCGTGAGACCAGCTAGCACCAACACAAGAACCCCCTAATACACAGTCAGTACTCAAACTTCTCCCAGTGTCCTCTCCGGCCACATTTTTTGACCCAGGATCCAACAAGGAAGATCCGTGGAGTTTGGGTTCCTGTGTCTGCTTTTTCCTTTAATGACCTTGACAGCCTTGAAAGAGTCAGGCTGGTTTCTGTAGCACACAGCACCATCTGGGCTGGCCACGGGCCAATTCAGCAGGGGCACCAACACTCTAAGGGATGCTGGGACACCCCACGGGGACATGTGGCATCTGCCTGTCCTTTTGCAGGTGATGCTAGGTTGCATCACTTGGGTTCAGGCCCCCGACACCCCCACCCTATAGTTCCCCTTTTCCTTTGTCAGTGAGTCAGCATCGGGGTGTTCCTCTGAGTGTGAATTTCCTGTCCCCAACAGCCTTTAACTCGAAGGTCTCAGCAGCCGAGTCCATCTCCTCTTGCTGCTGAAACAAGCGACCACAAACTCAGTGCTCTAAACAACACGAAATTATTCTCTTATGGTCCATGGATCAGGAGTCCAAAGGGATCTCACTGGGCTGAGGCCACCGTGTCCCAGGGTGGTTCCTTCCAGAGTTCAGGGGAGAAGCGCGTCCTCCCCAGCTTCCCGAGGCGCCTGCACTCCTCGGCTCCCACGTGGCCCTCCTCCACCTCTAGCCTCTGCCTCCCTCGTAACATCACCTTTTCCTCTGACTGGTCTCTCTCGCTCTTCTAAGGATGCTTGTGATTGCATTTAGATGGAGGAGGAAATGGTACCCTACTCCAGTATTCTTGCCTGGAGAATCCCATGGGCAGAGGAGCCTGGCGGGCTACAGTCTGTGGGGTCACAGAGTCAAACATGACTTAGCAACTGAGCACACACACAACCCAGAATAATTCTCTGCCATGCCCGGGGAGGCAGAGAAGGCAATGGCACCCCACTCCAGTCCTCTTGCCTGGAAAATCCCATGTATGGAGGAGCCTGGAAGGCTGCAGCCCATGGAGTCGCTGAGGGTCGGACACGACTGAGCGACTTCACCTTCACTTTTCACTTTCATGCATTGGAGAAGGAAATGGCAACCCCCTCCAGTGTTCTTGCCTGGAGAATCCCAGGGACGGGGGAGCCTGGTGGGCTGCCATCTATGGGGTCACACAGAGTCAGACATGACTGAAGCGACTTAGCAGCAGCAGTGTCCGGGGAGGAGGCGGCCCTGGTAAAAGTGGCTCAGATGCCCCGCTCCTGCCTTATTTCTCCATGGGCTCAGGACTCACAATGGAAGCGTGAGTGATCACTGGTCCCCTCGGAGACCCCGGCGACTCTCTACCCCATGGCTCTGTTTTATTTCCTCGGCAGCACTTAGCACCATCGAAACCTCTGAAGCGTCTGCCTCCCCGCCAGGAAGCCCAGTGCACAGAGCAGGCCTGTGGTTGACCCCCAGCACCTTGGCATCGCGGGTGGTCTGTCGACCTCTGCTGGATGGACGGATGGCCGTTTGGTAATGGATGCAGGATGGGGAAAGGGTGGAAGGAAGAAAAGAAGGAGGGATGGAGGGCTAGGTGGGGGGTGGCACGTGAATGGGAGATGGATAGATGAGCAGATGGACGAACAGATGTGGTATGAGCAGATGGAAGAACGGAAGCAGAACGGAGGTGGGTAAAGGAAGGCAGGCGGGAAGGGAGGGAGTGAGGGAGAAGCCGGGTGGTAGATGGATGGAAGACGGAGAGGTGGGTGGGCGGATGCAAGGATGGATGGATCGCAGAGCAGCTTCAGCACTGTGCTCTGTCTGTCCCTGCATCACCAGCCCTAGGCAGGGCACAGACAGAGGGGCTGAGTGGTATTCTAGAGCCAGTCAAGATACCGTCACAGGGACTGAGATGGCCCCCAGTCCTATCGCCCAGACCAAGACCCCCCACAAGCCTCCTGTCCCCACCTCCAGCCACTCTGGAGTCTACAGCACAGCCCAGGCCTGGGCGCTGCCTCCAGGCTCCTCCTGGGCAAACTTCACAGCTTCTCTCTCCTATCGGCTCCTATTTCTGGCCACGAGGACCAACACACAGTTCACGGTGGCATTGAACAGGCTCGATTCTGTGCGGCCATTTACAAAGCCAACTGGAATACAGTTGTTCCCCTGGGAAGCTGGAGGGGGTCTTGCGCTGCACCCCTCCCCCAAGAGAACCCTCCTGCATCTGCTGTCCAACGCTTTGCGACCCCATGGACTGCAGCACCCAGGCTTCCTTGTCCATCACCAACTCCCAGAGTTTACTCAAACTCATGTCCATCGAGTCAGTGATGCCATCCAACCATCTCATCCTCTGTCTTCCCCTTCTCCTCCTGCCCTTCAATCTTTGCCAGCATCAGGGTCTTTTCTAATGAGTCAGCTCTTCGCATCAGGTGGCCAAAGTGTTGGAGCTTCAACTTCAGCATCTGTCCTTCCAGTGAATATGCAGGACTGATCTCCTTTAGGATGGACTGGTTGGATCTCCTTGTAGTCCACGGGACTCTCAAGAGTCTTCTCCAACGCCACAGTTCAAACGCGTCAGTCGGCCCCTCCCACGTCCCTCACGAAACTGTTGGGCTGTGCGAGAGCCCGGCCACCCTCCTGGCACTAAGCGAGGGGCCTGGTCCGAGGCGAGTGCTCAATGCCGCTGAACGAATGAATGGTGCAAGAATCCGAGGGCTTCGCACAGCGATGGCACCGCTCCTGGTGCAGGGCTGCAGTCCAGGAGGGCGTGGGAAGAAGCAGGTGCTCCAGGGCAGAACCGAGCCACACACAGACACACACGCGCACACCAGGTGTGCGCAGGAAGCACAGGCAGAGCAAGTCCTTCCCTTCCAGCAACAGAGCAGGCGCCTCTAAATGCGCCCCTCCCCCCATCGAGGCTGGAAGGTGACTCCACCCTTACGGTTCTCTCTTCTCCAGGAGCCCTCCCTCTGGGCCACATCCCGAGCTGCAGGAGCCCCCAGGGCGGGCCGCTGTGGCTCTGCTCCCATGCACGCCACCCATGGGGAAGCTTTGCCAGGAGGATGTTGTTTGCACCCCAGGCTTCCGGGGTCAGAGTCATGTTGATGCCGGAATGCAGACATTGCCAGCCAGAAGGAGGGGCACTTCAGAGTCTGCACCCACCTGTCTTCCATGAAGGTGTCCTTGGGTGATGCCCTCTCTCTACTCAAGGCTTACCTAGCACTTCCAGCTGTGTGACCCTGAGCAAGTGTCTTCACTTCTCTGAGCCTCCATTTGTCATTTGGTAGACAAGTGGTCAGGGTTATGACGAATACTGGCAATAATATATCCATCATGGTTTGGCTTGGCTGCACGTAAGCAATCCGAACAAAAGAGGCATAAACAAGATAGAGGCTTCCTTCCTAGGTAAAAAAAAGTCTCAGGTTGACAAGTCCAGGGACTCATGGCGGCTCTGCGGTGTCCTCAGGGACCCAGACTCTTGCTGTCTGCTCTTCCCTATCCTCAGGGCATGGCCTCCATGCCCAACCCACTTCATAGTCCAACATGGCTGCTGGAGCTCCGGCCATCAAGACCACAGGACAGGAAGAAGAAAGCTGAGGAAGTACAGGGCAGGAAGGGCCCCTCCCAGGAGTCCCATTTGAGTCGGCTCATTTTCCAAGCAGCCATTCTGGAAGTCTCACAGAGAGCTTCCTCTTTTGTTTCATTAGCCAGAATGCAGTTGCTTGGCCCCGTTTAGCTGCCAGGGAGGGAGGTTAGGAGTTGTACCTTTTATCCAAACCAACTACCCTGCCAGGTAAAACTTGGGGTCTGTCCCCACAGAGGACAGGGAGCAGGAATGGCCAGGAAGACATGGTCCCAGCACGAGGCTGACCCATAACGAACGGAGCCACTGCTCTTGCTGACGTTGCCAGCATCCCTGGGGACCGCCCACAACTCTGCCTTTCCTGAAGTCACACCCCCTTCACCAGTGTTCAGCCCAGGCAGTTCCTCCTGCAGCCGGGAGGGGACCAGGGTGCAAGGGGACAAAACCACATCAGAGAGGGAGCTGAGGCAGAGGCCACCCAGGGAAGGGGAGTTCTGGGGCTGCCCGGGTCGGGGGGCCCTCTCCCTCTGCCCCTTTCCTGCCCCCTCCTCTCCCCTCACCCCCCTGCTGTGGACTTTTCATTGTATCCCCCCAAGTTCATGCGCTGGAACCCTAACCCCCGGTGTGATGGCTTGTGGAGTGACGGGGGTCAGATGAGGTCACAAGGATGGGGCCCTGTAAGGGATTAGCTTCCTCATCTGATTGGGATCAGAGGGGCGATCTGTCAGCCCCGCTCACCGTGTGCACCCCCAGAAAGGCTGTGAGGACGAACCAGGCAGGGGCCTCCCCAGAACCGAGCCTGACCCTGCAGTCCCTCTGGGAGACTGAGGGGTGAACGTCTGTTTAAGGTCTGTCTGTGATGTTCTGTTTACGGCAGCCTCAACCTGCCCAGAGGGGACACGCACCCCGGCTCTCCGTGAGGTAGGAGACTGTGACAAGCAGGGTGGGACGGACCCCCGCTGAGGCTCTCGGACAGGCCTGAGCTAGGTGCCCCTCTCATGAACCCTTTGGGGCCCAAAGTGGGTGCTGGCTGGGAGGTGAGCCGCCGGGCTGGCAACCTCTGTCCCAGGGGCTCTGCAGGGGGATGCCGGGCCAGGGGCGGGCGCGTGCTCTCGTGGGACCTGGAGCTGAGCGCCGACTGAGAGCCCACGCTCTCCTGAAGGTTTCTTTACACTTGATTATTCAGACACCCGGAGTATCTAGTGAAACCTTTTTAATCAACATTTTATCACAAAAATCTTCCAACACACAAAGTCACTGCCTATTTGTTTTGTTTTGTTTCTAGTTTGCAGGATCTTAGCTCCCCAACCAGGGATCAAACCCACGCCCCTGCTGTGGAAGCACGGAGTCTTAGCCGCTGGGCATCCTTGTCACTGCTTTTTATCTTTTTGTAGATATGCTTTGGGTTTCTTAATTGTTTATTTTTGGCTGTGCTGGGTCTTCCCTACTGAGCGGGCTCTTCTCCGGTTTCGGACAGTGAGCTTCTCGCGGCAGGGGCTTGCCTTGCTGTGGACCACGGGCGCTCGGCTCTCTGGGTTAGCCTAATCTGGGCTAGCTCAACTAACCTAGGGCTCTAGGCGCTCGGGCATCAGTGGTCGTGGCTCCCGGGCTTCATTCCTCTGCGGCGCGTGGAGTCTCCCCGAGGCAGGGGCCGAATCCATGTCTCCTGCACAGGCCGGAGGATTGGACCACCTGGGAAGCCCCGTCATCGCTGTTTAAACTCACTCTGCCCTGCTCCGGGCAGGCACCAGCCTCCCTCTGTCCCCGAGGTTTCCTTCCACATTCCCACTTTCCGGCCACAAACTCTCCTGGTTTCCCTGTCCACATTCCTGATGGAGACATCAGGAAACGCCACATCTAGACAGAATTCACACTTAAGAGTTCTAAGCAGGGTCTCCAGAGACGATGGCAGAGTCCCGGGGCTGCCATAAACAGTTCCGCGGGCTGGGCGACTGGAACCAGGAGGTTATTGTCTCAGTTCTGGAGACCACACGTGCTCAGTCAGGGTGTCAGCAGGGCAGGTTCCTTCTGAGATGGTGAGGGGCCTCTGTACATGGCCTTCCCCCTGTAGTCGAGTCTACAGGAGGGTCCCCAGGTCCCCTCTGCATAAGGATGCCTGTCAGAAGTGGATTCGGGATGCACCCTGCTCCAGTATGACTTCATCTTAACTAATTCCATCTGCAGGGACCTGTGTCCAGATAAGGTCGCATTCTGAGGAGCTGGGAGCTCCACGTATGAATCTGGGGGGACGGGGGGACACGACTCACCCCATAGCAATGAGATATGCAAACCTCCACTGGGTCACCCACAGAGCTCGGCAGATGCAAACCCCATCAAGCAGCCAAGCGCGCCCGTCACCCGAAGCCCACCCACCGTCCGGTGTGGCCACCCCTGCAGAGGCAGCCCCGTCCCGCCTTCTCCCCACAGGTCGGGCGGGCTGCTCTCGAACTTCTACGGATGAAGTCAGGCTGAGCTGGCGGGCGCAGGCCAGTAGGGCCTTAGGGCCACTGTCAGCACCACCACCACCCTCAGCAGGGCAGCAGGACCTTGAGGTGGAGCCCATCCACATGCCAGGCAGGAACACACTGTGCTGAGGGCAGGAACCATCTGCACGTCCAGGGAAAAGCATGCCACGTGAAGGCGAGTGACAGGACCGCACTGTGGCCCCACAGGTGAAGTCTCAGCAGGTGACTGCCGTCAGAACCAGCAACCCCGGCACCTGAATCTCCAACACGAACTTCAGCTCTGAAGGAAGACTGCGATCCAGGGCAGGTGGGCAAACAGCATGGAGTCTGACACGGGAACCGACGTAATTCAGGGAAGAAATGGAGGGAAAGGCAAAACCATTTCAGAAACAAAGCGATGACTTCACGAGGAGGTGAGACTGCTAAGTCACTTCAGTCGTGTCCAACTCTGTGCGACCCCATAGACAGCAGCCCACCAGGCTCCCCCGTCCCTGGGATTCTCCAGGCAAGAACACTGGGGTGGGTTGCCATTTCCTTCTCCAATGCATGAAAGTGAAAAGTGAAAGTGAAGTCGCTCAGTCGTATCCGACTCTTAGCGACCCCATGGACTGCAGCCTACCAGGCTCCTCTGTCCATGGGATTTTCCAGGCAAGAGCACTGGAGTGGGGTGCCATCGCCTTCTCCAATGCATGAAAGTGAAAAGTGAAAGTGAAGTCGCTCAGTCGTATCTGACTCTTAGCGACCCCATGGATGCAGCCTACCAGGCTCCTCCGTCCATGGGATTTTCCAGGCCAGAGCACTGGAGTCGGTGCCATCGCCTTCTCCAGAAGAGGAGAGAAGAGAGATGGAAATCACAGTAAGGGGACAGGTGAACAGATGAGAAGAAATAAGGAAGAGATTAGACAGGATTCGAGAGAAAATGGCAACCATAAAAGGCAGGGAAAGAGTTAAAACACGCTCATAATTGGAGTCCTGCAAGGTGACCACCAAAAAATAATCAGAGTATTAGAACAATTGCTCAAGAAGGCTTTCTTGAAATACCTTGGAATGCTTTCTTGAGGTTGCGCGTCTGTGTATCAAAGTACATGCTGTGTGCATGGGTATACTGACCATAGAACGGTCAGCAGCAGGACGCAGCCTGGTAAATAACCTGGCTTGGAAAGTAGAGAAAACATCTTCTGGGCAACTGGACAGAAAGAACATGCATCTTATCAGGGGAGGAGAACCAGGCTGGCAGTAGAGTCTCAACAGGACCATCGAACGTCAGAAGAGTCAGAACAATGTCTAGAAGCGCGTTGCTGTTCAGTCGCTCAGTCGTGTCCGGCTCTTTGCGACCCCGTGGACCGCAGCACGCCAGGCCTCCCTGTCCTTCACCATCTCCCGGAGCTTGCTCGAACTCATGTCCCTTGAGTCGATGATGCCTTCCAACCATCTCATCCTCTGTCACCTCTAAAAGATACCTGTGGGTTGAAAGTGTCCCCCCTTCCAAAATCTAGGCTGAAGCCCTGAGCCCCGCACCTGCTGTGGAAGTAGGGTCTCGGTAGGTGCGCTCATGTTACAATGAGACCATACTCCATTCGGGTGGGCCCCGATCCAAGGTGACTGGTGTCCTTATAAGAAGGGAAAAAAAGACACAGGTATGGAGAGGAGGCCATGTGAAGGGGACGCAGAGATTGGCGTGTTTTGGCCACGAGCTTGGGCCTTCGAGGATGGCCAGCAACCCCAGACGCTGAGAGTACACAAAGCGGGGGGCACACGTGGTTTCCTGGCGGAACTGTGCTGGCTCCTCCCACAGAAAGAGAGGGACGGAGGGCAGCCAGTGCAACTAACTGAAAACTTACCAAGGGTGGGAATGAGCCTGGCCCAACAGAAAAGGAGAGCAAATGTGTCGTCAGACAATGACACAGAGCGAATAAACCCACAAGCCGGGGAGACAGGCTGGCTCCCTGCTCAGCTTTGTAAGCACTGGAGGGCGGGAAATGGCAAAGCTGGCGGGCCGGGTGCACTCAGCAGCACAGAGCGAACACACAGAGAGCGTTACTGACCAGGTGGGGAGTGGAGGACGATGGAGACGGGCTGGAAGGCACGAGCCGGACACCCCCAACACAGGCACACGTCCAGAGGCGGCCCCAAGAGCAGACACACAGCAGGACCGGACCAGAGGCGGGTGTCGACCCTGGAGCTGCACGTTCGGGTCCTGCGTGATTCCCTGCTTTCCAGCCCAGTGATGTCTCCCCATTTTAATCCTGGGCTCTACCCCATTCCCTCCGCTGTGTGATGTCCCAGACGAAGGGCCTGCCGTGTCTCCCCTGCAGAACCCCAGACCCTCCCACACACCCAGGACCCCCAGTGTGGAAGGACCCCACCAGGCTCCGACCCCCTGCCCCAGGCAGGTCAGGGCCAAGGGAGAGAGTGCCAGGGGTTAGTCCAGCTCTCATGGGCCAGGTGGGTGGTAACCCCTGCAGACTCTGCTTCCTTCTGGGGGTCTGGCAGGGGCCCAGGGACTCAGGTGGCCATGGGGGTTTCTGGCATGGGTGAGCGGTGGGGACCCCCTTCCCTCCCAGGGCAGAGGGGGCCGTTCACTTACCAGGCTGGTGAGGAGGAGGTGCCAGGCCAGGGATGGGGCAGGCCCAGCCTGAGGCTCCTCCAGGAACCAGGCTGGCTCCCAAGCGGGTTGCCATAGCTGCCGCTGGGGAGCCCTTGGCAACAGGGCTGCCTTGTCCTCCAGGACACCAGGAGGGGTTGTGAGCAGAGGCTGCAGGGGGAGAGTCTGGACGAGCTTCCTTTCCCACTCAAAGGCCACCCAGACGCCTTCCTCCGCTGGCCTTTGTGGGAGTCCCCGTCGGGGAGGTGGCAGCTGGGGTACAGGTTCCCCCAGGACTCATCTTGTGTGACTGTTCACACCTGGCTCTCAGGAAAGCCTGCTGTGCAGTGTTTGCAGAGATGCCCGCTGTGGCTGACGTACAGCTACAAAGTGACACCACACCCCACCAGCTCTCACTGTAGAATCAGCCTGGAGTTTCAGTCTGAAACTTGCATGTGAAAAGTTGGGAGGAAAGACCCCTCTAACAGTTGTTGTTCACCCAGTCATGTTCGATTCTTTGCGACCCCGTGGACTCCAGCATGCCTAGCTTCCCATCCTTCACTATCTCCTGCAGTTTGCTCAGATTCATGAGTACATCATGAGAAACGCTGGACTGGAAGAAACACAAACTGGAATCAAGATTGCCGGGAGAAATATCAATCACCTCAGATATGCAGATGACACCACCCTTATGGCAGAAAGTGAAGAGGACCTAAAAAGCCTCTTGATGAAAGTGAAAGAGGAGAGTGAAAAAGTTGGCTTAAAGCTCAACATTCAGAAAACGAAGATCATGGCATCTGGTCCCATCACTTCATGGGAAATAGATGAGGAAACAGTGGAAACAGTGCCAGACTTTATCTTTTTGGGCTCCAAAATCACTGCAGATGGTGACTTCAGCCATAAAATTAAAAGACGCTTACTCCTTGGAAGGAAAGTTATGAACAACCTAGATAGTATATTCAAAAGCAGAGACATTACTTTGCCGACTAAGGTCCGTCTAGTCACGGCTATGGTTTTTCCTGTGGTCATGTATGGATGTGAGAGTTGGACTGTGAAGAAGGCTGAGCACCGAAGAATTGATGCGTTTGAACTGCGGTGTTGGAGAAGACTCTTGAGAGTCCCTTGGACTGCAAGGAGATCCAATCAGTCCATTCTGAAGGAGATCAGCCCTGGGCGTTCTTTGGAGGGAATGATGCTGAAGCTGAAACTCCAGTACTTTGGCCACCTCATGCAAAGAGTTGACTCATTGGAAAAGACTCTGATGCTGGGAGGGATTGGGCGAAGGAGGAGAAGGGGACGACCGAGGATGAGATGGCTGGATGGCATCACGGGCTCGAGGGATGTGAGTCTGAGTGAACTCCGGGAGATGGTGATGGACAGGGAGGCCTGGCGTGCTGCGATTCATGGGGTCGCAAAGAGTCGGACACGACTGAGCGACTGAACTGAACTGAGTTGATGACGCCATCCAACCATCTCATCCTCTGTCACCCCTTTCTTTCCCATGATTGGGGCTTCTCCAGTGAGTTGGCTCTTCACATCAGGTGGCCAAAACATTGGAACTTCAGTCCTTCCAATGAACATTCAGGACTGCTTTCCTTTAGGATAGACAGGTTGGATCTCCTTGCTGTCCAAAGGACTCTCGAGAGTCTTCTCCAACACCACAGTTGGAAAGCGTCGTTTCTTTGGTGCTCAGCTTTCTTTATGGCCCAACCCTCCATCGTGTCTGATTCTTTGCGACCTCATGGACTGTAGCCTACCAAGCTCCTCTGTCAATGAGGTTTTCCAGGCAAGAGTTCTGGAGTGGTTTGCCATTTCCTTCTCCAGGGGATCTTCCCATCCCAGGGATCGAACCCAGGTCTCCCGCATTGTAGGGAGACGCTTTACGGTCTGAGCCACCGGAGGATCTTTCTCTTTAAGGCCCAACCCTCAATCTGTACATGACTACTGGAACTATATGGTATTCGTCCCTATCTCAGGACCCATATTTGCCTACCTTGTCTGGCCCAGGCACCACATTCCAGAGCCAGTCGCCCACCCCCAACACCCCATCCTCCACTCAGAGGAGGCTGGAACACCCTCCTAGAGAGAGAACTCAGCCAGTAACCAAAGGACACCGCTGTCCCACTCCCAACCAGGCGAAGCCCCTCCCCTCTCCAAACCCCTCCCCTCTGGCCCTGGGCCTGACTCACAGGTCACTGAACAGCCTGAGGGAGTCGGATCCCCACCCACCCCAGGGGGCTCCGCACCGCCCCCCCTGGGAGCTACACATTCCTATCTCCAGGCCCTCCCTATCCCAGAGCGACTCTGGCTGGGCCCAGAGGCCGGCTCAGACCCCCCTCCTCTCAGAACTCCACGCACCATTCTCACTGGAGCCCCCCTACTGTGGGAGAGGACCGGCCGGACGGGGACAGAGCCCAGACCCTCACACAGCAAGCAAATGGTGGAGGCGCCAAGAGGCCAGGTCAGAACGGCCGCCGCACAGTCAGGAGGCAGACAGCAGCCAGGAGTCCCCTGCTCACGAACGCCCAGCCCCCAGGGAGCGTCCTGTCCCGCCGGACAGGCCAACACCCACCCCAGCAAACAGCGAGGCCAGGGGCCGCTCAGCCCTGCCTCTGGCCAGCCAGGGAGCCAGGGGCTGGGGCTCCTTTCTGAGCCGTAGCTCTTTCATCCACACAAGGGGTGTCGCACTCGAGTGTGCAGAGCCTGGGCCTGCAGGCACGCTGGGGGACCCATGCTGCACCCCACGTTCCGCTCCCTCCTCACACACAGCAGCAGGCAGCTCAGAGCTCCTCGGGAGCCAGGCCGTGACCACCCCTCAAAAATGCAAAGAGGTCCTTCAGGCCTCAGTAAGGTGATTATCTTCCCAAACAGGTAACCTTAGCGATCCCACCGTGGAATCTCGCCGGACAAGCTCAGAAGGCCTCCAGGACCTGCGGTTACAGATTCCGGACTCGCTGGGGTGGGCCCGGGTCTGGAGATGCAGGTGGGGGGAGACCTGTGGTGGGCGGCGGCAGGAGGTGGGGGCAGTTCTGGGCTCTCTGCTCCTGGCCCGGCCTCACCAGCTGCATCTGCAAAATGGGGACAAAAGCCTTTCCTTCTAGATGCTTGGAAGCACGGGAGGACGAAATAAGGACATGATCTGGAAGGCTGAATTTCTCCGCATACGAGGTGTTTTCTGATGCAGAGTAATGGGGATGCAAACCCTGAGCTGTGGGACTGGCACGGAGGGGCACCCAGCCCTCCAGGACCCTGTCTTTCTGTGAAACGGGAATAGGAGTCCTTGTACCCACCCCAACTCCCAGCTGCTTCCCTGACCACCAGACAGCAGAAACCCGTAGATCCCTGAGATCGCCCCAGCCCTGGGACAAGTCAGCACCTCTGCTCAATACCAGGCCCCCCTCCCACCCCTGGCTCTACAGGCGGGACTGGATAGCAGGGTGGGGCTGCCCCTAGCATCCCTGGCCTCCAGCCCCGAGAGGCTGGTTTCCCTCTTTCTACTGGCTGGTGACGACCACCTTGCCAACTGTCCCCGGGGGGATGCGGAAACTTTCCCCGGTCGAGAACTAACGATCTGGAGAGCATCCTTTTTACCATCTCTGACACCTTCTCCAGACAGGGAGCCTGTCTGACTCCTCCTCCTTCAGGCGCAGGCCTCATCCAGCTCAGGTTTTTATAAACCAAGCCCACACCCAGCACCGGGCCCCACCCTGGGGAAGGGAGGAAGGAAGCAAGGGCAGGGTGTGAGAGAGAGCGGCACATTATGGGGTGACCTCGTGGGAGCTCTGGTTTGTCGCGGCCCACCTGCGCCAGGTGCCACGTGGAGCGCTGCAGGCGGCCACCCTCAAGCAGGATTCTAGGAGGTTCTGTCTTGCCCCTGCAGTGCACAAGTCCCCGTCCAGCGATGACGCCAGGCCTCACGACCCCCACACTCCCCAGCCTCTGCCGGGTCCTTCCTCCACCCCGGCCCAGCTGGCGGGAGGCAGGTGGCAAGTGGGATCCAGGGAGCTTCATGGGGCCTGAAGCTCACACGGCTTGGGGCTCTCTCTACAGAAGAGAATGCAGAGTTACAGAGACAAGGTGAGGTGTGAAACGGACACTCATTTAGAGCGAGAAAAAATGAAGACAACTTAAAACTCCGACAAACACACAAAAGCTGAAAAAACAAAATGTTTTTATTAACTAGCTGCCTGGTTCATCTCCATCGTACTCTTCCGGGTATGACCTGGTCACATCTTTGTCAGTTATCTCGGCATATGGCGATGTGATGTCACGTCTGAGAGAAGGAATAGAAATGCTGTTGCCGTTCTCCCAGCAGGGCTGCCTGAAATGCATTTTCTCTTATTGAGATTTAGGACACATAGAACGTGGTCCCCTATCCCACACAGTGTGTATAGATAGCTTCCCTGGTGGCTCAGACAGTAATGGATCTGCCTGCAACGCAGGAGACCCGGGTTTGATCCTTTGGTCGGGAAGATCCCTTGGAGGAGGGAATGGCAACCCACTCCAGTACTCTTGCCTGGAGAATCCCATGGACAGAGGAGCCTGGCGGGCTGCAGTCCATGGGGTCACAAAGAGCTGGACACGACTACATTTTGTGCTTAGTTGCTCAGTCATGTTCGACTCTTTGCAACCTCGTGGACTGCCAGGCTCCTCTGTCATGGGGTGCTTGATGACTTGAGAATTTAATCTCATCAAAGAACCATTTCAACATGGAGGAAAGGATGAATCTGGTTTAAAAAGAATTTTTGGGAGTCACTAGTTGGATGGTACCACCGATTCAATGGACATGAACTTGGGCAAACTCTGGGAGATGGTGAAGGACAAGGAAGCCTGGTGTGCAGCAGTCCATGGGGTCTCAAACGGTCAGACATGACTTGGCAACTGAACAACAACAACAACTCTATGTAGTTTGGATTACCGGATATTTGTATTTGAGGGCCCGTACCTTAGGGCACTGTCCTAGGGCACAGCTAGTTTCTTGTGCCCTAAACAGCAGTTCTGGCCAAGTCCGTTTCCTAAGATTCCCATTTCTGAAAAGGAAGCAACTCATGGTGCCCGCTTACCGTTGCAAACAACGTGGTCGACCCATTTCCGCTCTGAAAACTGCCCACCCTGAGGCCCAGTGCTGTGTGCCGTGCTAAGTTGCTCAGGCGTGTCCGACTCTTTGCAATCCCTGGATTGTAGCCCACCAGGTTCCCCTGGCTATGGGATTTCCCAAGCAAGAATATTGGAGTGGGTTGCCGTTTCCCACTCTAGGGAACCTTCCCAACCCAGGAATGGCCCCCGCGTCTCTTATGTATCCTGCATTGGCAGGGAGGTTCTTGACCGTCTGAGCTACCAGGGAAGCCTCCTAAAGCCATCCTCAGGAATCAGTCCCAGGCGGAGCAGAGACTCCAACGTGAAAGGCAAAGCCACAGGGTCTTTAGAAGCTAATGTGGGATGTACTCATCTCCTTGACGCTGGAAAGGCTTTACACGAAAGCAGTAACAAGCAAAGGAAAATATTGATCGTTACAGGTTTATTAAGCTGCCTGTACATCAAAAGAGGCCATCAAAAGAGTGAAAGCAAGCCCAAGGATGGGAGGAGATAGTCACAACACACAAAACTGATGCAGCATGAGTGTCTGGGTTACGCAAAGAGCTTTGAGGACTTCACACAAAACACTGGAAGGGCTCATGCCAGAGCCCCGGTCAGCTCAGGGGGTGCATGTGCTGGGCCCAGAGCCAATTTCCCTGCACCTCAGCAGGCATCATCGCGAAGTGGGAGTCACACGGAAAGTGCCTGCGTGCAGGTCTCCTTGGGGAAGGATGGAGGTGGGGGAGGATGAACTCTTACAAAAACGTCAACTTTTTAAAATGCGTTTTCAGTAATTGCTGTTCTGTGCCAAGCTCGGCCTGGTAGGAGTTCCGTGTTGGAGTCACTGAGTAGGAGGTGATAACAGACAGGTTAATCGTCCTCATGCAGCAATGTGGTGCTGAGCGATGATCCAGGGACCAGATGAGGTGCTTCCCCGGGGCTGCCAGGGCAGGAGGCCATGGGCAGAGCAAAGGGTACAGGAACAGGGGGGCAGGGGAAGCAGGGGAGGGGTCCCTGCGGCCCCATCGCAGGGCACATCTGGGCTGGAGAGGCTCCAGGCCAGCCCCCAAGCCCTGGACCAGGAAGCTGCAGCCTGAAGAAACATCGCAGCAGCAGGCACCGCGGGGACGGAGCTGTCTGGAGCCTGGAAAAGGAGGGTAGAGCCGCTTCTCTACCCCACCCCCTCCCCGGCCCCCTTCAGCAGGCCCTGATGGCTGATGTCGCTCCCAGGCCCGCTGTGGACCTGAAGTCCATATGAGATGCCCACCATCTTTCCCTCTGCCCATCACCATCAAGGGCTTTGTGGCATCTTGTGGCTGAAAAAAGACAGCATATTCTAGGACCAGGCTGGGGACAAAGGAAGAATTCATTACGCATCCCTCCATCCATCCATTCGTCCATCACCCAGCAAATCATAGCTTGATTCCAGGCACCTCAAGCCCTTTCTGGAATAGCTAAATGCCACGTGTTAGCAGCTCAGTCCTGTCCACAACCCCATAGACTGTAGCCCACCAGGCTCCTCCATCCATGGGATGCTCCAGGGAAGAATACTGGAATGGGTTGCCATTCCCTTCTTCAGGAGATCTTCCCGACCCAGGGATGGAACCCTGGTCTCCCGCATTGCAGGCAGACGCTTTACCTGGAGCCACAGGAGGCGCCGTTCAGTTCAGTTCAGTTGCTCAGTCGTGTCTGACTCTGTGACCCTGTGGACTGCAGCATGCCAGGCTTCCCTGTCTATCACCAACTCCCGGAGCTCGCTCAAGCTCATGTCCCTTGAGTCGGTGATGCCATCCAGCCACCTCATCCTCTGTCTCTGGAGGTGCTGTACTCAGCCATAAAAAAGAACGAAACGATGCCTCTTGCAGCGAGATGGATGGACCTAGAGATTATCGTGCTAAGTAAGTCAGACAAACACAAATATCACATAATATCGCTTACATGTGAAATCTTAAAAAAATGATACTAATGAACTTATTTACAAAACAGAAATAGACTTACAGACATGGAAAATGGAACTTATGGTTACCAAAGGGGAAAAGGCAGGGAGGGATAAACTGGAAGCTCAGGATTATTAGTTATACACAATAATACATAAATAGATAAGCAACAAAGACCTACTGTATAGCACAGGGAACCATATTCAATATCTTGTAGTAACCTATTATGGAAAAATTTGAAAAAGTGTATACACACACACACACATATGTATATCTAACTAAAATACTTTGCTGTGGACCTGAAACTAACACAGCATTGTAAATCAACTGTGCCTCAATTCTTTTTTTTTTAAATAATCACATAAAGAAGCATTTATTTGAGGTTTAACATATAATCATACAAATAAAGTTTGTATAAACACAAATCCGCACTGAGTCATAACACAGATAGCAAGAGACAAAGTCCAGCTCACTTTTCCTTTACTTGCTCCTCGTCTGTATATGTGATAAAGCAAAATCCTCTTCTTTCATTTGTTTTTGTATCCGCAGGACTTTCAATATTTTCAATCTCTCCAAAGTCTCTAAAATATTCTTTCGTTTGTTCCTCCGAAGTATCTGGGCTCAATCCACCCATGAAAACCTTTTTTTTGGGGGGGTGGCAGGGGTTCCTTCCCCTTTAAAGCTTTGGACCTTCTCAGTTCAGTTCAGTTCAGTTCAGTCACTCAGCCATGTCTGACTCTTTGTGACCCCATGAATCGCAGCACACCAGGCCTCCCTGTCCATCACCAACTCCCGGAGTTCACCCAGACTCACCTCCATCGAGTCGGTGATGCCATCCAGCCATCTCATCCTCTGTCGTCCCCTTCTCCTCCTGCCCCCAATCCCTCCTAGCATCAGGGTCTTTTCCAGTGAGTCAACTCTTTGCATGAGGTGGCCAAAGTACTGGAGTTTCAGCTTTAGCATCAGTCCTTCCGATAAACACCTAGGACTGATCTTGTTCAGAATGGACTGGTTGGATCTCCTTGCAGTCCAAGGGACTATCAAGAGTCTTCTCCAACACCACAGTTCAAAAGCATCAAGTCTTTGGCGCTCAGCTCTCTTCACAGTCCAACTCTCACATCCATACATGACCACCGGAAAAACCATAGGCTTGACTAGACGGACCTTTGTTGGCAAAGTAATGTCTCTGCTTTTGAATATGCTATCCAGGTTGGTCATCTAGGGTCTATCAATTTGCCATCCAGTTTGTGTTATTTCAGTTTCCAAACCTTATCAACACTAGCAGCATCCTTGAAAAGAACAAATCCAAATCCTCGTGATCTTCTAGTAACAGGATCTGTTTTAACCGTGCAGTCCACCACGTCCCCAAATCGAGACAAATAGTCAGATCTTTCCTGCTTGTAGCCCAGCTCCAGCCTCCAGTAAACACCTTGCCGGCATCCTGCTGGTCCCTGCCCGCGTTGGCCTTGGAGCCCTCTGCGAATTCCTCTCTGTTGCTGCACTGTAGCGGCGGAGCTGTCGGCAGAGGGTGCTGGCGCCCAGTCTGCGTCCAGCGGCAGCGGCGGCGGAGCATTGTATGGAGCCAGATTTAAAATGGCAGTGGAAGAGCCTCAATTCTTTTTAAGTAATTAAATTCCAGGTCCTCCCAAGATGCCCAGGTTTTCTCCACTCCCTTCCTTTCATGGACCCTCCACTTGGAATGCCCTCCTGTTACCCCCAGAAACTGGGTTCACCTCTTAGTGGGTATCGAGCCAAACCAATCAAATCAAAAAGTGGGAGAATGATTTATTATCTGCCGCGAGTAAGGAGAACTTCGGGCGTACTTCCCAAAGCAGTGTATCCCAGGACAGCAAAATGGGGGAAGTTTCAAGCTGCGGGAGCACACACGCTCGTGAAAGGGCTTGTGCACAGAGGAATGGAGCATAGCACTGGGGCAGCGTCATCCCAGGCTGACAGAGGCCAGGGTCTTGGCTGACTGAAGCCAGCAAAGATCAACATCGTCAGTGGTCTGGCGGCCAGTTAGTCTGGGGGCCAGTTGTCCAAGGGGGTTTGGACCCTGTTCGACAGCTCAGAGAGTATGCGTCAGACTATTCTTTATCTCAGAAACAGAACTGGCAGTCTCTATGACTGATGTGAGGCTTCCCTGGAGGCTCAGCAGTACAGAATCTGCCTGATATGTTGAAGACTGCCTGCTATGCAGGAGGTCAGGATTCATTCCCTAGGTTAGGAAAGTCCTCTGGAGAAGCAAGTGGCCACCCACTCCAGTATTCTTGCCTGGGAAATCCCATGGACAGAGGAGCCTGGCGCGCTACAGCCCATGGGGTCGCAGAGTCACACACGACGTACAGACTAAACTGCCAGGACCGACGCGTTATCTCCGGTTAAATTGTTAAATTACCTCCCTGGCCTGGTAATAGCTGTTTGCTCTCACGTGCTTTTGTTTCCTTAAAGTCATTCACTCCCGAGGCCTGCTCTTCCTCACAGGCCAGCGCTGTGGCCAGGCTGAGATGGCAACACAGCCTAGGCCTACAGTGGCTTCTCTCATGTCAAGAAAGCTACGCTTGGCTCTCTTCCCTGGGGCACTGCCTCTCAGGCACAGTCCACCATCCTCACCAGACGTGGCTTGCGCGGCTCCGCCTCGAAGCACCAAAGCACCCCCGTGGGTGCCTCTACCTGACCCCAGAAGCTGCTCGAGGCCGCCGTCTGGTTCCCACTCTTTGCGTGCCCCCAGTCTCCCCGCTGGGAGAGCTGCCCTAGCACATTGGCTGTATTCAGGTTTGCTTGTTTACTAGAATACAGCAGGTCGGGAGAGAGAGCAGGTACACAGACATCTCTAATAGCAGAACCAGTGCGGGGGGGAGAAGCGGGTGCAGTTTAAAGTTGGTGTTGAGGTGCAGGCACTCGCTAGAGGGCGGGGGGAAGGTTTGGGGAGGCGGGAACACCTGTGGCTCCCTGGGCAGGAGTGGGCTTGGGAGAGGGTATCTAGGCTTCCTGACAGAGACATGTACAGTGGGGTGCCAGCCAAGGCAAATTTCCAGAGTTCATAATGACAGTGAAGGCTCAACACCGAGGCAGGTGACACAGAAACAAGCTAAGGTGTCAGCCAGACACAGTCTCGAGTTTTGAACTGTTTCTTCTTTCCGTGAAGCTGAGGGGAAAACGCCCTTGTGGGGGTCAATCCAGGATGGGAGATCAGATCTCTGACCCATCTATAGCCCCCGGCAGTCTCCCGTCCCTGCTAGGGCCGCCCTAGCTGCACTGATGCTGAAGCTGAAACTTCAGTGCCTTGTCCACCTGATGTGAAGAAATGACTCATTTGAAAAGACCCTGATGTTGGGAAACAGTGGAAACAATGGAAACAGTGAGAGACTTTATTTTCTTTGGCTCCAAAATCACTGCAGATGGTGACTGCAGCCATGAAATTAAAAGATGCTTGCTCCTTGGAAGAAAAGCTATGACCAACCTAGACAGCATATTAAAAAGCAGACACATTACTTTGCCAACAAAGGTCCGTCTAGTCAAAGCTATGGCTTTTCCAGTAGTCATGTATGGATGAGACAGGTGGACTATGAAGAAGGCTGTGCGCTGAAGAACTGATGCTTTTGAACTGTGCTGTTGGAGAAGACTCTTGAGAGTCCCTTGGACTGCAAGGAGATCCAACCAGTCCATCCTGAAGGAAATCAGTCCTGAATATTCACTGGAAGGGCTGATGCTGACGTTGAAGCTCCAATACTTTGGCCACCTGATGCAAAGAGCTGACTCACTGGAAAAGATCCTGATGCTGGGGAAGATTGAAGGCGGGAGGAGAAGGGGACAAAAGAGGATGAGATGGTTGGATGGCATCACTGACTCAATGGACACGAGTTTTAGTAAGCTCCGGGAGTTGGTGATGGACAGGGAGGCCTGGCGTGCTGCAGTCCGTGGGTTGGCAAAGAGTCGGACAGGACTAAGCGACTGAACTGAACTGAGCCACACTCAGCCCCAGAGGCGCCGGGAGACTCCAGGCCGTGGTCGGGTTGCCTAGAAAACGCCCCCGCGCCGTGCCTCCGCAGGGCGCCCCGGGCCTTGTAGTCCGCCCGCTGCCTCCTTTTGGGCCGGCCGCCCGGGGAGGGACTACAACTCCCACGAGGCAGCGCGGCGGGGCCTGGTGGGCGGGGCGAGCCCGGTGGGCGGGGCGCGACCTTTTCTTTCCCGCAGCTCCCGGGGCTCCGCGTCTAGAGGCGGAAGATGGCGTCGCGGAGGCTCTTGTCAGGGCTGCGCGCGGTCCGGCAGCCGCCGCCGCCGCCGCCGCCGCTGCTGCTGCTGCTGCTGCTCCTGCTCCTCGGGCCGTGGGCTGTTGCAGGCCATGCCGGGAAGTACTCGCGGGAGAAGAACGAGCCCGCGCCGCCCTCGAAGCGCGAGCCCGCGGCGGAGTTCCGCATGGAGAAGCTGAACCAGCTGTGGGAGAAGGCCCAGCGGGTAAGCGGCGGCCAGCTCCCTCCACCTCGGGGCTCCGCGGGCCGGGGCGTCCTCTGATCGTGGGGTCCGCGGAGCGCAGGCCCGGGTCTCCAGTCTCGAGGGTCCGCGGGGCGTCCTCTGATCCTGGGGTCCGCGGGGCGCAGGCCCGGGTCTCTTCTCTCTCGGGGGTCGGCAGGGCGTCCTCTGATCCTGGGGTCCGCAGAGCCCGGGCCGGGGTCTCTTCCGTCTCGGGGGTCTGCTGGCCGGGGCCTCGAGCCTTTGACAGCCTCAGACTCGCTCGCACATACAGGTGAGAGTTCCTCTTACTACGTTGCCTGTACTCTTCATCAGGGAACAGGGACCCTGGCCTGGTGATAACAGGTGAAGACAGGAGGCCTTGGCCTGGGCAGAGGGGCTGCCCGGTCAGTTTGAGGCCGAGATTCCCTCCCAGCGGGCAGGCCCAGGTCTCCTGCCTTGCAGGTTTTTGCCTTTTCTACATTCTGTTTCCCTATATGGAGAAACAAGAAAATGGGTGATGCTGGTCATGAGGACAAGTCAGGGATACAGAAATCCTGGAAGCAGACAGGTTCTTAATAAATTGGGTGAGAGGATGTGGGGAGAAGGGAACGGCTACCCACTCCGGTATTCTGGCCTGGAGAATTTGCAAAGAGTGGGACACGACTGAGCGACTCACTTTCACATGTGGTGGGAGGATAACACCTGAAACTTAAGACTCAAGTGAACTGAATGCGACCTTCCTCGAAGCCCAGAGGGCAAAGGACGCCCCTAAGGTCACTCCGCCTGGAGGCAGCTTGCCAGCAGCTTCCTCATTAACATAACAGTCCCTCCTGTTTCAGGCGGGGTGTTTTTCGAGAAATGAGTATTTACAAGTTTCCCCCAGCCTCTGGGCCTCCTGTCTTCATCTCTCAAATGGAGTCTTATCAGCTCCAGTCTTCCAGTTTTAAGCATTCCTGAGTCCTTGAAAGAGAGCCAAGTGAGGACTAAGTTTTGGAAAAGAAAAGAAACTGAGGGGGAAGAAAGGTGGGGGAGGAATGGGACAGAGCCACCTGCGGGGCGGTCAGGGCCCAGTAGATACCCCCAGGCCCTTAGCTTCCAGGCCCCGCACTGTTCCTTGGCCAGTGCCCTTGAGGATTCAGCTCGGGGTCCCTAGCTATCAGGGCCACTGTCTGCGCAGCCTGCCTGGTGAGAGAGCACTCTGGGTTGGAGAGGCTGGAGGGCTTCCTGGAAGAAGGGGCGCTTGTGCCCACGAACCTGCCCAGAGCCCTCCTGCCCGCAGGGCCGTGCTGGTCAGCCCCGTCTTGTCTGTCCAGACGCCGCTTTGCATCTGCCAGCCTCCTCACCTCCTGGCCGTCGCCCGCCCTCCAGCTGCGCCTCAGGGACCCTCCCCGCCCCCGTGTGCAGTCCCCTGCTGACCTGGTCAGTCTCAGGTCACAGCTGTCTGAGAGGGCCTCCTCTGTTCTCTGGAAACCCCAGCACTGTGGGCCGGCCTTGGCCTAGATGTCTTTCCTGGGCCTCTCGGCCCTGAAACTCTCGAACTGCATGTACAGGTGTTTTCTGCTGAACGAAGCACACAGGTCTTCAGGGTGGGGTTCATGCCCGGTGGCATCATGTTTTGGCTCCCTGAGCAGACCTGTGGAATACAAGCTGGCCTGTCCCAGCCTTCCTAGCCGGTGAAGCTTCCAGAAGCTCCTCGGGTGGTGGCAGGAGCCCGCAAGGGGGCCCGTGTCCCAGGGTCAGCACTCCCTGCCCAGAGCCGAGCCCAGACAGGAGGCAGGGCCAGCATGAGGCACTTTTGATTCTTAGCCTTTTGGTTTTGTTCTTGGGATAATTTGGTCTCTGAAAACATCAAGACTTTGGCCACCTGACGCAAAGGACTGACTCCTTAGAAAAGACCCTGATGCTGGGAAAGACTGAAGGCGGGAGAAGGGGACGATAGAGGATGAGACAGTTGGAGGGCATCACCGACTCTATGGACATGAGTTTGAGTCAACTCTGGAAGTTGGTGATGGACAGGGAGGCCTGGCGTGCTGCAGTCCATGGGGTCGTAAAGAGTCGGACACGACTGAGCGACTGAACTGACTGAAAACATCACGTTTCTTTTTTTCTAAACGTGAGGTGTGTCTTGCATGGCGTGTGCTCAGGGTGGGAGAAGGCGTCCACTGTCGTCTCTCGCCAGTCCTTCTGTGGGCCGGGGTGTGGCTCCTACCTCGGTCCAGGGTCGGCGTGCAGGGCTGTGGCTGGAGCTGACTGTGCGTGGACACTGGGTCCCAGGAGTTTTTTTTTTTGGTTGGTTGTTGATTTTGGCTTTTTGTTGTTTTGTTTTACCATTTTTGAGGTATGATTGACCTCTGAAAAGTTCTATGTCGTTAATTAGTTTGGAGATAAGTGTACAGGCCCACAAACACACCCACCACCTCCCAAATATTCTCCTGAGCTGTTTGTTTGTTATTATTTGCGGTAAGAACCTAAGATCGACACCCTCCCACCCCCCCATCCCCCCACNCCACCCCCACTTAGCAAATTTTTAAATGGGATTCCCATGTGGCTCAGTGGTGAAGAGTCGCCTGCCTTGCCAGAGACCCAGGTTCAATCCCTGGGTTGGGAAGATCCCTGGAGAAGGGCATGGCAACCCAGTCCAGAATTCTTGCCTGGAGAATCCCATGGACAGAGAAGCCTGGAGGGCTACAGTCCACGGGTCACAAGGAGTTGCACANTCGCCTGCCTTGCCGGAGACCCAGGTTCAATCCCTGGGTTGGGAAGATCCCTGGAGAAGGGCATGGCAACCCAGTCCAGAATTCTTGCCTGGAGAATCCCATGGACAGAGAAGCCTGGAGGGCTACAGTCCACGGGTCACAAGGAGTCGCACACAGCTGAGCGACTAAACAGCAGATAGGTGCAGTCTGGTTGCCAGGGTCACGCTGAGCAGCGAGACGCACGGCTGACTCTGCGCCCTTCGACCAGCCCTTCATTCGCTCTCGTCTGCCTCTTGTCCACTCTCCGCCCCTCGTGTTAAGCACTGTTGTGGAGAAGTGTTTGCAGATACGTCTGGCTTATCTCCCCAGCGCCTGTGTCTTCACGGAGGGCCAGTTCCCCTTCTGTTTTGAGGCTCGTAGTCCGCTGTGTGTCTGTCCCGAATTTTCCTTACCTCGATGGACATCTTGGTTGAGTTGTTCCCGTGTCTTGGCGTTGTGACTGGTGCTGCAGGAAGCTTGGGAGCACAGGTCTTTCTTGGAGATTCTGGCTTCAGGCCCTCTGGGTCAGTGCCCGGCGGGGGTTGCTGGGTCGCACCGCACCTCTGTCTCCGTTTCTGAGGCGCCTCCTCGCTGTTTGCCTCGGCAGCTGTACCCGTTTGCATCCCACCAGTCGCCCGCAGGGGCTCCCTTTGTTACCCCCCAGCAGGGGCTGCTTTCCATTCTCCAGAGTAACCGACCTGTAACCGCCGCGAGGCGGTCTCTCGTGGGGCTTCCATTCCTCCCGATGATCTGCGATCTGGAGGGTCTGTTCATGTCCCTCTTGGCCATTCATGTGTGGTGTTTGGAGAAATTTATATTCAAGTCCTTTGCCTGTTTAAGAATTAGGTTATTCTATTCAACAAGGAGTGGAAGCTCCAGGCAGAATAGCCGGGCAAGAAAAAGAAAAAAAAAAAAAAAAGAAAGCATCCAGATCAGAAAGGAAGAGGTGAAAGGCTCTGTTTGCAGATGATGTGATTTTCATTTGTAGAAAACCTGAGCGCTGCCCAGTCACTAGATCTGCTCAGCAGCCTTGCCACGGTTACAGCGCACAGAAGCGACATGCAGGCCTTGCTGGCGCTTCCGTCACCAGCATCCAACTCTCTGAGAAGGAAATTAAGCCCGCCCCCCTTCCAGTAGCAGCAGAAAGGGTCCAATACCAGGGACCTGCAGCCGTGTCCTCCAGGCAGGGTCTTGCCCTCCTGGGGCCTCTGACGGGAGCGGAGGCGAGGGCCCGACTGAGAGCACCTCCAGGGGGGCAGCCAGGACGCTGCCCAGTGTCTGCCCAGCCGGGCAGGCGGACAGCCAGGGAAGTCGGGGCGAGCGGGGCCCCGGCACCTCTGCCGCAAGTCCTCACCCTGCCTGGCAGCTTCAGTTTCCTCTCCACACCGTCTTCCTGCTCCCACTGAAGGTTCTAGCCCCGAGAGGTTTCCCTCTGCCTTCCTGCTCCTGTGTATGCGCAGGCACGCATACATGTGTGCCTCCAAGCCCGACCTCGTGAGGGTCCCCTTCCTGCAGGACACGCAGGCTGTATGGGGTCAGGTTCCAGCGCCGGTGCCTACCTGGGGTAGTGGGGCCCCCCAGGGAGCCGACGGGGGGGAGGCACACAGAAGGGCTGCCTAGGGGGGCCCACACTGCAGCCCTCGGTCTTCACCGTGTCACCCTGCCCACCCTTCAAGGCTGCAGGTGTCTGCCAGGCGTGCTAATGCGTTGATTTTTAAAGTTGCACGTTTAACGGGCCTGACCACAGCCTTCACATGCTGGTTCTGGCTCAGAAGCGAGGAGGCGCCCTCGGCTGAGCCAGAGCTGCCTCTGCCAGGAGCCGGAGGGCCCTTCTTAGCCCTGCAGCTCGTATCCAGGGAGGCCCAGCGCCCCTCCGTCAGCCCCCAGCACGGGCAGCGACCCTGGGGAGCCGTAGCTGTGTCTTGTTTTCTAACCGGAAGTGTTCCGTAAATATGACCTGCTCTCCAGTCCTTGCGGTTTGCCTTTCATCCGAGTTACACACGCAGGGAGAAGTTTCTCCGGCGAGCCCAGTGTCCGTGCGCCTGCGTCCCCGCGCCCAGGTGTGCACAGGCGCCCGGGGTCCAGGCCGGAGGGCAAGCTGGCCTGTCTCCCCAGCACCTGTGCGCAGGCCGCCACCGCCCCGGAGACCGCCACCGCCGCAGGGCTCCCTGGGGACCCGGTGTCTGCCAAGGCTGGAGAGCGAGCCGGCCTGTCTGCCCAGCACCTATGCTCTTGGGCCGCTGACGCCCCGGGGCTCCCTGAGGACACGGTGTCCCCCGAGGCTGGAGGGTGGGTCTGGGGCCTAAGGGCCGGTGGGCTCCACGCTGCGCACAGAGGCCCCTTTGACATTCTCGTGCGGGAGCGCAAGCGGGATCTTGAGCGCCCAGGATCCCAGCTCCTCCTCCTGGCATCTCCTCTCCGAGGTCAGTTTCTTCCGGGCTGTCATTGGTCACAGTGCAGCTGGGGGTCAGGCGTCCTCTCTTCTCCCGCAGCTCAATCTTCCTCCTCTGAAGCTGTCCGACCTCCACGCCGATCTGAAGATTCAAGAACGGGATGAATTCAAGTGGAAGAAGCTGAAGGCTGAGGGCCTGGATGAGGATGGGGAGGAAGAGGCGAAGCTGGTCCGCAGCCTCGGCGGTACCTCTCTTCTCGCTCCTCTCTCCTCTGGCCAAGGGCAGCAGTCTCCCCGGCTTAGGCTCCAGCTTGTTGCTCCGACTTGGTCTGCGGGCAGGACGAGAGTCAGGACCGCCCCCGTGACCCTGATCCCTGCAGGGCGGCCCTCGGCTCCAGGCGGGTGCCGCTGTCAGGCTGCCCTCAATGGGCCTTGGCCGGCGGGAGGGGGTCCAGGGCGAGGGCGTCTGGCCGAGCAAGCTCCTAGCGGCCAAAGCCCCGGGTCTGTCTGGTCCGGGAAGACGACGGGGCGGCCTGGAGTCACCTGGACGAGGAGGAGGGGTTTCCCGGGGTCTGTTCCCCCGGGAAGAGCAGAGCCCTCAGGGTGCACGGCTGTGCCCAGGCAGGCTGCCCTGTTTGTCTGGGTGACACTGGTCTCTGTGGGCGCTCAGGTGACCTGGCAGGAGACCCAGCTGGCCTGGAGAGCCGGGGCCTGAGCTGGGCCTGCTGATCTGGGGGTGGTGTTCCCTGAGCGGCCGGCCATGTTCTGGGTGTGGCCCCAAAACCCCACATCCCACCCACCCCCCCAGCCGACCCAGCCCCTTTACAAGGCAGATGCCACACCTAGGTGTCCACGTAGTGTGGCATCCAGACCAGGACCCAGTGGTGGTGGCCAGGTCTGCCCTGCGCCCTGCAGACGGTGGTCACCCGTGCCTGGCGTCTCGGGGAGCTGGCGTGGAGGGCTGGCCTGGCGGCTGGGCTGACAGCAGACCCGCCCCCCGAACAGGCTGCACCTCCTGTGGGTCTGGCTCCCGTCGCTGGGTGAAGGGCTTCTGTAGTTTAGGGAGAGGGTCACGCATGGGTTCTTAATGTTTCAAAAACCACAGGCTGGACACCAGGAGCATAGCCTCTCCACGGCTCACTCAAGGCCCCTGTGGGCTGAGCCCCCAGGCAGGGTAGACAGGGCAGTTTAGCCCCACGTGGTGACCTCAGGCTGCACGGGGCCCAAGGTGCCTCCAGCAGCAGGCGGCGCCCAAGGCCAGGAGCTGGGTTCGGGGGCTGCACAGGGGGCTGCGGGTCCCTTGAGGACCACGAGTATCCAGTGCTCATGGGGTCAGGCCCAGAGGAGGGGCTGGGGGTCAGAGGCCAGCTAGCCTCGGCTTCAGTGAGGATGCCGGGAATGGAAGGCAGGGGAGAGGAAGCCCAGGCCCCTGGGAAGCCCTGGAGTGAAGCCTGGAGGGCGGGTCCTGTCTACAGCCTGGGCGCCCCATCCCTCTGAGCAGCGAGGCGGGGGCGGGGGAGGGGGGGTGCCGATGGTCGATGGGAGTGGCGGGGTGGTTGATGGGAGTGGGCGGGGTGGTTGATGGGAGTGGGCGGGGTGGTTGATGGGAGTGGGTGGGGTGGTTGATGGGAGTGGGCGGAGACACCGGGAGGGGCGTCCAGGGGTCGAGGGCCGACCCAGCAGCCCAGCCCTGCTTTGGAGAGAGCTGCCTCCAGACCTCCCCAGGCACCCTCCTGCGCTGTGTGGAGACAGCGGCGCGGAGATGCAGGTCCCTGCGTGATGAGGAGGCCATTGGTGGGCGCTGCGTTCTGGGAGCTCTGGAGAAACGTCAGCTGGTCGCTGGCCTGCAGTGACCAACCAGCAGCGGCTAAGCCAGTGTCCCCCGGCTCCACTGCCATTAGTAACTTTACTTTGGAAGCTGTTGACAGCAAGATCCCGCCTTTAGAAATCTCCAGATAAAGACATGGGTGGTGGGGGGTCTGCCCCTGCCCATGCGGCCTGTCAACTTCCACCCCAGCTGGAGCTTGCCCCTCGACAGGCGAACCTGTGCAGCTGCTCCCGAAGGCCTGTGCGCGGCTCTCCACCCAGAGCAGGGGGTGGAGGGTCGGCCGAAAGCCACGCGGGGGTTGCGGGGAGCCTCGGGTCCCCGCTTCTTCCCCAGGTCCTGGGCAGGTGGAGGAGGGTGCAGCCCCCAGACCACCACCCTGACCCCGCCCTGCTCCCTTCTAGTCATCCTGGCTAAGTACGGTCTGGACGGCAGGAAGGACTCGCGGGTCGTGAGCAGCAACTTCGTCGACCACGGCCCCGATGACGAGAGCCTGGAGGATCCCCGGCTGGAGAAGCTGTGGCACAAGGTACCCTCTGCCTCGAGAGCCACCCTCTGCCCTGGCGTCCTGCCCGGGGCGGCTGGCCTCACCCCGCAGGCGCTCCTCCCCGGCCCCGCTGGCCTGTAGTGTCGTGTCTGCCCCACCTGGAATGCTTGCTACTGTGAACAGGAGCTCGCAACGCGTGTCTGCACGGAGTGCCTTGTGGCATGTGCGGGCCTGAGCCGCGCGCGTTACCAAGCGTGCTCGCGAACCTGTGGTCGGAAACGCAGGCTCAGGGTGTCACGAGCGGCTCTTTACCCTTGGTGCCTGTACTGTCGACCTGTGAACAAGGCGGGGGACGGGGCCACTGGCCGTTCCCTGCCCAGGGAGCATCCGCGTGTAACTGGGAGTCAGCCCTCTGCGGAGGCAGCCAACTGCCGATCGCGTAGTGGTGCAGTGCTTTTCTGAAAATGACCTGCACGTAAATGGGCCCCCGCGGGTCAGACCCGTGTTCGGGGTCATCTGTGTGTGATCTGCGATTGGATTCCGTGGATGGTTTCTGTGAGCGTGGCGGGGGTCGGGGAGCCGTGGGGGGCTTCTCTCGCTTGCTGGTTCCTCTCTGGGACCCGCCATCCTTGGTCTTTAGGGGTGGGGGCGGGGAGGGGGGAGGCTTCCTCGGGGTTGAGCTCAGGACCCATTCTTCCCTCATTTGTCTGCACCCTGCACCCCCACCCCTGGGCAAGTGGGGCGATGCCCTGGGGAGTGGCCAGGACTGCCTCTGGCCCCCACCCCGGCCCAGGGCCCTGCTGGGGTCCGTCCTCATGCCCGGCTCACTGGGTGGTCTCCCCGCCATCCGCCCTGGAGGCGGTCCGGTCTGGGCTCCTGCTCTGCCCCGCAGTAACGTGGGTAAAGGCTGAACACCGGGCCTGCGCCTGGGTCCCGCTGGCTCGGGTGATCGCGCACCCCGGGGCGCTCACCGGAGGCGCTGCCCTTCCAGGCGAAGACCTCCGGGAAGTTCTCCAGCGAAGAGCTGGACAAGCTGTGGCGGGAGCTGCAGCACCACAGGGAGAAGGTGCAGGAGTACCACGCACTGCTGGAGACCCTGGGCGGGACCGGAGGTGCTCCCCGCGGCGGCCGGGCCCAGAATGTTCCAGAACAGGGCGGGGGGGGGCCACGCCCTCAGGAGCGGGACCGGAGGTGCTCCCCGCGGCGGCCGGGCCCAGAGCCTTCCAGAACAGGGCGGGGGGGGGGCACCCTCAGGAGCGGGACCGGAGGTGCTCCCCGCGGCGGCCGGGCCCAGAATGTTCCAGAACAGGGCGCGGGGCGCAGCATCATGCCCTCAGGCCTCCCGGCTTCCGAGCAGGAACGTCAGCGTCTCGGGCCCCATCGGGTGCTCAGACGGACCGGTGCTTTGATGCCGGCCACCTCTCCTGTCGCCTCGGGGGTGGCCCCCCAAGGGGTGGTGGTCTCGGGGCCCACCTTGGAGTCAGCAGGGCCGGGCGCAGAGTCCCAGGCCGGCCCCTCACAGGCCCCCCGGCCTGGCTCCAACAGAAAGCCACGAGAATGCCATCGGGCCGGTGGACCTGAGTGGCGTGCAGGCGGAGGCGCTGGCGAGCAGGCACGCGGAACTGAAGGACCGGCTGCGGAGCATCGGCCAGGGCTTCGACCGGCTGCGCAGGGTCAGCCACCAGGGCTACGGCGCCGAGACTGGTGAGCCACCACCCAGCTGTGACACCTGTCCTGGCTCCCCCACCCTCCGTTTACCGAGCGCTGACCGCGGGGCGGCCACTGCTGTTCGCCCAGGGGCACGTCGAGGCCGCAAGACGGGCTCCCTGCTCCTCAGCCCAACCCGGGCGCCCTGGGCTCGCTCAGCCCGCCGTGGTGGGGCGCCTGGACCATTGTGCCGACCTGCTGAGTTTCCGGGGACCGGGGACCCCCGCGGGCCTGGCCGTGTGGAGGGGTGGGGCCGAGGCTGGCCTCAGTGCCTCAGCCTCTGCCCTCCGGGGGCCACACACCTAGACCGAGGCTCCTCCTGCTGGAGTTCTTCCTGCAGCCCCGGGCGACAGGAGAGGTCTACGGGTGGTGTGGGGGGTTTGCCAGCCGCGTGGCCCGTGTGCTCCCAGCCTTCTCCAGGGCTGGAGGGAGGCGGCTGACGAGCGCTGACTAAAGGGTCTCCTTCTGTTTGGTTTCCATTGCTCCGGAGCTGTGAGGACAGGTAGCAGCCTGAGCCTCAGCCTAGAGCTGCGGGTGGGGGGACCCCGCAGAGTCAGAGGCATCCCCCAGCCTTGGAGTGCACCTTCTGCTCACTCGAGCAGCGGCTCCTGCGCCCTGGGGAGCGGCGGCCTGACCTGGGAGCTGCCGGCTAAGCGCGGGAGCAAGGAATGCTTCTGAAGGAGGCTGGCACACGCCTTGTGCCCTGCACAGGTGGCATGCGGGCCCCCGGGCGTCCCAGGCAGGAGTCACAGCCCGTCTTCATTCCCATGCAGAGTTCATGGAGCCCCGGGTGCTGGACCTCTGGGACATGGCCAAGTCAGCCAACTTCACCGAGAAGGAACTGGAGTCCTTCCGGGTAAGGGTGGTGCCCCAGCCCCGTGGGGTGGCAGCATCTCCTTGGTGAACGCACTAAAGACTCGGAGAAGGCCCTCTTCTCCAACCAGAACAGACCAGCTTGTGCACAGGACCATCTCCATTCGCCCCCCACGGCCCCGAGTCCTGGTTGGTGGCCCGTGTGGGACAAAGCCGGCCTCCAGCGGCGGACACTGTGTTTCTAGGCTGAGTCTGGGGCTCACCGGGTGTGAAGAGTGGGCTCTTAGGACAAGCGGATTGGGAAGGTTATGGAGGCGCCCCTGAGGCCCTGCAGGGCCCATGCTGGGCCCAGAGGAAGGGAGGGTCTTGGGGTCACTCACCTCCACGTGGTCCTGTCGTGGCAGAGGCACCACAGGTCAGGGGTCAGGGAAGGGCACGGGCCCTGGGGCTGTGAGGCTGCTGTTTCCCTGGACGGGAGCGCGGGGCGGGGTGGGCGCTGCGCTCTGGGGGCCTGCAGAGCCGAAGGTGGTGGATGTGTGGGGGAGGCGTGTCGGGGAGGTTCAGTTGTTTCAATTTCATCCCAGGAGGAGCTCAAGCACTTTGAAGTTAAAATTGAAAAGCACAACCATTACCAGAAGCAGCTAGAAATTTCTCACCAGAAGCTGAAGCACGTGGAGAGCTTTGGGGACCAGGAGCACGTCGCCCGCAACAAGGAGCGGTACGCCATGCTGGAGGAGAAGACCAAGGAGCTGGGCTACAAGGTGGGTGTGTGGCCGCCGGCCGGCCCCCCGCAGCTCACCCGCACCCACGGAGCTGGCGGGGGCTGCACAGCCCTGAGGGGTTCGGGGCTGGGCTGTGGGACAGGGGCCTCCCAGGCCTTCCCACCGCCCCCCCCGACCCCGCCTCCGGGCCCCCCACCAGGTGACCAGCAAGAAGTTTGGTGTAGCTACACCCACGGGGGCGGCAGGCAGGACAGAGCCGGGCTCTTCCAGCCGCACAGCTGGGACGTGTGTCCCGCCCTTGGTCCTGAGTGACCTTCACCCCTGAGAGCTGCCCGGTGGCCCTGGGGGCTCCTGAGTGGCCACAGGAGCTGGCGGAGGAGCTTCGGGCCTGGGACATGTGGGTTCCACACTCGGTGCCACAGAAAGCGGACCGCAGCAGCGGCCTGCACAGGGTCACTCCCCGCGTGCGGCCCCTCGGGGCTCGCGGATGCCCTCAGTGGGGTGGCCTGAGAGTCCGGGAGAACGTGCAGGGCGTGGAGACCGAAGCCCCCTCGCTGGGGCACCTGACCCAGCAGGGCCTCCCGCTGGCCATCAGTGGTGGCCCCACAGTTCAGGCGCCTCCCAGGCACTGAGACGTGAAGGGCCCGTCTCCAGAGGGGGCTCGGGTTCAGGCTCAGTGAGGGAGCGAGGGGCAGGCGTCGTGGACCCTCCCCAGAGCCAGCGGCACAGGCGTGGGCATCACTGTGGGTGCACCGGGGAGCCCAGGCCCGCAGCGGGATCTGCAGGGACTCCTCTGTGCCTCCTGTACAGGGCGCCCTCCCTGTTCAGGGTAAGTTGGAGGGGGAGGAAAGGAAAATACCAGAATGGAGGGGACGACCGGGGAGAAGCCAGACCCCGCTGTGACGAGAGGAAGAAGAGAGAAGCTTCAGCAACGGTGCTCCGTGGAAGCCCCAGCTGCTGCCCTGCTCCAGGGCCCCGCCAGCCCAGGGGGCTCCTCCCCGCGGGCTCTGTGTGCCCGGGGAGCAGGGCAGAGCCAGGCCCTGGGAGGCCGCTGAGGCCCCCGCCGCTGTGATGAGGACAGAGCCCGAGGAGCCAGGGTCGGGCTGGGTCTTCATTCACTGCCTGTCGTCGGCGTTGTGGTTTTTTGCTGCACCCTGAGACCACAGAGCTTGAAACTCGGGTTAAACTACAGGGGGGAAAAATTGCAAAAGCCATAACACACAGAGGCTACACAGGAGGCTCCTAAGCAATCGGTGGATCACTGAAGAAACGGAGGAAGAAATCAGAAGTGGCCTGGAGATGGAAGACCTTCCCAAAGCCCAAACCTAGGGGACGCCCAGAAACAGCTCCAGGAGGGCGGCTTGCAGCCACATAAGCCCACCTCGGGGGCGGAACAAGCAACCTGACCTTACACTTGAACCAGAGAAAGAGCAGACAAACCCAGAGTCAGCAGAGGGCTGGAGTGAAGGCCAGAGCAGATGCGGATGAAGGGGAGAAAGGCAACTAAAAAATCAGGAAGGGTCAATGAAACGAAGAGCTGGTTTTCCCGAAAAGATAGAGAATTCCCTGGGGGCTCGGGCGTGTGCCCGCAGTGCAGGAGACCCGGGTGCCATCCCTGGGTCAGGAAGATCCCCAGAGAAGGAAACGGCAAGCCACTCCAGTATTCTTGCCTGGAGAATCCCATGGACGGAGGAGCCTGATGGGCTACAGTCCATGGGGTCGCAAAGAGTCAGACACAACTGAGGGACCTTACTTTCAAACAGAATTGATAAACCTTTAGCCAAACTCATAAGGAAACAAGAAGTGAGGATTCTGGGGTGGGGAGAGAGGCCACTCATGGGGTTCCCCAGAGGCTGTTTCTGGTTAATGAGCTGCTCCGATAGTTTATCTGATGAGTTATGGATGGGGGCCGGGGGAGGAGGTGCTTGGAAAGCAAACTGCCGAGCTCCGACTCTGCCGCGGTAGGCTGCGTCTCGGGTCATGCGCAGCTCTCCCGTGTGACCGGCCTGCGCTGTTTCTGCAGGTGAAGAAGCACATGCAGGACCTGTCCAGCCGCATCTCCAGGGCCCGTCACAACGAGCTCTGAGGCCACGGCGAGCTCCGAGGCCCCGCAGCGCAGCCAGCCGCACGGAGGAGTCGGCAGTGGCCTGGGCTTCCCGAAGAGGGGCCCAGGCCCTCAGGAGTCACTTGTCTGCCCGCAGAACCTCAGGGAAGGTGTAGAGGGGACTGGTCAGGAGGGGCCATAGCCGGAAGGGCGGACGAACTGCCGCGGGTGCCCCGGGGCCAGGAGGAGGAGCTCCACGAGCCCGCGCCCCCTGCCTGACAGCCAGCCGCCTGCTGTGTCCAGAACGCAATTCCCAGCTGCCCGTGGAGTGGTCACTGTGCTACAAGGCTACGGTTTGCACCGAAATCCTATGACTCTGGCACTGGAAATGCTGTGTACAGGGGTCCTTACAAATACGTGACAGTATTTAATTAAACCTCGCGGTCACAGCTGTCACTGGCCCCGCCTCACTCCGTCTGCTGGGCCTGGAGACTCCAGGCCCTTCTCCCGCCCCCTCCCCGCGCCCCCAGTCTCTGTGGTGGGAGATACAGGAGGGCTGGTGGGCTTGGCTGGGCCTCTCTGGCTTGGCGCTGAATTCCCAGGGTGGCGGAGCAGCACCCTGGCCTCTGACATGAGGTCCTACCCCTGTGGGTCGGGGTTGTGAGGGAGCCCAACAGCCTACACGGCTCACCGAGCGCTCCGGACTGTTCCCTGGCCCCTCTGCCAAGGGCCCAGGGCCCCAGACACTCTGCTGGGTGCCGTGTCCTGCTCCCGGCCACGTCTGACTCGCTGTCATCACTGGCACCCCAGGGGCAGATGCCCTGTTAGCTGGTCTTAGAAGGAAGGCCAAGGCAGCCATCCCGGACCGTCAAGGCACCGGGAAGAGCAGGGAGGGGGCCCCGTTGTAGGAGGTCCCCCCCACCCCCAGGTAGCTGGGCCTGGCTGTTCAGCCCCAGAGACCCACCCGGGCCCTCACATCACGTCTGCCCCCCACTTTGCCCACTGCCGTGTCCCTCCCAGCCGTAGCCAGGCCGCGGGCAGGGCTGTGGCCGCTGCATTGGGACAGCCAACTGAGGACAAAGGAGGACCTTTGGCTTCCAGGGTGGAGCCCAGGCATCCAGGGTGCTCAGGGGCTGAGGGGGGTCAGAGCCCCCAGCCACACACTCAGGGACTGAGACGCGCTCTGCAGGAACCTCCTGGCCCTCGTGGGCTCGCAGTTGGGGATGGTGCAGGGTCCGCCCAGGATATGGGCGCTACGGGGACTCAGTGTACCATCAGAGGAGCCGAGAGCCTGGAGGCTGCTCCTGGGCTCAGACGTGCCGGAGGAGCGCCGGGCCCTCCCGTCGCTGTCACCCTGGAGGCCGTGGGTGAGGCGAAGGCCCTGGTCGGACAGCGGCTGCTCTGTGCAACCGTGGCTTCGCGATGACCATCTGGGGCAGACGGTGTTCATACCGAGCAAAGAACGTGCCTGCGGCTCGGCGGGCTCCCCACGAGTGCTGGGGACCCATGCCAGCTCACCAAGTGCAGGGCCCCCCAGCACTCCTTTCCTAAAGCAAGCCACTTAGGGTGTCCCCAAAACCTCCATGTTGGAACCTAACCCCCAAGGTGATGGTACCCGGAGGCGGGGCCTTGGGGAGGTGATCAGGTCACGAGGTGGGGTCCTTATGAAGGGCAACAGTGCCTTTACAGGAGAGACCTCGGGGAGCACCCTGGTCTCCTCCAACGTGAGAACACAGGAAGAGGAGGCTGGCCCCACCAGACCTCCCCCAGCTGACCTCTCCTTCCAATCTCCAGAACTGGAAGTAAACGCTGTTTAAGCCCCGCCCCCGCCCCCCTCCCCCCACGGGGTTTTTCTGTTACAGTGGGCCTGCATCACGGTGACACTTCGCTCCTCCCGACACCCAGCTCTCAGACCCGGGCCCTGGCCAAGGGTGCTCGTGTGTGAGCCCACAGAAGGCTACCAGGCCGGGCCCATCCCCACACCCAGCTCCTTACTTGCCTCTCTCGGGCTTTTCTCAGGTGCTTTAAACATGTTCCTGCCGATGGATACT
>SJYO01053988.1:0-10000 GCA_006410555.1 Capra ibex
ATATTAACAAAATTATAACTACTTTATATAGGCACGTAATTACTCTATTCAAGGTCTAATAAAGTAGGAGACTAATATGACACCGAGTCTAGTAATTGAGGAATAACGGTTTAAGTCTGAATTTAATTTCTTTCATCCCTTTGGGTGATCTGGTAAGTCCATACTGGATTTAGTTTAGGGAATACTAAGATGTCATCTTCACTCTTTATCTAAATTCCCGGATCTAGACTATCTGTCTCACGGCCTACTTGATACCTTACTCCAAGCACTGTAACATGTCCTCTGTCCCTAGTTCTGGTAGGGGTACCTTTTCTTTACGTTTTTTCGTTTTACCGACTGACCCCTCCGGAATGTTTATCAACACTTTTCTTCTCTTCACTTTTCGTTTCCTCTTTTCCTTTCTATATTCGTAGACTTATGTCTCAAGGTTTCTTATCGTTCCTCTGTATTCCTTCGGAAAGAGCCACTAGTTAAGTTTCTTTATCTCATTTTGTTGTCTTACCCTTTCTGATCTCTAGAGAAGTTCTTTTAATTTCTACGGTTCCCTTGTAAAGTACGTTTCTACCTGAGCTATTTCCTGTCTTTACCATACCTGGATTGTCTTCGTCTTCTATAATTCTTCTCCACCTTTCTTATGTTTCTTGACATATTTTTTCTAGAAGTGCTGGTTCTATTAGTACTATCACACTAGTGAGTGGATCTCGGTCTATAGGACCTTACATTTCAGTTCACCCGGAATCCTTCATAGTGATGTTTGTTTCGATCACCTCCACTACCGTAAGGTCACCTCGATAAAATTTAGGACTGTCTAATACGACACTTTCACGATGTGAGTTATACGGTCGTGTAAACCTTTTGAGTCGTCACCGGTGTCCTGACCTTTTCCAGTCAACAGTAAGGTTAGGGTTTCTTTCCGTTACGTTTTCTCACGAGTTTGATGGTGTGTTAACGTAAGTAGAGTGTACGATCATTTCATTACGAGTTTTAAGAGGTTCGGTCCGAAGTCGTTATGCACTTGGCACTTGAAGGACTACAAGTTCGACCAAAATCTTTTCCGTCTCCTTGGTCTCTAGTTTAACAGTTGTAGGCGACCTAGTACCTTTTTCGTTCTCTCGAGGTCTTTTTGTAGATAAAGACGAGATAACTGATACGGTTTCGGAAACTGACACACGTAGTGTTATTTGACACCTTTTAAGACTTTCTCTACCCTTATGGTCTGGTGGATTGGACGGAGAACTCTTTGGATATAAGTCCAGTCCTTCGTTGTCAATCTTGACCTGTACCTTGTTGTCTGACTAAGGTTTATCCTTTCCTCATGTAGTTCCGACATATAACAGTAGCACGAATAAATTGAAGATGTGTCTCATGTAGTACTCTTTACGACCTGACCTTCTTCGTGTTAGACCTTAGTTCTAACGGCCCTCTTTATAGTTATTGGAATCTATACGTCGACTGTGGTGGGAATACCGTCTTTCACTTCTCCTTGATTTTTCGGAGAACTACTTTCACTTTCTCCTCTCACTTTTTCAACCGAATTTCGAGTTGTAAGTCTTTTGCTTCTAGTACCGTAGGTCGGGGTAGTGAAGTACTCTTTATCTGCCCCTTTGTCACCTTTGTCACAGTCTGAAATAAAACCCCCCCAAGGTTTTGGTGACGTCTACCACTAACATCGGTACTTTAATTTTCTGTGAATAAGGAGCCTTCCCTTCAATACTGGTTGGATCTATCGTATAACTTTTCGTCTCTGTAATGAAACGGCTGTTTCCAGGCAGATCAGTTCCGATACCAAAAAGGTAACCAGTACATACCTACACTCTCAACCTACCACTTCTTTCCACTCGTGACTTCTTAACTACGAAAACTTGACACCACAACCTCTTCTGAGAACTCTCAGGGAACCTGACTTTCCTCCAGGTTAGTCAGGTAAGATGTCCTCTAGTCAGGACCCACAAGAAACCTTCCTGACTACGATTTCGACTTTGAGGTTGAAAACGGTGGAGTACACTTCTCGACTGAGTAACCTTTTCTGAGACTACGACCCTCCCTAACCCCCGTCTTCCTCTTCTCCTGTTATTTCCAACTCTACCGACCTACCGTAGTGGTTGAGCTACCTGCACCCAAACTCACTTGAGGACCTCAACCACTACCTGTCCCTCCGACCCGCACGACGTTAAGTACCGTAACATTTCTCAGTCTGTGATGACTCGCTGACTTGACTTGATCAATGGACTTCTTGTCTTACTAATTAGTATTTTATTACAAGGGGTAATAAGATTTTGATCCTTCGACTTACCTCACTATTTGATTTTCAGATGATTTGTCTAGGAGGAGGACCCAGGAGGACTTCCCTAATAAAGGTCGTAGAAAATACTTGTCAGAACCCCTCCCCACTGGTGTCACACTGTAGTCGAGTTTATGACCACTACTATTTCTCGTTTGGACATTTATTGTCCCGAATAGAAAAGTTATGTAAATTGTTGATGTTGAATGAATGGTAGAATCCTCATATACTTTCTTACATAAAAGATTTTTATAGTGGAGACTGTATACTCATGTAAAGGACTACGAAGGAAAGGAAAAGAATTATAAAGGGAAAGGAACAGTAAAGATCATTGAAGTTTCCTTCTTTTTAAGGGATATAAGGAAGATGTTATCACGGTTGTACTACTTTGTATAATAAAAAACCTTTTGGAAAATGACCCACCGACAAAACACAATCCTTCATACATTACTTATTCTGTCTTTACCGGGGACAGGCGTAAACAGGAACACGATTTTACGTTTCGACGTTGACTGGACGGTGGTCGAGTTGAACCGAATTCCCAGTGTGACTAAGTGTGCCGGGTATTATATATTAATGAATTACCACTGACGTCGGTACTTTAATTTTCTGTGAATGAGGAACCTTCTTTTCAATACTGGTTGGATCTATCGTATAAGTTTTCGTGTCTGTAATGAAACGGCTGATTCCAGGCAGAGCAGTTCCGATACCAAAAAGGTCATCAGTACATACCTACACTCTCAACCTGACACTTCTTCCGACTCGTGACTTCTTAACTACGAAAACTTGACACCACAACCTCTTCTGAGAACTCTCAGGGAACCTGACGTTCCTCTAGGTTGGTCAGGTAAGACTTCGTCTATTCGGGACCCTAAAGAAACCTTCCTTACTACGATTTCGACTTTGAGGTTATGAAACCGGTGGAGTACGTTTCTCAACTGAGTAACCTTTTCTGAAACTACGACCCTCCCTAACCCCCGTCCTCCTCTTCCCCTGCTGTTTCCTACTCTACCGACCTACCGTAGTGACTGACCTACCCGTACTCAGACTCACTTGAGACCCTCAACCACTACCTGTCCCTCCGGACCGCACGACGCTAAGTACCCCAGGGTTTCTAAGCCTGTGTTGACTCTCTGACTTGACTTGACTTGACTTACGACTGAATCCCTCGTTAAGATTTTCTATATAAGACGTCCTGAAGTCCCCACACCAATTAATACCATATTTACGTCGGTTGGACGTAACGGTAGGGTTGGACTCTCAAGGTCATGAGTGAACTTGTAAGGTCCGCAAAGTGTAGAGCACTGCAGAGATTCTTTATGGCGGCTTCTTTTTTCTTTTACTACGGTTCCCCCTAGTGTCCATATCGTTCGGTTCCTTAGTGGTGGTGGCGGTGTGGGTTGTGTGGTTAGTGAACATCTTTACAGACCTTCTCACTTTTTATCTACGTCCCCGGAGAAATAGTTCCTAAGAAAAGTTTTTAGTTAAAATTCTTTGATAAAATAACCCTAATTTGAAGAAAAGGACTTTCTACATAACTTTATCATCTCTTTCGAAACGGTGGGTTTGTTTATTTTAATATCCACCAAGATTACTATAAATAACGTTCTAATACACACACACGAGTCAACGAATCAGTACAGGCTGAGACGCTAGCGTACTTGGCGTCGGGAGGTCCGTGGAGACAGGTACCTTAAAAGGTCCGTTCTTATGACCTCACCCAAAGGTAAAGGAGGAGGTCCCCTAGAAGGGCTGGGTTCTTAGTTTAGGTACGGAGGACGTACAGGATGTGACAGTCCACTTAAGAAATGGTGATCGGTGGACCCTTCGAGATAGTGTACTAACGACACACGGTTTTTAGAATTCTTGGAAGATCCATAATCGAGAAAATTATGTGCATCATCGGATCTTCCATCCTTAATGATTAAAATTATCTACTCTCTTATAAACTCCAAGTCTCTCTGATCATGAACTTGGGATTTGATAGTACTCAGTCATCCATAATGATCTCTACTTATTCGTCCATAGTGTCTATTCCTTTGGTCTTCGGACTCAATGTGTCCATTCCTATTTCTTCACCAATTAATGTTTCAATCACAGGTCATTTCCTCCTTTTCTATGTTTACACTGAAAACCTTCACCTTTAAAAAGAAAGGACCAAAAGATAGGTATCAATTGTAAATGACTCACGACTGAGACATGTCCCGATTTGTAAATTATGAACTGTACATAATCGAATAATGAGGAGTGTTATCGGGATAGTTCATTATGATAATGGAGTGAAATGTCTACCTTTGTGACTCGGTGTCCCTTTCCTTTTAATCGAACTACCTTTGTTTCGGACTCGGTACCTCGGTCTCTCAGATGTAGTACTCGGTAATCCTGTATGAATTCGAAAAAGGGGCCTCGTCCGTTACCGTGGGGTGAGGCCATGAGAACGGACCTTTTAGGGTACCTACCGCCTCAGACCATCTGACGTCAGGTACCCCAGCGATTCTCGACCTGTGATGACTCGCTGAAGTGAAAGTGAAAAGTGAAAGAACGTAACCTCTTCCTTTACCGTCGGGTGAGGTCACAAGAAAGGACCTCTTAGGGTCCTTGCCCCCTGGGACCACTCGACGACAGATGCCCGAGTGTGTCTCAGTCTGTGCTGACTTCGCTGAATCGTCGTTGTCGTCGTCGTCGTTCGAACAAGGGTTGTATGACGGTTGATAATAACAGGTCCTTCTAATAAAAATGAATAAACTCGGAGGATTAAATAGAATTTAAAAAGAAGATTTATGAAATAAATTCCTTAAAGTCTCAAGTAGTCGTACGGTTTATTTCTTGTCTGCTTTACTCTCTTTACACCATTTTGGTTAAAAACCATAAAGGATCTTTAGACCCCTTCTTAAAACTATTATTTGTTGAATATTTTGTACTTCAAAAAAAAAATTAAAATAGGAGACCTATGTGTAATTTAAAAAATAGTAATACTATTTTTACTGATAAAATTCCTCGTCACTAATATTGTTGTCCCCCACGGTAAATGGTCCACAAATGAGATACGTACCGTGACACCATTCTCAAGGTATTAGTAAGTGAATTCGTAGTGTAGCAAGGTACTCCACTAAAATAGAACCCTTTACTAGAACCAGATTTTTGTGTCGTCCATCTTATCTTCGGGTTTAGTAACTGACTACGACTAAATCTATAGGTATAAATAGTCCTCTTCATACTATGGGACCACTTTTCAAAGTCCACTATCCTTACGTTGGTCGTGAAGCATAGATACACATCATAGATAGAATCATAGATCGGACGATACTTTCCCCCAGTTTTCAACTCCTATACGTCTAAGTGTCTCAAACCCGGTTACGGAGGTCTCAAATACTAGAGTCTACCTCTGTTAAGGTACCACTAGACGTGTTCCGTGACCCCTTTGTGTCCCTTCTTGTACACTTAGGAAATAACTTTAAAACTTCTTCTCGAACTGTTCACTTAAAGTGTCCGATCTCTTTGTCTCTTCCTGTACTTATTAAACCTCATCGTTAGTGTTAAGGACCTTTAAAACTGGTTTTCCCTCGACCCGACCCTTCCAGTTTACCGAACAGGTTCAATCGTGGTCCACAAGACACAGGAGAATCTTGGTCGTAGGGTAAAAGTGGTTGGGTCCCGGAGCCGTGAAACAACGGGTCCCGTCGACAAGAGTCCTATAGAAACCGCCTACGTAATCGTCTCATTACGGATATAGTGTCTCTGAACCCAATAGCAAAGTGTCGAGAAGGTATATTCAAAAGAGTCTACTGGAAGTGTTGATAAACACTTACTCTCTTCGTTCTTGAAAGTATAGGTAAATATCCATTCTTTTACCATTCGATCCTCCCATTCGCCAACAGGATTCAAAAGGGTCCTTCCATGACGTCCAATACTTCTTTCTGTCCTTCTTAGGCATGAGACCCTTAGAGTCTCTGTGTCAACATACTTCTCCTCGGACTTTCTTCTTCCTTTACAGGTCTTGACACTGAGACACAGGTCCTCGGGAACACTTAGTTTGACGTAATAAACCTACCTCTGTACACGAAAAGGACAAAGAGGGGTAGACGACACCATAGTTATATTTTGAGTCTCACTTTTCGTACCTTAGACTTCCTTGTTTAAAGTTAGTATTCACCTCTTTATATCCAGACAGATTGGAGAGAAGATAATATAAAAGTCAACTTGTTAAAGAATGTCGGTATCCTAATTGATTACGTAGGGTGGAACGATATGGGAAAAGAGTACCCCTCGTCAGGAAGGAAGACACACACTAGAATTCAGTAATCCAAACGGTGGTCATCAACAGTCCTTTTTACTAAACTTTACAGTTAATATTTTTTAGGTTTAATGTCAAAAAATCATCTGAGTGTAATAAAATAACCTGTTATAAGTGGTCAAAGTTATCGGACCGACAGGGGTCCACTCCCGGAAAATACTGGTTGGGTCGTACCGTCTATTGGACCCTTCTTCTCCATTCTAGTTTTACTTCCCGAGGTGAACTCGACACGGTTATGAAAAAGAAACTCAGGGGTAATTTCTGGACATTGACAACGAGAGTTTTCGAGGGTTTAATCCAGGAAGTCTAAAGTACGAGGAATTAAGACTTCGTTAAGTTTATCCGAAAAATATTCTCAAAATAAAGATAAATGTCCGGTATGGGATTAGTCGGAATATCACCTATAACCCGAAGGGAACACCGAGTCGTCCATTTCTTAGACCGACGTTACGTCCTCTGGACCCAAGTCAGGGACCCAACCCTTCTAAGAGACCTCTTCCCTTTCCGATGGGTGAGGTCATAAGATCGGACCTCTTATGGTACTTGACATATCAGGTGCCCCAGTGTTTCTTAACCTGTGTTGACTCTTTAAAAGTGAAAGTATCACCTATAATGTATAATATAATATAATTGTATATATGTTACGTAGTCAAATATAAATTTAAATAAATACGTATATGTAAATACTTAGAAAATAACAGTCGACAGAGTTTGACAATTGTCTTCGAGAGTCAAGTCAAGTCAGTGAGTCAGTACAGACTGAGAAACGTTAGGGTACTTAACGTCGTTCGGTCCGGAGGGACAGGTAGTGGTTGTGGGCCTCAAATGAGTCTGAGTGTAGGTAACTCAGTCACTACTGTAGGTCGGTAGAGTAGGAGACAGCAGGGGAAGAGGAGGACGGGGGTTAGGGAGGGTCGTAGTTTCAGAAAAGGTTACTCAGTTGAGAAGTGTACTTCACTGGTTTCTTAACCTCAAAGTCGAAATCGTAGTCAGGAGGGTTTCTTGTGGGTCCTGACTAAAGGAAATCTTACCTGACCAATCTAGAGGAACGTCAGGTTCCCTGAGAGTTCTCAGAAGAGGTTGTGGTGTCAAGTTTTCGTAGTTAAGAAACCGCGAGTCGAAAGAAATGTCAGGTTGAGAGTATAGGTATGTACTGATGACCTTTTTAGTATCGGAACTGATCTGCCTGGAAATAACCGTTTCATTATAGAGACGAAAACTCATACGATAGATCCAACTAGTATTGAAAGGAAGGTTCCTCTGTTTTTATCATAGGTTCGTTTTTCAGTTGTGAGACTTCTTCCTTTGTCGTCTAAAGACACACGCTGTCTCTAGGGAAGGAACTTCGACCGGAGTAAAGAAAGAAGGAGTAAGAGTCCTTAAAGTTCCTGGGATTAGGATCGATGTCTGTGTTAAGAGGGGTAGACTAACCTAAAGTCCGGGTAGACTACCGGGTATAATGGTACCGGTTACGAAGACATGAAGACAGAGTGGTACCGTGTTTCTGTTACTACACACATGTTGTTCTTTATACAACTAGGTCTTCTTCACTGGGTTCAGGACTACTAGGTCCTTTATTCCCCTTAGTAATAAAACTATACGAATAAAGGGTAACCCTCGTGTGGTCAACCCTTAAGATAGTCTTTAGTACTTAGGTGTACTTATTTATCTTTATTAATAAACCTACTTAGAAAGTGAACTCTCATGTACCACTAAAAAGTGTTAAGTATTATTAATAAATCAAACGTCTTACACTATTGATGTGGATCTCTTCTTTAAGGTAATCGGACTATAACACGACTCTACCCCGAATCACAATTGTAAGAACTCCCATTCTGAGATATATTCGACCTTAGTTCTAACGTCCTCTTTATAGTTGTTGGAGTCTATACGTCTAATATGGTGGGATTACCGTATTTCTTTTCTCTTTGATTACTCGGAGAACTACTCACACTTTCTCCTCTCACTTTTTCTACACAATTTTGAGTTATAAGTTTTTTGTGGTACCGTAGGTCAAGATTGTAAAGCACTGTTTATTTTCTCCCCCTTTTCCTTCGTCATTGTTCTGAAAATAAAAGAACCCGAGGTTTTAGTGACGTCTATCACTGACGTCGGCACTTTAATTTTCTGCAAACGAGGAACCTTCTTTTCGATACTGATTGGATCTGTCGTGTAATTTTTCGTTTCTGCTGTTTTTTTTTTTCTGGTTTTATTCATTTATTTATTTACTTTTCGTTTCTGTAGTGAAACGGTTGTTTCTAGATATATCAGTTTAGATACTAAAAAGGTCATCAGTACATACCTACACTCTCAACCTGGTATTTCGTCGGACTCGTGACTTCTTAACTACGGGAACTTAACGTCGAAACCTCTTCCGAGAACTCTCAGGGAACCTGACTTTCCCCTAGTTTAATCAGTTAGAATTTCCTTTAGTTGGGACTTATAAGTAACCTTCCTGACTACGACTTCGAGTTTTTGAAATCGGTGGATTACGTTTCTCGGTTGAGTGACCTTTTCTAGGACTACGACCCTTTCTAACTTCTGTTTTCCTCTTACCCCACTGTCTCCTACTCTACCAACCTTCCGTAGTGGTTGAGTTACCTGTACTCGAACTCGTTTGATACCCTCTATCACTTCCTGTTCCTTCGGATCACACGACGTCAGGTACCCCAACGTTTCTCAGTCTGTGTTGAATTACTCACTTGTTGTTACTGACAAAAACAAGTTCATAATAACCAGTGGAATAATAATTAGAAAAGAAACATTGTGTACGAAATAGTCTTTTTTTCCATATCATTTATAAACAGGAAATACCATTATGTTATGTATTAAATCAAGTAGAACCGATAGAAAAGTACTCTCTAGGAACAAAGATAATACTTTATACGAATGTCATTTCCCTTAGGTGTAGTCTGTGGACCTTCCGTCTTCCTCTTGGTGAATAGGTCGTACAGCGACGAAGTCTGGTTGGGACTGTACTGTCTCATCGGTGAGGACAGGGTCCACAATAAGTACAATTGAGTCGGAGGGTTAGTGTCGGTGTGGAAAGAGAGTGTTTGTACCGTAAATAAATTCTAATTTCCTGTGTTGTGTTCCGACTTTCCGGGCGGGAGTTGGGGACACTTTTCCGGAACTCTTTGTCCGAGAGACAAGAAGCACACTCTTGAGACTGTCCTGACTATGTAATGGACCTACTTGAAAACTTTACTACTTCCGTCACTCAGTAGGTAAACGGGTTACAGAAACCTCTTTGCCAAATTTTAAGAAGGACATTCTTGTTCTATACTCTTTAATGAGAAAATAGGTCTGTCCGGGAAATTCTGTTTGTCAAGTTCTACCACCTCCTTATCTGACCTCTCTGGTGAAAGAGGGGATGTTTAAGTAGTTTTCTTGTAAACTCGTGACTCATTTAAGGTGTTTTGTTG
>SJYO01054012.1:0-10000 GCA_006410555.1 Capra ibex
AAGTTCACGGTTTATGTATTGCTGAAGCCTGGCTTGGAGAATTTTAAGTATATAAGAAAGTAATAAAAATTGTTAGAGAAAAACAAAGCAAGAAAAATAGGAAGTATGTGTAGGAGATGGCAGGGCAAGATGTGCCTGATATCTGGTGACCAAGAAAGCCACCATGTGTTTAAGACATAAAGGAGCAAGCCACAGAACGTATCTGGAGAAGAGGATTCCGGAGGCGGTGAGATGGGAATATATGTGGCATGTTTTGAAGAACAACAAAGAGTCGATATGACTGAAGTGGGATGAGCGAGGAGAAGAGTAGTAGGAATTAAGATTGGAGAGGAAATGAGATAGTAGTTACATAGGGCTTTCCAGGCCTTTGAAAGAACTTGGCTTTTACTCTTAAGTGTGATGAGAAAGTCTTGAGGGGTTTTGAGCAGAGAAGGGACTCAATCTGATATACTTTTTAACTGGGTAACTGGCACATTTGATGGAAACAAAATGAAGGAAGCAAAGATCAAATCAGTTGCCATAGTCCAGGTGAGACATACAGTGGTTTTGACTGGATGGAGCAGTTAAGTGGTGAGAAGTGGCCAGATTCTGCTGATGGTCAAATGTGGAGAATAAAAATTCCTGAGCAATTAGAAGAATGGACAGTTACTGAGTTGGTAAAGATTGAGAAGAGGCATTTTTGAGGGAAATATCAAGAGTTCAGTTTTGGACATCAGTGTTTGAAATGCCTGTTAGATAATTCAAATAGAGAAGACAATTGGGTACACGAATCTCTAGTTTAGAGAAATGCTTGGGCTGGTGATAGAAATTTGGGAGACAGCAATGCAGTTGGCATTAAAGCCAGGAATTCAGTGAAGAATGCCAGGGAGTGAATGTTGACAGAGAACTAGAGGAGGCAGAAAAGCTGAGTTCTGGGGTCCTCCAGCTTTGGGGATTGGAGAGAGAGAGAAAAGGAGCGATGGAGAAAGGAGACTAAAAAGGAGTAGCCAAAGAGGTGGAGCACCTAAAGGGAATGTTGTGCCCTGGAAATGAGATTTCAGGAAGAAAGCTTTTGAGGTATGTAACATACCAGTAACAGATTGGCTGAGATGACCATTGGAAGGAGCAGGGAGGTCATTGGTGACCTAGATGAGAGCAGGTTCAGTAGATGTTATGGGTCAAGCCTGACTGGAATGTATTTAAGGAAAATGGGAGGATAGAAATTAGGGTTTATAACATTAGAAAGGATAATTTTATAAAGGAAAATGGGGAAATAGGACAGCACTTGTGAGAGAGTTGGGGTTAAAATAGGTTTTTGTTTCTCTTTTAGATGTAAGAAATAACTTCTCTTTCTGTTGGTAAGCTAATAGGAGTAGGAAAATTGGTCCTGAAAAGGGAGAAATTAATCACTGGAGTAATGTTGACCAAAAGCCACTTAATAAAGGGAGAAGGGATGAAAAGTAGGTGCCTGGTACCTGTAGATATCATGGAACTGTCTTTTTGCCCGTGGATAGCCTAACACCATTTTTCTTGTTCCATGAGGAAAAGCAAACTTCTGTTTGGTTAAGTAATGACTTTTTAGAAGATTTGTTACTTTTTTTTTTAAAGGTTTCTGACTGCAACTCTAAGTGACATACACATTTGGAAATACAATGGTAGAATCAGGAGAAATGACCAAGAGTTGACTGGTTATTTTTGAGCGTGGGATGAGAGGCTGTGGTAGAATAAAGACAGTCAACAGCTGCTTTAATTCCAAGTATTCTTTGACATTTTAACAATTTATGTGTGTATTTTTTCAATTGAAATAGTTTTAAAACAGGCCCAGTGTGCTTCTGTGAAACAGATGTCAGGATAGTACTAGAACTGCAAGTGATTGATGGGGAGATGGGAAAGATAAAGGGGAAGGAATCAGGTGGGAGATCCTTTTGACTGTGGTGCTGGTCTGAACCCTAAGCAAGGAGAAGGAGGGACTGGATTATAAAGAGCTTCAGACTGCAGCATGTTGCTCAGAAAGCTTCAGCCACAGGAGAGTTCCTTAACCAAACCTGCTCATTAGAGGAGTCCCCGGTTGGACTAGTACCACAATATGCTCAGTCATTGGCTACCAGCCAGTGACTTTAGTTTTGTCAGTCAGCTGTGCTCCCAGCCTTCGTTCATCCTTAAGGAGCTCTTAGTGATGCATGTCCATGGCCATCAAGAGTGTATACCTGTATTTTTGTATATACACAATACTATACCTCAGTAATCTTAATATCATGCCCTAATAATTACTTTCTTAGGCAAAAGAAAAATTATTCCTTTCCACAATAAATAGAAAATTTACAGTGTATCTTGACTGATTCAATCCAAAGTTTAATGACGTATGATAATTCCCGTTTACATTAACTATTTACTCTTAAATAGTAATATATGAGCTCAGTTTTGTAACCTGATTATGACACAAAGAAAATTTTGATCTTCTTAATAATTTGTCTTTGTCTTATCAATCAATATTTCCTTCCTATTCTTTTCATAAATGGTCTTTTTCTTCTCTTTTATTAATTGTTTTCATTTAAAAACATTTCTTTTAAAGAAAGTAATAATTCCCTGCCTCCGCCTTTGGCATTTGAGTATAATAATGTTTTTGGAAGCTCCAAGGTATTTTGCCAGAGAGGAAAAGCCAGTTCAGGACTATGAATTCCCTTCATGTATCCAGTTACGGGCTTCCGTGGTGGCTCAGATGGTAAAGAATCTGCCTGCAATGCAAAAGATTTGGGTTCCATCCCTGGGTCTGGAAGAGATCTCCTGGAGAAGGGGAAGTACTTTTGCCTGGAGAATCCCATGGACATAGGAGCCTGGCAGGCAACTGTCCATGGGGTCACAGTTGGACATGGCTAAGCAGCTAACACTTTCACTTATGTCCACTTATAGTTAATAGAAAATATGTGTAAATCTAAATGAGTTCAAAATCTGAATAATCTAATGCCTCTCGTATAAGAAGAGTGACATTTTTTATCAGTAGCTAGCTAATGAGAAGACTTTTAATGCATTATATTTGAGTACATGTACTTAGTTTTTATACAGAAACTTAAATATGACTTCAGATTTAGAACTTTGTATTAGAGGCACAATTTGGAATGTATGAATTAGAAATATACATGTAAACTAAGTATTTAACATTGGGTGTGAAAACCCATCAACTTTACATTCATAAAAAAAAGAAAAAAAAACTTTACATTCATGATATTTGAGAATATTATGTTATATATATGCCAAAATAACTGATAGAGAAAACACATCAAGGGCTTTTCCCAAATAGTGATTTATCCCCGTTATTTTTCAAAATAAAGTTAAAAAAATAAAACTACTAGGTAGTATTTATACAATATACTTAAGTTACCATGAAATTAAAAGCAGCTGTAACTATACTTCTCATAAAATAGTGTTGTATATAAGGCATTCACAGCAACTCTTCACAATGAAGTACCTATCATTTGGTATTCTCCTTGGTCTAAGTAGAATCCTAGGTTAAATTGTGAGATCCCAGTTACCACTGTGTGCCAAACACATGTAAATCTCTCTGTATCTGTATCCCTCCTTCTGCCATAATAGGAGAACAATCCCTGGTCTTGTCTGAAGCCAAGCATTCCACCTAGACCCACAGTTCTCAATATGTACACTGAGGCACCCTGGGGTTTATAGTGAATTCACAGGAATCCTGCAGGATATTTTAAAATTTCAAGAAAAACACAAGACTTCTGTTGGATATTGCACAGATAAGTAGCTCCAGGTAGAGCAGATTTTCAACGTTAGAACACAATACATTCCTTTTGAGGATGTCATATATGTGTGAAGCTGGCTTTTTAGAGCTTGCTGTGAATTTAACTCAGATAACCGTTATATCTACTACTGTGGGCAGGAATCCATAGAAGAAATAGAGTGGCCATCATAGTCAACAAAAGAGAGCAAAATGCAGTACTTGGATGCACTCTCAAAAACGACAGAATGATCTCTGTTTGTTTCCAAGGCAAACCATTCAGTATCACAGTAATCCAAGTCTATGCCCCAACCAGTAACGCTGAAGAAGCTGAAGTCGAATGGTTCTATGGAGACCTACAAGACCTTTTAGAACTAACACCCAAAAAAGATGTCCTTTTCATTACAGGGGACTGGAATGCAAAAGTAGGAAGTGAAGAAACACCTGGAGTAACAGGCAAATTTGCCCTTGGAGTACAGAATGAAGCAGGGCAGAGGATAATAGAGTTTTGCCAAGAAAACGCATGGGTCATAGTAAACACCCTCTTCCAACAACACAGGAGAAGACTCTACACATGGACATCACCAGATGGTCAACACCGAAACCAGATTGATTATATTCTTTGCAGCCAAAGATGGAGACACTCTATACAGTCAGCAAAAATAAGACCAGGAGCTGACTGTGGCTCAGATCATGAACTCCTTATTGCCAAATTCAGACTTAAATTGAAGAAAGTAGGGAAAACCACTAGACCATTCAGGTATGACCTAAATCAAATCCCTTATGATTATGCAGTGGAAGTGAGAAATAGATTTAAGGGACTAGCTGTGAGTGCCTGATGAACTATGGAAAGAGGTTTGTGACATTGTCCAGGAGAAAGGGAGCAAGACCATCCCCAAGAAAAAGAAATGCAAAAAAGCAAAATGGTTGTCTGAGGAGGCTTCACAAATAGCTGTGAAAAGAAGAGAGGCCAAAGCAAAGGAGAAAGGGAAAGATACACCCATTTGAATGCAGACTTCCAAAGAACTGCAAGGAGAGATATGAAAGCCTTCCTCAGTGATCAATGCAAAGAAATAGAGGAAAACAATAGAATGGGAAAGACTAGAGGTCTCTTCAAGAAAATTAGAGATACCAAGGGAACATTTCATGCAAAGATGGGCTCAATAAAAGACAGAAATGGTCTGGACGTAACAGAAACAGAAAGTATTAGGAAGAGGTGGCAAGAATACACAGAAGAACTATACAAAAAAGATCTTCACGACCCAGATAATCATGATGGTGTGTTCACTCACCTACAGCCAGACATCCTGGAATGTGAAGTCAACTGGGCCTTAGGAAGTATCATTATGAACAAAGCTAGTGGAGGTGATGCAATTCCAGTTGAGCTCTTTCAAATCCTAAAAGATGGTGCTGTGAAAATGCTGCACTCAGTATGCCAGCACATTTGGACCACTCAGCAGTGGCCACAGGACTGGAAAAGTTCAGTTTTTATTCCAATTCCAAAGAAAAGCGATGCCAAAGGATGCTCAAACTACCACACAATTGCACTCATCTCACACGCTAGTAAAGTAATGCTCAAAATTCTCCAAGTCAGGGTTCAGCAATATGTGAATGGTGAACTTCCAGATGTTCAAGCTGGTTATAGAAAAGGCAGAGGAACCAGAGGTCAAATTGCCAACATCCGCTGTATCATGGAAAAAGCAAGAGAGTTTCAGAAAAACATCTATTTCTGCTTTATTGCCTATGCCAGAGCCTTTGTGTGGATCACAACAAACTATGGAAAATTCTGAAAGAGTTGAGAATACCAGGCCACCTAACCTGCCTCTTGAGAAACCTGTATGGAGGTCAGGAAGCAAGTTAGAACTGGACAAGGAACAAGACTGGTTCCAAATAGGAAAAGGAGGATGTCAAGGCTGTATATTGTCACCCTGCGTAACTTATATGCATAGTACATCATGAGAAATGCTGGGCTGGAGGAAGCACAGGCTGGAATCAAGATTGCCAGGAGAAATAACAATAAATGCAGATAACACCACCTTATGGCAGAAAGTGAAGAACTGAAGAGCCTCTTGGTGAAAGTGAAAGAGAGTGAAAAAGCTGGCTTAAAGCTCAGCATTCAGAAAACGAAGATCATGGCATCTGGTCCCATCACTTCATGGCAAATAGATGTGGAAACAGTGGCTGACTTTGTTTTGGTGCCCCAAAATCACTGCAGATGGCGACTACAGCCATGTAATTAAAAGACACTTACTCCTTGGAAGGAAGTTATGCCCAACCTCAATGGCATATTAAAAAGCAGAGGCATTACTTTTTCAACAAAGGTCTCTCTAGTCAAGGCTATGGTTTTTCCAGTATTCATGTATGGATGTGAGTGAAAGTGAAAGTGAAGTCGCTCATTTGTGTCTGACTCTTTGTGACACCATGGACTGTAGCCTATCAGGCTCCTCCGTCCATGGGATTTTCCAGGCAAGAGTGCTGGAGTGGATTGCCATTTCCTTCTCCAGGGGATCTTCCCAACACAGTAATCGATCCCGGGTCTCCCACATTTCAGGCCGACGCTTTTCCGTCTGAGCCACCAGGGATATGAGAGTGGACTATAAAGAAAGCTGAGCACAGAAGAATTGATGGTTTTGAACTGTGGTGTTGGAGAAGAGTCTTGAGAGTTCCGTGGACTGCAACAAAATCCAACTAGTCCATCCTGAAGGAAATCAGTCCTGGGTGTTCATTGGATGGACTGGTATTGAAGCTGAATCTCCAATATTTTGACCACCTGATGTGAAGAGCTGACTCATTTGAAAAGACCCTGATTTTGGGAGAGATTGATGGCGGGAGGAGAAGGGGACAACAGAGGATGAGATAGTTAGATGCCATTACTGACTCAATGGATATGAGTTTGGGTAAACTTCGGGAGCTGGTGATGGACAGGGAGGCCTGGTGTGCTGCTGTTCATGGGGTCGCACAGATTCAGACACAACTGAGTGACTTAACTGAACTGTAATAAAAAGCAAGTACCACACAACAATTAGCATAGAACACAAGATTAAGAGTATCCAATCTGATTCCAGGGTTTGAGAATTTGTGTGGTGCCCAAGTTCTAATAGTGCACACCTCCTAGTGATTAAGTAAAGGTATTTTTCTTTGATTCTTTGTGTGTTACATTTTCAAAAGACTACCAAGTTGTTGGGACATAAATTCTTACTTAGTTGTTTAAATTCTGGTATTTCTTTTGGACCAAGGGTACCATAAAAATTTCTGAAGCCTCTTCAATGAATGGTGCTGGGAAAACTGGACAGCTACATGTAAAAGAATGAAATTAGAAAACTTTAACACCATACACAAAGATAAGCTCAAAGTGGATTAAAGACCTCAATGTAAGACCAGAAACCATAAAACTCTTAGAGGAAAATATAGGTAGAATACTCGATGACATAAATCAAAGCAAGATCCTCTATGACCCACCCCCTAGATTAATGGGAATAAAAATAGAAGTAAACAAGTGGGACCTGATTAAACTTAAAAGCTTTTGCACAGCAAAGGAAACTATAAGCAAGGGGAAAAGACAGTCCTCAGATTGGGAGAAAAAATAGCAAATGAGACAACTGACAAAGGATAAATTTACAAAATATACAAGCAGCTCATACAACTCAATGCCAGAAAAACAAACAGCCCAATAAAAAAAGTGAGGAAAAGACCTAAATAGACATTTCTCCAAAGAAGACATACAGATGGCTAACAAACACATGAAAAGATGTTCAACATCACTCATTATTAGAGAAATTGAAATCAAAACCACAATGAAATATCACCTCACACTGGTCAGAATGGCCCTCATCAAAAAGTCTACAAACAATAAATGCTGGAGAGGGTGTGGACAAAACACTCTTGCACTGCTGGTGGGAATGTAGATTGATACAGCCACTATGGGAGATGGTATGGCGATTCCTTAAAAAACTAGGAATAAACTACCAGTATGACCCAGTAATCCTACTCCTAGGCACATACCCTGAAAAAACAAAAAGTGGAAAAGACACATGTATCTCATTGTTCATTGCAGCACTATTTCCAATAGCTAGAACATGGAAGCAACCTAGATGTCCATCAACAGATGAATGGATAAAGAAGTTGTGGTACGTAAACACACTGGAATATTATTCAGCCACAACAAGGAACACATTTGAGTCAGTTCTGATAAGGTGGATGAACCTAGTACCTATTACACAGAGTGAAATGAGTCAGAAAGAGAAAGATAAATATTGTATTGTAACACATATATATGGAATCTAGAAAAATGGTACTGAAGAATTTATTTACATGGCAGCAGTGGAGAAACAGACATAGAGAAGAGACTTATGGACATATGGGGAGGGGAGGAGAGGGTGAGATGTACGGAAAGAGTAACGTGGGAAGTTACATTACCATATGTAAAATAGGTAGCCAACAGGAATTTGCTGTATGGCTCAGGAAACTCAAACAGGGGCCCTGTATCAACCTAGAGGCGTGGGATTGGGAGGGAGGTTCCAAAGGGAGGGGATATATGTATACCTATGGCTGATTCATGTTGAGGTTTGACAGAAAACAACAAAATTCAGTATATAAATATAACTTCAATAAAAAAAATTTTTTTAAGCCAAAATTAAAAGAAAATTTTGCAGACACAAAAGATGACATGATTTGGAAAAGTTTTGAATCCTCTGGCATAGATTTGGATCCCATCCCCTCTGGCCTTCTCAGAATCCCACATGATTTTATTCCTTCTCTTAGGTGCAGCATACTGGTGGAAAGCACAAGCTGTTCCATTTTTCTCGGTATCAAGTCTTGGCTTTATCAGCTGTGTGACTTTAGGGAAGTTACTTCACCTGTCTGTGCCAGAGTTCATGTAACTATAAAAAGGAGATAAAAATATCTAACTCATATGTTTATTATAAGAATTAATATATGTAAAATGCATAGAAACAGTTTTTGGCACAGATACCTGCTTTTTAGAAATAATTAAATTTATCCTTTCTGTCAAATGGATTTTTCCAATAAAGTTTAAAATTTTAAATTAGACAATTTTTATTGTAACAAAAAAAGTCAAAATTTACCATTTTAACACATTTTTAACTGTACAGTTTGGTAGCATTAAGTATATTCACATTGTTGTGAAATATCTTCAGAACTTTTTCATTTTGCAAAACTGAAACTCTATACACTTAAACAGCATCTCCCCTACCTCTGTCCCCAGCCACTGGCAACCACCATTGTACTGTCTGCTTCTGTGAGCTTGACTTCTTTAAAAGTGGAGCCATGCAGTTTCTGTCTTTCTGTCCTTCTGTCCTCCTACTTTACTCAGCATAATGTCCTCACAATTCATCCATGTTGTAGCACGTGACAGGATTGTCTTCCTTTTTATTTTTATTTTTTTCATTTTTTTTCTTTAGTTTTTTATTTTTTAAATTTTAAAATCTTTAATTCTTACATGCGTTCCCAAACATGACCCCCCTCCCACCTCCCTCCCCACAACATCTCTCTGGGTCATCCCCATGCACCAGCCCCAAGCATGCTGTATCTTGCATCAGACATAGACTGGCGATTTAATTCTTACATGATAGTATACATGTTAGAATGCCATTCTCCCAAATCATCCCACCCTCTCCCTCTCCCTCTGAGTCCAAAAGTCCGTTATACACATCTGTGTCTTTTTTGCTGTCTTGCATACAGGGTCGTCATTGCCATCTTCCTAAATTCCATATATATGTGTTAGTATACTGTATTGGTGTTTTTCTTTCTGGCTTACTTCACTCTGTATAATCGGCTCCAGTTTCATCCATCTCATCAGAACTGATTCAAATGAATTCTTTTTAACGGCTGAGTAATACTCCATTGTGTATATGTACCACAGCTTTCTTATCCATTCATCTGCTGATGGACATCTAGGTTGTTTCCATGTCCTGGCTATTATAAACAGTGCTGCGATGAACATTGGGGTACATGTGTCTCTTTCAATTCTGGTTTCCTCGGTGTGTATGCCCAGCAGTGGGATTGCTGGGTCATAAGGTAGTTCTATTTGCAATTTTTTAAGGAATCTCCACACTGTTCTCCATAGTGGCTGTACTAGTTTGCATTCCCACCAACAGTGTAGGAGGGTTCCCTTTTCTCCACACCCTCTCCAGCATTTATTGCTTGCAGATTTTTGGATCGCAGCCATTCTGACTGGTGTGAAGTGGTACCTCATTGTGGTTTTGATTTGCATTTCTCTAATAATGAGTGATGTTGAGCATCTTTTCATGTGTTTGTTAGTCATCC
>SJYO01054015.1:8748-20000 GCA_006410555.1 Capra ibex
TATTGATATTTCTCCCAGCAATCTTGATTCCAGCTTGTGCTTCTTCCAGTCCAGCATGTCTCATGATGTACTCTGCATATAAGTTAAATAAGCAGGGTGACAATATACAGCCTTGGTGTACTCCTTTTCCTATTTGGGACCAGTCTATTGTTCCATGTCCAGTTCTAACTGTTGCTTCCTGACCTGCATACAGATTTCTCAAGAGGCATGTCAGGTGATCTGGTATTCCCATCTCTTGAAGAATTTTCCACAGTTTATTGTGATCCACATAGTCAAAGGCTTTGGCATAGTCAATAAAGCAGAAATAGATGTTTTTCTGGAACTCTCTTGCTTTTTCGATATTCCAGTGAATGTTGGCAATTTGATCTCGGGTTCCTCTGCCTTTTCTAAAACCAGCTTGAACATCAGGAAGTTCACGATTCATGTATTGCTGAAGCCTGACTTGGAGAATTTTGAGCATTACTTTAGTAGCATAGGAGTGAGTGCAATTGTGCGGTAGTTTGAGCATTCTTTGGCATTGCCTTTTTTGGATGCTTCAGTTCAGTTCAGTTCAGTTCAGTTCAGTTGCTCAGTCGTGTCCGACTCTTTGTGACCACATGAATCGCAGCACGGCAGGCTTCCCTGTCCATCACCAACTCCCGGAGTTCACTCAGATTCGCCTCCATCGAGTCAGTGATGCCATCCAGCCATCTTATCCTCTGTCATCCCCTTCTCCTCTTGCCCTCAATCCCTCCCAGCATCAGGGTCTTTTCCAATGAGTCAACTCTTTGCCTTAGGTGGCCAGAGTACTGGAGTTTCAGCTTTAGCATCATTACTTCCAAAGAAATCCCAGGGTTGATCTTCAGAATGGACTGGTTGGTTCTCCTTGCAGTCCAAGGGACTCTCAACTCCAACATCATAGTTCAAAAGCATCAGTTCTTCAGTGCTCAGCCTTCTTCACAGTCCGACTCTCACATCCATACATGACTACTGGAAAAACCATAGCCTTGACTAGATGGACCTTAGTTGGCAAAGTAATGTCTCTGCTTTTGAATATACTATCTAGGTTGTTCACAACCTTTCTTCCAAGAAGTAAGCATCTTTTAATTTTCATGGCTGCAATCACCATCTGCAGTGATTTTGGAGCCCAAAAATATAAAGTCTGATATTGTTTCCACTGTTTCCCCATCTATTTCCCATGAAGTGATGGGACCGGATGCCATGATCTTCGTTTTCTGAATGTTGAGCTTTAAGCCAACATTTTTACTTTCCTCTTTCACTTTCATCAGGAAGCTTTTTAGTTCCTCTTCACTTTCTGCCATAAGGGGGGTGTCATCTGCATATCTGAGGTTATTGATATTTGTCCCTGCAATCTTGATTCCAGCTTGTGTTTCTTCCATTCCAGCATTTCTCATAATGTATTCTGCATAGAAGTTAAATAAACAGGGTGACAATATACAGCTTTGATGTACTCCTTTTCCTATTTGGAACCAGTCTGTTGGTCCATGTCCAGTTCTAACTGTTGCTTCTGACCTGCATACAGATTTCTCAAGAGGCAGGTCAGGTGGTCTGGTATTCCCATCTCTTGAAGAATTTTCCACAGTTCATTGTAATCCACACAGTCAAGGCTTTGGCATAGTCAATAAGGCAGAAATAGAGGGTTTTTTTTTTCTGGAATTCTCTCGCTTTTTTCATGATCTAGCGGATGTTGAAGCAAATGTTTATTAATTCTCTGTTGTCTTAATATTAAAAATACATTTCAAATATTTCAAAAAAAAAAAAGAAAAAAGTTAAGTGAGGTGGAGTCACTCAGTCATGCCCGACTCTTTGTGACCCCACAGACTATACAATCCGTGGAATTCTCCAGGCCAGAATACTGGCGGGGGTGGACTTTTGAGAGGATAGACTTTCCCTTCTCAAGGGGATTTTCCAAGCCCTGAGATCAAACCCAGGTCTCGCACATTGCAGACAGGTTCTATAGCAGCTGACCCACCAGACAATAGATAATATTTTGTGCTCTGCATAAAAGATGCAATATGGATAACTGCATTCCAAACAAAATCAGGTGTCTTAGGGGCTGTGCATAACCCCTCTTCTGTGCCTGGGAATCTGGCCCACTCTGTTTCTCTGATCCTTGGCATCCTCCTGGACTTCCCCCAGGTGCTTTTTGCCTGCCTCACCTTTCTGCTCAGGGATCCACGTTTACACTTACATGCCTGTTAACACGTACAGCTTGCTCCACTGGTGAGATCCCTGGGCCATTGGCCAGGATGTCAGTGCTTCTGCTGCCCCAAGATCTTTGTACCTTACACAAGCTCTTTCATGTGTTCAGTGCCCATTCTTCCATCTCCCTGCCAGCCAGTTCAGAGAGCTCACACGCACATTTATTCCAGTGCACGTGTGTGTGTGTGTGTGTGGGTGCGCACACACACACAGACACAATTCTGAAATGAAACTTGCACACATGGGGAAACATTGGTTTACTTGTCCAGTATTATGGATTTTGGAAGCACCCCTGTTTTTTGTCCCAGTTAATTTTTTTCACTCGCTACCTGATCAAGTCAGTGCCCTCTTCTACTTCTATGATATATCCTGGAGGATGAATGGTACTTGCTCATAAGGGTGATTGACGTGCAAAGAGCTTGGCAGGGTTCAAAGTCCTCACTGTGGACAGTTGAGTGACATATGCCTGTGTTCTCTACTTCTGTCACCTTGGACTGGTTCACAGTGCCAGTCAGGTTGGTGTGATTCCATTCCCTGTGCTTTCCTTCCAGAAACAACACAGAAATAGCAGGGGACTTTGAACTTGAAATTGATCATGCATGCCTTTTCCCTGGGACAAGAATTCCTTAACAACTTTCTCTTTACAGAAAGGCAAGCCCCAATTCCTCTCACCTGGGTGATAATTCACTGACAATCATGAAAAAATTCTGCATGGGTAATGTCAGTTTAATGATCAATGCAAGAATACATTTGTAGGGGTAAAAGTCAGTGTATTTCAATCCTGCAGCAGTGTTTATAGAACACTTAACTAGTCAACCCCAAATCTTTCCTGATAGATAAAAAGTTTCCTGACAGATGCATTCCTGCAACATCTTTGCCCTCTGTGATACTAATCAATATTCTCACTTCAGCAAGTGATATTCTTGCCCATCCGGCATTACTGAGATGGCTGCATGGCATCACGGACTCGATGGACATGAGTCTGTGTGAACTCCGGGAGATGGTAATGGACAGGGAGGCCTGGCATACTGGATTCATGTAGTCGCAAAGAGCCGGACACGACTGAGCGGCTGAACTGAACTGAGCTGAACTGATGGGTTCTTGTTTCCACATGTGGGTCACCATTAACTATTCCTGCTGTAAACATTCCTTGCTGTGCACAAATATCATGGAACTCTTTTTAAAAAGTCCAATTCAAGATGTTGGAAGCACTTGATCCAGGAATTCACATGCAATCTAACAAAGATCAACAAACTTAAAAAAAAAAAGAGTGAATACGAGCAACACAATGCATGTATGTTGAATAGGGATGTGCAAGAACTCAGACAGCTATGGCAGCAGAGCTGTGCCTAATGGCAAAGCATGTGTGCATCATGAAAGAAGACAGGAGGCATAGGCAGATCTACAGGAGGAAAATTCAACTCACATTCATGGGCAAACACAGTGGAGACACCCAGGCTTCATTCTATACAGAGAAAATATGAACACATCCAGAGAACAGTAAGCAAATGCAGCTCAGGGTGATTGAGCCAGAATGCTCATGAATTCATCACTAATCTGCAAAGTTTCACACGCATTGATATTCAGTGGAAGAAAACTATAAACAACACAGTCAAGTGTGCACTCAAATCTAATAGCACCTAGACTTTAAGGCCCAAGTGAAAGCCATAAAGAGACTGGGACACAAGTCATGGCAAGTTTCCAGAGAATGAGCATTCAGTCAACCATCCACAGTTCAGTTTACTAACTGATTCATGACTATCTCTGCACTCTTCACTCAAGGACAGGTTAGAGCTAAAGCCACCACCCCTGGTCCTGAAGCACTGGTAGGAAATATTAGGCATTCAGGGACATTGTCCTAAACGGTTTTTGTCTTTAACTTCTTTGCAATGCCTTGCTAAAACTTCTGAATGTGGATAAATGTCATGCAGTCCCTAAAATAAGCCCAGTCCTGAAAGCCACGCCCCAATATGCAATCTCACACCCGCTGCAGAGTTATTACACCATAGTTTCAGCTTTGTTTTGTTTTGAACTAGTGCTGAGAAGGACAGGTACCAGCCTGACAGGGCCTCGAGGGTTCTTTGAAGTTTATAGATTAAAAAGTAGGAAAACATGTAATTGTCTCCCGTTAACATCATTGCCTGTAAAGGAAGCCCTGGGCCAGGTGGCAACATCAAAGATTCGATCCCCAGGCACATCTCTGGGTGAGAACTGGCTTTTCAACATCCAAGCATTCCTCTTGCTGCTCACCCTTCTGAACTGAAGAGGCCAGAGAGCTGAAAATTCCATTTCCCAGACTCCCTTGCAGCCAGGGATCTGAAGCCTTTAAGGGCCCACTCATCAGCTGTGTCCACCAGACACCTGTACTTATGCAGAGTTAACAAGGGAAAAAGGGCTGGGCAGAGGACACTGGCCTGCAAATGAGTAGGGCCTGCTGATCCTGTGGCAGTGTTCCCTTGGGGCCCAGTCCTACAGTATGGCTTCCTCAGCCCTCCTGTGATTCTGTAATTACTCATACTGTTATCAATCATACCCCAGGAAATTTGAACAAACTCAGGGACAAATTGAAGGAGAGAGGAGGCTGAGGTATTGCAGTCCACTGGATTGCAAAGAATTGGAAAGACTTAGTGACTGAAGGTGGAGAAGGCAATGGCACCCCACTCCAGTACTCTTGCCTGGAAAATCCCATGGACAGAGGAGCCTGGTAGGCTGCAGTCCATGGGATCGCTAAGAGTTGGACACAACTGAGTGACTTCACTTTCACTTTTCCCTTTTATGCATTGGAGATGGAAATGGCAACCCACTCCAGTGTTCTTGCCTGGAGAATCCCAGGGACCGGGGGGGGTGGGGGGCTGGTGGGCTGCCGTCTATGGCGTCACAGAGAGTTGGACATGAAGCGACTTAGCAATGGCAGCAGTGACTGAAGGACAATCAGTCTCAGGCAATCAGGGAAGCAGCTAGATCCAGCCCATGTGTTTGGGGTATGGTATTTTGGGGTATGGTATGAAGAAGCTGCGTGCAGAAGATGCAAAAGATGTGAGTTCAATCCCTGTGTGGAGAAGATTCCCTGGAGGAGGATAGACATGGCAACCCAATGCAGTATTCTTTCCTGGAGAATCCTATGGCCAGATAAGCTTGGCGGGCTACAGCCCATAGGGAGAGCACAGAGTCAAACATGACTGAAGCGACTTAGGACACACACATGCATGCACAATTTATTATGGGATTTATTAATAGGCCTCATAGGTCAGCTGTGGGAGGAGGTTGAGAAATGAGGTCTGAAAAGGGAGCCACCAACCAGGTAAACTGAGAGGCCATAGGGTCTAACTAGTCACCAAAGTGAAGCTGCCGAGGGCCAACAGTAGAGAAATGGATAGGGAACCATCACCTCTGCAGCCAAGCGTCCAGTGACAGGCCAGGTGCTGGTGCCCAGGAGTCAGGAGGAACTTTTGGATGCATCCTAGAGGACAGTAAGGCCATGCCAGAACATGCTGGGCTGAGATTTGCTACTCCCGTAGCGTTGTCAGAAGAGGCCAGAGTGCAATTAAAAAAAAAAAAAAGCTTGCATATAAAAATGCAAATCAAAAGTGTCAGAGAGCCACCGCTCTGATTAGTGAGACCAGAAACATTATTGATTATTTGTAGGCTTGTCACAGCTTAGGATCAGAAACTCAGAAAATACAAATGTTAGCTAAAACAGTGGCTACTGTCTTTGAAAAGGAAAATGAAAGAAGTTTTTTTGTGGGAATAGAGCCATTAAAAAAAAATTGCCCTCACACACACACACACATACACACACACATTATAACTACTACAAAACCTCCAAGACTCTGCCTGTGATGTCATAAAGAGATACATTGGGCTAAAAAATGTCAATCTAAATATGATGTTGAAAGAAACCCTATTTCAAAAAAGTCAAAGATGGGGACTCCCTGGGTCCTCATCAACAAAAACCAGGGACAAACTCCATCTTTTCCCTCAAACCTTCAACATCCAGGCAGTGCTGCCATTGATATACCAGCCCTAAATGATGTTCTTTTTCTTCAAACAGTTCCTTGTAAAATACCTACCAGCCTTTGGAATGGAAGAAAATAATAGCAAATGAAGCAACCGACAAACAAGTCATCTCAAAAACATACAAGCAACTTATGCAGCTCAAGTCCAGAAAAATATATGGCCCAATCAAAAAATGGGCCAAAGCACTAAACAGACATTTCTCCAAAGACAAATGGATGGCTAACAAAAACATGAAAAGATGCTCAACATCACTCATTATCAGAGAAATGCAAATCAAGACCACAATGAGGTACCATTTCACACCAGTCAGAATGGCTGTGATCCGAAAGTCCACAAGCAATAAATGCTGGAGAGGGTGTGGAGAAAAGGGAACCAACCCTCTTACACTGTTGGTGGGAATGCAAACTAGTACAGCTACTATGGAGAACAGTGTGGAGGTTCCTTAAAAAACTAGAAATAGAACTGCTTTATGACCCAGCAATCCCACTGCTGGGCATACACACTGAGGAAACAAGAATTGAAAGAGACATATGTTCCCCAATGTTCACTGCAACACTGTTTATAATAGCCAGGACATGGAAGCAACCTAGATGTCCATCAGCAGATGAATGGATAAGAAAGCTGTGGTACATATACACAATGGAGTACTACTCAGCCATTAAAAAGAATACATCTGAATCAGTTTTAATGAGGTAGATGAAACTGGAGCTGATTATACAGAGTGAAGTAAGCCAGGAAAAAAAAAAACCCACCAATACAGTATACTAACACATATATATATGGAATTTAGAAAGATGGTAATGATAACCCTGTATGTGAGACAGCAAAAGAGACACAGATGTAAAGAACAGACTTTTGGACTCTGAGGGAGAGGGAGAGGGTGGGATGATTTGGGAGAATGGCATTGAAACATGTATACTATCATGTAAGAAACAAATCGCTAGTCTAGGTTCGATACAGGATACAGGATGCTTGGGGCTGGTGCACGGGGATGACCCAGAGAGATGATATGAGGAGGGTGGTGGGAGGGGGGTTCAGGGTTGGGAATTCATGTACACCTGTGGTGGATTCATGTCAATGTATGGCAAATGTAATACCGTATTGTAAAGTAAAAAAATTAAAAAAAGAAAAATAAAATAAAATACCTACCAGACTTTATAGACCCTTACCCCCACAAATCTTCAGTCATATACTTGGCTGATCTAGTCTGACTTCTAAGAAAATGACTATTCATCCTAAAATAATTGTTTCAGATTATATGAAAAAATTCAAATTATGATGTCATCTCAGATACTATGACAATTCAAAGAGGGGGACAAAATTGCTCAATTACTTCTTTTACATTGCATTTCTACTAACTCCTCTAATGATACACAGATGGGTGGATTTGGCAATACAGATAAAAACAATCTTTATGAGCATCAATAATATCTAAATATACACGACCAAATATAAATAACAAGATTACTGACAAAAGATTTTCTGGTTTTCTTGATACTAGCTCTGATACTACCAGTATTTCCAAATATGTATGACCCAAATCTCGGCCTTTACAAAAAATTTCTTGCCAAAATGCAAAAATATCTCAAACCAAAGTACGAGAGGTTTATCAAAGTGTCCAAATATATCCATATGAGAGGCAAAAGGCCAGACTACAGCATTACAACCTTATGTGATTGATACACCCCTTAATTTAATAGAAAGAAATCTACTTATACAATGACAAACTCAAATATATATTCCACACTTTTCCTAGGGGCCACTGCTCATTTAATAAACTATACAATTATTAAAATAATTTGAAAAAATGATGAGCCTATTTAGACAGGGCAGTGTCCCCTTACAAAAGAAAAATTAGAGGCTACCAAAAAACATATAGATACACAATTCAAATTAAAACATACTTAAAATTTTTGTTCCCCTTAAAATTCTCCCAATTTTGTGATTTAAAGAAGTCTAACAAGTGGTGTCTTTTAACAGACCTTCAAAAGGTTAATACATCCATAAAACCTATAGGTACGTTATAACCAAAAATTCCATCACCTACCACTATTCCTCAAAACTGACATATTATTATTATAGATTTACAAGACTGCTTTTTCACTATACCATTAAATCCTCTAGACTGAGAGAGATTTGCTTTCTCCCTTATCCTAAACATATCATGCCTTGCAAACGATATCAATAGACTATATTGCCTCAAAAAATGATGAATTCTCTCACCATGTGTCAACATTATGTAGCCAAAGCTCTTAAACCTGTGAAAAAGCAATTTCCTAACCTTGTTATTCAGCATATAGATGATATATTGTTTTCAGCTCCTTCTATTTTAAAAACTCAACAGATGTTTGACGTAGCTCAACAATACTTTAAAGAGTATAGATTAATCATTGCCCCTAAAATGATTCAAACCTCTACACCTTACCATTACTTGAGATTTATTGTTAATAGAAAACAGATTACACCCCATCTGACACAGATTCGTGTTGATAAGTTATCAACCTTAAATGATTTTCAATAACATTTAGGCGATATAAACTGGATTAGAACTTCTTTGGACATTACAAGTTAAGAGCTGACGTATTTAACACTTTAAAAGGAGATCCTGATTTAAATAGCCCTCGTTCACTCTCCCAAGAGACACGAGAAAAAACTCTGCTTAGTACAAAATAAATTGCAAAAACAATTTCTTATCCTCTGCTATTTGCAGTGTCTTTGTTTTGGGAGAAGGAAATGGCAACCCACTCCAGTGCTCTTGCCTAGAAAATTCCACGAATGGAGGAGCCTGGTGGGCCACAGTCCATGAGGTCGCAAAGAGTCAGACACGACCAAGTGACTTCACTTTCTTACCTCTAGAGTTATTTATACTCCCCTCTCTCCATTCCCCTACAAGACTTCTTGCCCTACAAAAACACCCAATGAAATGGATATATACCCAGTTTTAGAGAGAAAGGTCACTTACACCCTATCTTGATTTGATTGCTCTAATAATTATCAACAATAAAAAACAAAACTAGAGCTCTAATTGGCTCTGATCCTCATAAAATTATAGTAAACCTCAATGTGAAATACAAACTTCTACTGACTTCCAAATAGCTTTTTTAAAACAGTTGGAAAATTTTTCATTTCCTTATCCCTGGAACAAACTTTGAAATTTCTTCAAAAATACTAAATTTACTATCTCTCACATCGTCACATCACAACCTATACCTCAAGCTGATGCTTTTTACATAGATGGGACAAAAAATGTTAAAGCCTCATTCTGGTCTCTCAAAGAATATAAAGTTTTTTAATACTAAATCTCACTCTGCCCAACAAACTAAGTTATATACTCTCATTCAGGTTATTCACCTACATCCTGAACTTATGAACATAGTTTCTGATTCTTTATATTCAGTTTTTATATTATGATATATAAAATTCATAAAATTTATAAAATACATAAATCCTAATCAGTCTATTATTGAACAACTTTTTCTCAGACTACAATCTCTTATCAAAAACCACACTTCCATTTATATTTACCCATTTATACTACCCATTTTCGCGCACATTCTTGTCTTCCTGGCCCTATGGCTTATGTCAATGAACAAGCTGATACACTTATCTCTTTTACTACTCCTGCAAAGTATGCTCTATTACACAATAATGCTGGTTCATTACAACAAATTTGGAAAGTTCCATACTGCCATGCTAAAAATAATAATAATTGTCTTTGTTGTAGGCCCTTATGTCTTTGAACTATTAAATAAGGTATTAACCCTCAAAGATTACAAGCTAATAAACTATGGCAAGTCGATGTAACTCATTGTCCTGAACTTTCTCCCTTTTCCTTCTTACATATCTCAGTCGATACAAATTCCTCTTTTATATGGGCCACACCTCTTCAAGGTGAGGCTACACAACATGTTATAACCTACCTGTTAGCTTCTTTTGCTTATAATGAAAACACTTAATTCTTTTAAAACAGACAATGGCCCTGCCTGTATTTCTAGACGATTCAAACTACTCCTCCAATCATTTTCTATTAAACCTATTACAAACATTCCTCATAATCCACAAGTACAAGACATTGTTGAACGAGCACATCATATACTGAAACTACAAATAAAAAAAATTAAAAAGGGGAAATATACAGGAACATTTTTATCTTCCTTATCCAGAGCAGGATTTACTAGATTCCAATGCAATATATTCTCTAATCCTATAACTACTGTTAATAAAGCATTGTCTGTTTTAAATTTTTTAAATTTACCGCAAGGAGATATTTTGACAAAAGCAGAAAAACATTTCTGCTGAAGGACTGAAGGACACTTCTCTTCCTCTGCCCATTTGGTAGCAAGATGGGCTGACTAAATAATGAAAATCTGGAAAATTAATATTACAGGGAAAAGGGTATGTTTGTATTTCTCCAGATGGATCCAACCAAGTCAGTTGTCTCCCTCTTTGGAAGATCCATCTCCAGGGAGCCACCAGTGTTCAAGACACAGAGGAAAAGGCAAAATCCCTGGGAGGAGGAGTTTCCAGTACAAGCCATGGCGGCTTTAAAGATTTCCAAGAAACGCTACACCCGACGTCATCAAACACATGATTTCCCTACTTGGGGACAGATTAAAAATCTTACTAATTAAGCTGAAAATCTGATTTCTCAACAGGAAACGCCATGAAATCCTGAGAATATTTTTGTAACTATGCTTGCTTTGCTTGCGTTTGCTTCCCCTGCTCAGGCTGACTTGATTAATCACACTTATCGGGCTTATACACCTAACCCCCCTTTATTGCAGGTCGTAGAATGGACAGATATAGGACCGATCATAGCCACTAATGACTCAGTATACATGCCTCCTCCTTGGAGCTTGGAGGGGCCCTCGCACCCTGAGGAAGAAGGAAGACTAATTAACATTTCTCTAGGCTATAACATCCTTCCTTTGTACTTGGACCCAGCAGAATTATGTATTAATGTTAGTCAACAAACGTGGGCTTTTGTCTTGCCTCCAAAAAATAACTTCCACACATTGCTTGGACTGTTTACT
>SJYO01054018.1:0-344207 GCA_006410555.1 Capra ibex
CTGGTTTCATGACCTCAAAGTCGAAAGTGTAGTCAGGAAGGTTTCTTGTAGGTCCTGACTAGAGGAATTTTACCTGACCAACCTAGTGGAACGTCAGGTTCCCTGAGAGTTCTCAGAAGAGGTTGTGCTGTCAAGTTTTCGTAGTTAAGAAGCCACGAGTCGAAAGAAGTGTCAGGTTGAGAGTGTGGGTATGTACTGGTGACCTTTTTGGTATCGGAACTGATCTACCTGAAACAACCGTTTCATTACAGAGACGAAAACTTTTACGATAGATCCAACCAGTATTGAAAGGAAGGTTCCTTATTCGCAGAAAATTAAAGTACCGACGTTGGTGACTCACACTCACTTGAGGCCCTCAACCACTACCTGTCCCTCCGGACCGCACGACGTTAAGTACCCCAGCGTTTCTCAGCCTGTGCTGACTCGCTGACTTGACTGACTGACTGACTGTACCTGTCTCCTCGGACCGTCCGATGTCAGGTACCCATCGTTTCTCAGTCTGTCCTGGCTCACTGATTCGTGTCGTCTGTCTCAACCCCTCCACTTCCCAAACCCCCTCCCTTTTGACCTAATTCCGTCAGTTTTCTATATTTGAAAGTAAATACTCCATTTATTCATGATCCTTATATTAGATAATATGCAATTTATATTAATTGTGGTAACACACGATATATATTTGTAAAATCTCATTTAGGACACAAGAGTAGTGTTCCTTTGTAAAAAAAGACAAGAAATTAGAACATGGACAGACCCTACTACCTACAAGTCATTTAACAACACGAGTAGTAAAACACTACATACATTTAGTCTAGTAATACAACATGTGTTTGAATATGTGACGAATACAGTTAATATAGTGTTATTTTGACCTTCTTTTTTATTTTAAATAATTAGGACATTTTTTCCTCCCCCCTCCCCTATTTAGCCACGAAAGTTTAACACCACGACCTCTTTTGAGCACTCAGGGGACCTGACGTTCACCTAGTTTGGTCACTTAGGATTTCCTTTAGTTGGGACTTATAAGTACCCTTCCTGACTACGACTTCAAACTTCGAGGCCATAAAACCGGTGGACTACGCTTCTTGACTGAGCAACCTTTTCTAGGACTACGACTCTTTCTAACTTCCGTCCTCCTTTTCCCCTTCTGTCTCCTACTCTACCAACCTACCGTAGTGGCTGAGTTACCTCTACTCAAACTCGTTCGAGACCCTCAACCACTACCTGTCCCTCCTTCGGACCGCACGACGTCAGGTGTCCCGGCGTCTCAGTCTGTGCTGACTCGCTGACGTATCGTGTTTTCAGTGTGGGGAAAAGTCCTCCCGTCCCTTGTCTAATCTTAACATCTCTGCGTTCGGAATCTCCGTTTAGGGTAGTCCCGAGACCTACGACACCACTGGAGACTGAAGAGTCCTTTGAGATTTTACACAACCACCTTTTGGGTTCGGGAACGCCCAGAGGAGTGTCTCTTCGAAGTCGACACCGACGTCTCCTCGTTTCTCGTCGCCTCTGAGCCCCTGGTCCTTGTCAAGGGGTTTGTGTTTGTGTAGGTCTTCGTGGAGAGAAAGGAAGTGTGTGCGTGGTGTAGAATTCTCAGTCTCACAAAAACAAATGAATACTACCTGACAGAGTGGCTGGTCTCAGGGTCACGGTGTCCATTCCCACAGGACGGGAGCAAATGGTATAGGGTCGTGTGTCAACCACGGACCGTCTGTCATCCGTAAGTTGTTGGTAAAAAACTAACTAATTACTCACTTACTTACTTTCTTAATTCGACGAGTCTATAAACTGCTATTCTTTTATGAATCCGTTTAATACCGTTTACAGGTAGTGTCGAAATCGGCACATCCCATTTGTAGTAGGGCCACTACATTGTAACTCGTTTGACCACGTTCGGACCACTAGTGTTACGAATTCCTGACAAGGCTCATTTGTTCCGGACCCTCTTCGATCTCTGTTTACCCTTGTCGACACTACGACCTCAGTACGCTAGAACCAACTTTAAAAGGAGATCAAAACCGTTTGAGATAGGTGGACCTCCGAGAAGGATGGGGGAGTAAGGTCTTTAAGTAGGGTACAGACCTCCAAAGACGATACTTAGTCTTTCCGTCCGATCCAGCAGGTACCACTGGATCATAGTCACTCTTCGGAGAGACAGGACTCGTGACATGATTCGTAAAACGTTTACAACACAGTAAATTCGAAGTGTCGTCGGGACCCTAGTCGTGTAAAACGTCTACCACTTCCTTTAACGACGGGTCTCTTCAATAAACGGATTCAGTGTGTCGAGCATTTCCGTTTCTATACTAAGTTTAAGTCTTAATAGACTGTGAATGTGGGTCGACGGTTTGGGTGTGATTGGGGGTGTGGTTCGGAAACAAGTGTTTTGTATTCGGTGTATACAAATTTGTATTGACACAGGTATATATACATATACATAAATATGGTGTACATACATATACGAAGGGTCCACCACGATCACCATTTCTTGGACGGACGGTTACGTCCTCTGTGTTCTTTACGTCCAAGTTAGGGATCCAACTCTTCTAGGGGACCTCCTCCCGTACCGTTGGGTGAGGTCATAAGAAGAGACCTCTTAGGGTACCTGTCTCCTCGAGCCACCCGATACCAGGTGTCCCAGTGTTTCTCTGTGTTGACTTCGTTGAATCGTGTGTCACGTACGTATGTGTGTGTGTGTGTGTTTAGGAGTAACGTACATCTAATGTACTTTTAATGTACGTCTCTTTTAGAGACCTAAGTTTCTATAGTCATAGAATCAGTTATATACATTTTAGGTGTTTTCTGAACATGGAACTTTTATATTTCTTAAAAAATATATTGTTTCTCTACGAGTTTTTACCCTTTTCTGCGCCTATCAGTAAGTGTTTTCTTCTATAGGTTTATCGGTTACTTGTATTTCTTAACTCTTTGAAGTACGTAGTAGTCCCTTAACTAGTAAACTCGGTGTTATCCATTCACCTGTTTTTCCGTTACCGTGGGGTGAGGTCATGAGAACGGACCTTTTGGGGTACCTGTCTCCTCGGACCATCTGACGTCAGGTACTTCAGCGGTGATCAGCCTGTGCTGACTCACTGAAGTGAAAGTGAAAAGTGAAAGTACGTACCCTCTTCCTTTACCGTTGGGTGAGGTCACAAGAACGGACCTCTTAGGGTCCCTGCCCCCTCGAACCACCCGACGGCAGATACCCTAGCGTGTCTCAGCCTGTGTTGACTTCGCTGAATCGTCGACGTCGTCGTCGTCCATTCACCTTTTCTGACTGATGTGGTTGGTCGTGTAGGAAACCGTTTTCTTCGATCGGTATTTCGCATTAAAATAAAAATGTATTTGAAGGTCTTGAAACACTATAACCTTCAGTCGAATCAACGATGTCAACCCTTCCTCCAACCACCTACACCAACCCGTTTTTCTCTGAAGATCCTAAGACCATAACGAGATAAAGACCTGGATCGCTACTAGAGTAACTATAAAAGTGAAAAATATTAAGTAGTCGAACTTACTCAACCCGAAAAGACATCCAATATATATAAAGTTATTTTTCAAACCTATTGTTTAATTTTCTTTTTTCTACAGTTATACAATAATCACCAATGAGACTCGTTACCTTGCTTCCCACTGATAAAGGGAGAACTAATTTGAAAACATATAAAAGGGTCAATAGATGTTACTGGTACGAAAAAAAAATATAAATGTATAAAATAATTTAGAAATTTTAGTCATTAATATTAGTTTATGTGTAAAACGGGTCTGAAAATGTAGTGTTATGTACCAAAAAGGGAATCTTTATAACATATGTAAATAGCGGTTTGTTATTTTAGGTTGTTGTCATCACAATGTCGTGGACAATCATGTCTGTAGAAAAAGTATTTAATGTAGTATTCTTTTATATGCCGACATTTAACCCGAAAATTTTTACAGAAAATATTTTAGACTTGTATGTGATAAAGTAAGTGTCTTAAAAAAAAAAAGATACAAGGCTGACTTCGGAACACGTATTTTGTTGGTCAACCCTATAAATGATTTACGGGGGAGGAGATTTAACTATTCGTGATGACCTTAATACCTACGACTCGAAAGAAATACTACTTAAACCGTACCCCAAACCACTCCCTTGTTTACGACCAAAATGACGACTTTCCCGGTACACTACCATTAAATTTAATTTCGTTTTTAGAGTTCTCATATAATCTCTTCAATTTTAGTGTCTCACGTGTCAAAAAGTAAAATGAGAGGTTTGTGACACTTCTCTTTCCCTTTTCATATTACAATTTTTTTAAACAAGACTTTGTTGACATGAGAACAACCTTCGGATAATTTTCAATTTTTCTTTTTCCTTTTGGATGGGTTGTTTTATAAGGTAGGGTTTGTATAGATCATTTAATGTTAAGAAAGTGTGGGTTTTGAAATACTCCTTTCGTGACGTTTAATCCCAAATAGTAAAATTACCTGAAAGGATTCATCTTTTTTGATCTTGATAAAAATCATCCATTTGTTCACTTCAAAATTTTGAACTTTTATGGACTTAATTTATGAAAGAGATTATAGATTGAAAATTGAAAGTCTATTTTAGGTATGAACTAAGGTCCAAACATTTGTAACATATTTAGGAAGAATCAGTTAGTCAAAATACCGACACCACTAGTGAAGTCGAGATAGAGATACGTCGGTTGTAGATTGACTCCATCTGGTCTACAAAGATTTTAAGTCCCAGTGTCTTAGATTTTAAGTCTAAGGGACTTAGAAATCCTTCATTTATTTTACGATATTTTCCATGAATTTTTTGTTTTGTAATTTTTTTTTTACAGATTACGACAACTTTGAAAAGTACTTGAGTTTTTGTTGAAGCACCGTCATACAGTCAATTCTTATCTCTCAGTCACTGTTACGACCTCAAAACTTCGACTTGTAATATGGAAGAAAAGAATCCCTTTTTAGTTCATATTAAGGAAGACGATAATTAGAAATATCAAACAATTAAAATATCAATTTAAAAAAAAGAAATTCATAAGTAAAAAGATTTGTTCGACCACCAAATCAGTGATTCAACACAGACTGAGAACACTGGGGCACGTGACATCGGACGGTCCGAGGAGACAGGTACCCTAAGAGGTCCGTTCTTATGACCTCACCCAACGGTAAAGGAAGAGGTTCAACGAAGATCTGGAGTTACTTACCGTTGTTGAGGGAGATTACCGGTTTCTTTCCAATTCACCGTCATTCGACCGAAAAGACACATACGGTGTTCTAGAGACGACCTTTATTTTAATACAACAAAACTATTTAATCTTTTCGACCTAAATTTTTTGTTACCGAAACTCGATGTTTTTCTTTGGGTTTAGTTGCATATATTCTGAAGACATTAGGTTCAGAATTTCCTTGTAGACGAGGAAAAGAGGTTCGGGGTCAGGATATTTAGTTCCGTTCAGTTCATTAATACGAAGTCGATAAAACCGTCGAAACGTTAGTTTTACTTGTTTCGTGATACAGATAGGAAGGTATATGAGATACATAATATCAAGATAGAAGAATGTGGTTTAAAGTGTACGTCTCTCTGATTTTTATAGGTAAAACCACAGTCCAAATTAATTCCCGGTTATTTTCAGAACATATGATGAGAAAAAAAAAGGGGGGAGTTACACTTAAGAGATAATCTAAATAATGAGTGACTGGGTTAATTGAAATCGACCTTAAAAACTTTCGTCGATAAATAGGGGAATATTTTCTATACAAATGGACCCTAGATTCTGTATGACATGTACTTATATGTATTGATGTTATGTCGTGACGACAAGAAAATTGTCGAGGTATATGTCAAATTCAGGTAGTCATGGAGGTTTTGACACAAAATTCTTTTTTTTCAATAATATATTACTGTGCCATTTCTTTTTCTTTTAATTCAGAGTTTATAAGGAAATTTTGACTAAGTGCAATTCAAATTTTTTTATTTATCTCATTTCGGTACTAAAGTTAATGTCCCGACAGATGTCTATAGTTGTTTTTTTAAAATTTTTGAATTTACACCGGTCGTGGTCTGACGGTGTGTGTGTGTGTGTGTGTGTGTGTGTGGTTTTTTTTTTTGGTTGTTTTTTATTTTTATATCCCCTTTTCCAAGGTAATTCGATATACCGATATACAATCAACGATGACACAAAAAATGTGTCCAATGGTATCTGATTAAAAGTTCAGGTATAACCTTCCTTATGAGTAATGTTTTGTTTTGTTTTGAATTTTTGGTACTAAGTTGTCTTTTACACTGTCTAAGGAGTCCACGTTGAAATCGTTGATATCAAAGTTTCCTCCTTTTTTATCATCAATGAGGTCTTAAAAATCTAGTGATGGTGTCAAAATAGTACCGATTCTGTCTTTTTACCTTGTTTTACATAAGTCGATAACCGCTGTGTCCAGAACACCGAGTTTTACGTATGATGTGTACCCTACCTCATTCCGACTACCGATCTCCATTAGTGGAGGTTTCTTTACTTGACCTTTTCTAAATATTAAATGGGATGTTTCTATATTGGAATTCAAGGTAAAGTCTCATCAGTGTCGAAAGGAATACCTTCCGGGTTACCGTTCAAGTATAACGTTGTAATATCAAAGAGGGAACGAGGTAAAAAGTTCTCATAATTCATTGGTTGAAGGTGTAATATACTGGAAAAATGGACCAGGGTTACTAATCAGAAATGCGTTTCTTGAGTGACTCTTTCATGTGACCGAAGTCGAAACCAAATTTACTTTTCCTGTGGTAATTCTCCCTTTTTTTAGTTCAGTAGAACTAGTACAATGTGTTACTTCGTTCACTTTTACTACTCGTTTCTGACAAAAGTGGTACTTACGTAAACGAAGTGTTGGTGAATCCAGTGAAACTCACAAAGGCACTTCCGTCGTATTGGTCTTACGGGTGTTTTGAGGATACGTAAAGGGGGTTTCTTGGAGATTGGGGGTTTGGTTCTTTTGTCTCTCGAAGGAAATTAATCTTTCGACATGTTTAGACATAAGGGGTGGAGTATCAATTGACCTATACAAAGAATCGATGATAGGTCTCTGACGTCTTTAGACCAAGGTTCCTTACGGGTCATTAGAAAAGGACCGGGTTCCACACGTCGTGCTACCATGTTAGGACAGTGGACCCCCCACCCCCTCCTGACACTCAAACGTAAAAAACTACCCTGTCAAAATTTGTTCCAGTCAAGATTGTGTCGTACAAGGTCTAAGGATACTATTGATTGAGAGGGTCAGTCTTGCACCAACGAGTAGTGGTATGAATTTCGGAGGGTACTTCTCTCGGACGAATCATAGTCCCGCAGATAATTGGTGTCAAATGGAAAAGAAAACTTTATGGATGGTGGTCCATCTGAAAACACTCAGTCTCGAGTAGGAATAGGTAGTAAAGTTTACGAAGATACAGAAGTAAGGTCAGACGATTATACCTCAGATATCCGACCCGGAAAACTGGGGTCGATTGTAATCCCAACCTTAGGAGGAGTCAAAGACTGACAAGAACTTCGACCAATAGATTTAGACATGTAAGTGGTAGTTCTGAACATCAGAGCTCCAAAAGGTGCCCCAATCTTAGGACAAGTCTTCTTCTTTGCGAACGTCGTGACAGACATAGATGACCTCTATTTCTAAGACCTACTCTCAAGTGTCTTGAAAGGAGTCCTCTGAGAACTAGTTGGTCTAGTTAGAGGACTCTGGAACTACGTTAGACGAGTCGTGAGACTCTCAGTAAAAGCCTCCTACCAACAAGAAGTAAAAGGTAGAGTCCTAGACATGTCCTTTCTTTGTTTGAAGTACGATGAAAGGAGGAGTTTTGTACATGATAGTATAAGATGATAGTATAGTATGACCAAAATCGTGAGTTCCTTTTTTGACTCTCAATTTTCTTTTGGTACAATTACGTCCTACTGAGATTATTTCTGACGACAGTTACCCACAGTTATTTACGGTTCTTTATGTGATTTGTTTTTATGATAATTTTACGTATTTTTAAATATACAGAGTTTAAATAATTTGTGGATTTAAGTCCTTTCGGGTGTGCACTCTTGTATAATTTGGTTTATTTTAAATTTGTCACGAACGGTGACGACATTAAAATTATAAGAAACTTTTCACTTTAGGGGTGAGTCATTTGGTACTTTTACGTCTATTATGTTTTAATTCACTGAGTCCCCATAATTACACTAATTCATAAAGGTATTTATGTTTTTGTCTGATAAATGTTTTGAAGTAATAACCTTCAGATACTTAATATTAGTATTTTAGGTGACCTTCCACCTTTTCGTCCGATTTGGAGACCATTACTTATATGTCATTTTGGTAATCTCCGTAAAATAAATCCCAAGGATGTTCTTTCACGACTCCATCGTCGTAGATATTAGTGTCCTACGTGTTAAGAGTCTGAGACGTCAGTCAACCACTTCCATTTCCAGAGGACTCGTAGAATGACACACCGTCCGTGGCACGTTCCACGATCCCTATTTTGATCCACTTTTGTTTGTGAATTGGACGGGAAGACTTAGAATGTCAGGTCGACTCCTTTTGCAAATGTTTATTTGTGTTTATTTATCTTCTGAGACACTACGTACGATACCACAATCCTTTCTTATTACTCTAAACTCCTGAAGAAAGTCTTACACGAAGGGACCACCGAGTCTCCCATTTCACAGACGGACGTTACGTTCTCTGGACCCAAGTTAGGGACCCAACCCCTCTAGGGGACCTTTTCCTTTATCGTTGGGAGAGGTCATGAGAACGGACCTTTTAGGGTACCTACCTCTTTGGACCATCCGATGTCAGGTACCCTAGCGTTTGTCAGCCTGTGCTGACTCGCCGAAGTGAAAGTGAAAGTCTTACACTGTGAACTTGACTCTAAAGTTTCTATTCGTCTTAATCAGGTTCTTCTTTCTCTTCTACTTGAATAATATTTTGGTCTTTTTACCTTCCTTTATTTCCGTGTGTCCCTCCCTGTCTTCCTATGCATACGTATGTGGCTGGTCCGTCCTAATGGACTGCACCCTTCGAAACCTATCAAACACGACCCCGACACAGTCCCCCTTCCACCCGTATCCCCCTCCTCAAGGGTATGCAAGAGAGTCGACACCTTTTCCATGTAAAATTAAACTGTAAATCCCTTTGATTTCTTGTCTTTCGTCAGACCGTCGAACCTCGAGTAAATACGATCCGATGGGATTCAAACTCGTTTTGGTTTTTCTTGGAAGTAAAGATCTGACGTAATTAGATCAAATCTTATGCTTTTCCACACCCCGATAAAATATGGCGTTATTTCTGAGACGAAAACTGTTTCTTAGTGAGATCCCAATGTATGTATTATAAGAAAACCTTTGGATCGATTCCTATTCCTTTGTCTCACCCCATCCGAGGTTAGCTCTACACCTCATCCTGCCCCTCGAGGGGAGGAGGGTGTTTATTGTCCTTTCTATGTAGATGTTTGTCTTGTTTAGAGTGTCTTGTGGATGACCTGTGTTCGTCCTCTGGAGTTTGTGGACTTTCCTGTTCTTTTTAGAGATAGTCCATCCTCCTTCCTTTTTTTTTTCTCCTACCTCCCCGCCCTGTACGTAGGGACCCTCCCTCGATTTTTCTCCTCGCCAAGGGCGTAGGACCCTTCGGGGGAGCCTAGTCGTCCCTGTCTTTCCCTCCGAGTCTCCTCTCGTATTAGGGGTAAACGCCGTCCGTCTTCTCTGTAGACGTGTCTGACCTCATGACGATGGGATGCGCGGGGCCGGACTCTGTACACAGACGACCATGACCGTCCCGGACTTAGAGTCCCAACTTGCGCGTCAGGTGTCCTTCTCCTGACGACAACCGACACACCTGTTCCGGACTTCCCCCGACCTCACACGATACCGGCGTTGACCCCCACAAACGTCTTCGTGGGTCCGGTGGTATCTTCAGTTCGTGGTAACAATTCACCGTGTGTTTCCCTCGGGGAAAGAGGTGATGGTCGGAGATGGATACGTCCGAGGTCCTATCATCTGGAGTCAACGACGGAGTCACCGAATTGTTTACGTTTAGTCATATGTGTCCGACCTATTTGTTCCAGGATGACGTATCGTGTCCCTTGATATAAGTCATGCGACACTATTTGGTATTAAGTTTTTCTATGTGCGTGGGGTTACGAATGACGTCGTGACAAGTGTTCTCGGTCCTGTGCCTACGTTGGATCTACAGGCGACTGTCTGCTTACCTATTTCTTCTATACCATGTGTATATGTTACCTTATACTCAGTCGGTATTTTTTCTCACTTTATTACGGTAAACGTCGTCGTTCCTACCTGGATCTCTAATAGTGTGATTCACCAGACTTGCTCTGTTCACGGTATACCATAGTGAATATACACCTTAAATTTTATGCTGTGTTTAGTTGTATAGATGTTTTGTCTTTGTCTGAGTGTCTCTCGTCTGAATACCAACGGTTCCCGCTCCTTTCCACTACCTCCCTTCCTAACCCTCAAACCCTAATTGTATAGGTTTAATCGCATATATGTCCCACCTATTTGTTGTTCCAGGATGACAAATTGTGTCCCTTGATATAAGTTATACGACACTATTTGGTATTACCTTTCCTTACATTGACTTAATGAAACGACATGTTGTCTGTAAATGTGTTGTGTAGTTGACGTGAAGTTAATTTTTCTTATCACATTTATATCTTTTTCTAGTTCAACAGACATAAAACTCTAAGACAAAATGTGAAATTGAGTTTCATTGAGTTAAAAATTGATGTGATCGTTCTACTAATTTCTTAAACTATGTCCCATTTTTATTCATCCGTTTATGTTTATTGGGGAGACATCATCGTTATTGACCAATCTTTATTTGATTCATTGGAAAAATATTAATTTTTGTTTTAGATGTTCTGTGTCTTAATTTAATACTTTAGAATAACGAATTATAATATTTTAGAGTTACTTTTTTATTCTAGACTAAGTTAAATGTCCATTCATGGACATACATGGACCTACCTTTCAGTTATAAATTGTTTTGAAAGGACAAATATACATTGTATACGTCAATATGTTAAGGTTTTACTTAGGGTTAAGATGAGGAAAGGAAAAACCTGACCTATCCTAATAGAAATTTAAGGATACCTTCTTATATGTAGTGCCTCTTCAGTTCTTTAAGACTTTTCTTAATCACTCTACCCTCGACGTAATTCTCTATAATTTTACATAAGTTTTATCGTTTGATAAAATAATAACCGTGACCTTATTCGTTTGTCTAATCACATTTTCTTCTCGTTCAGTGGGTTTTTGTCTAGTTTGTATACTCTTATACACTATGTATCGCTTCACCGTTGTTAGTCGATTTATTTTTGCTGTCGACCTATTCATGTTTTTCCTTCTTAGATGGTGTGGTGATGTTTGGAAGTAAGATACCCCGGACAACAGTGTCATACCTTATAGTATCATGATTACTAATGTAGTAATTTAAGTCCCTACCACTTAGTCTGAACGTCTTCGTTTTTGCTTACTTCTTTTAGAGTTCTATGTTTTTTTGTCTTTCTTTTCTTTCAAAGTTATTACTTTCTTGTTTCTTTGAACCGTTTCTGAAGCTCTGACCTACAAGATGTTGGTAAGTAAGTGGGTACGATGGTCGTAAATGACTGTTGTTCTTTATGTCTCGACTCTGTGTCCATTTCTTCATGTTACATTATGTTTACAGTTTTCATGTTGATATAATTCTTCTACAACCCTGAAAGGGACCACCGGGTCACCAATTCTTAGATGAACGGTTACGTCCCCTGTGTCTAAGTTAGGGATCAGATCCTTCTGGATCGTTGATTCGGACACACGGTGTTCGTGACTCAGATGTGAGGTTTGGGGCACGAGACATTGTTCTCTTCGGTGCTGTTACTCTTCGGGCACCGTGGTGTTCATCTCGTATCTGGGATAAACAACATTGATCTCTTACGGACACGTGTGTTGTTTCTGGGTCGTGTCGGTTTTGATTTACTCATATCTGACAATTTCTTCTACAGGTATGTAAAATAGATACTCTTATTCTCTTTTTAAGTATCTCTCCTATCGTGATTTGAACAACAAATCTTACTGCTTTGCAAAAATTTCTCCTTTTCCGACACCCTCACCTTAGCCCTATCTGCTCCGTGAACACGTTTCTCCCTGCCACACGTTTACGTTTTCACGTTCTCTTTTGTGCACCACTGACTCCTTCTCTCCGACCTCAGGAAGGCACAATTAAGATAATTGTAAAGTCGACGGGGAAAGGTTCGTTTCTGTGGTAGACAAATGTGTGATCTAAGTGGAGGAGTCTTGGTTTGGGAAAGGTTGTCTCTGGATTAGAGATGTCTAGTTGACTTCCTGTCTAAGTGGGGTTAGTGTAGGTCACTTCCTATTAGAATCCTTTTCCTTGTGACGGTGTCAATTTAGAATCCGTCAAGTTTGGTGACCGGGAAAGAAAACAAAGGGGACAAGACGGACGGAGAAGTGGTCTGTCTGTGTTTATATTTTCATCAAGACTTAGACACACAGGTGTGTCGAGAATTCCGTGACCTTCGGATACGATATTTGATGTTTTACTGTTACATAAGTTTGAAAATTTACGACTAAAAAAAGGGGGGAGAACTCTTTATGATGACTCTTTTCAGTTGACTTAGAATTAACATTTAACAAAGTCAAACCTAGAGAACAGAAAACAAACGCCTGTGTCCCACCCTTAATAATAAGTCGTGGAAATGTTTAAGATCTTTAAGACCTTGGCCTGTGTACTGTCTGTGTTATAATTATGAAGACACCTATTGAATTGAAAATCTTCACACTGACCAAATTAGACTCCTTTCGTCGTAAAGATGAATTATTTAATGATTACGAAATGAGACTTCTTTTTACATATTATAAATAGACCTGTAAAAACGATCCTATATCCTGACAACGTCTATAAAGAGAATAGTTACCGACCTTAAATAATCTTAATCTTCCACCCTCATCCCCGAACAAGACCTCAGAGACAAAAGACATAACTATGCACCCTTCTGGCCGCGGTAGTTTTGACTGAAAAATTCCCTTTATACATAGACACCGTACTCTAGAAATCTCTTTTGTTAGACCTCCTGTAAAATTTAGTAAGTCTAAAATACCGACGATAATAAACCACATGAATATCTTAGGATGAATCATAGGAACACACACAACACACGATTCAACGAAGTCAGTACAGACTCATGGGAACTACCGTGTTATTCCGGTCTATCTCTCGACCCTCTAAAAAAAAAAAAAATTTCCTACCACGGAAGTACCGGAACAAGTCACAAAGAGTTTCATATCTACTCACGTTAATTGACTTTACGAACATTTTAAAGTCTAAGACTAGGGGACGAAAGTCTCTCAGACTAAGTTATAAGACCTCATCCGGAGTCCTTAGATGTGAAGATGGATGGTGTAGTCGATTAAGACTTCGTCTTCTCTTTGTGACTACGTATGTCGTTGTCGTGTCTAATTACCACGGGTGATGTCTCCAATTGGACCTTATAGGATTCATTTATTTCGTCAACTAAATTATTTTGATAATAGTGACTGAAAACAATGTGACTATTTATAATTGTTAATATGATATTGAGTAACGAATGTCAATTATTGCGGGATGTCAAGAAGTTTTTCGATATGTTTTTCCCCTTAAAAAGTTCCGAAAAACAGTTTTATAGTGTGATATTGTCTTGCGTCAGTTTTTTACCTGTCTGATAGTTTTGAAATTTTTTATGTATTAAATTTATTTCGGGAAAATGACGTTCCAGGAGTTCCCTTATGAGAATACGACAAGTCTGAAAAAAAAAAAATTTATCGTATTGACTAGAGAGAAGTATAGGATAGAGACTATATCCTTCGTGTACGAGATGGTGTTAGAGTATCAGGATTGGGAGTGTGTAAAGGGATGTCTATATACCCAAAATTTTTGTTCAACTATGAAATTTATCAAATATGACGTAAGGTTATTTTTCACTGGTTTTCATTGTGTATGATATGTTGTTACAGAAGTAATCTCATTGAGAACGTACCTATACCTGATCACTTAAGTGGATAATAAATTAAATGTCTTAAACAATACTGTCCTAGTTATTTCTTAGTAGTAATACCCTGTCGACTGATCTGTACTTTTATTAGATTAATGAAATTTACTACATAATAGTACCATCGGTGACTTTGTTATATATATACGTGTGTGCACACATATATGTACATATAGGTGTACGTATATGTATATATATTAAATTCCGAATAATTCCTATGAATGATGATAATTATTACATCGAACCTTAGTAAAATGGAAAATTATAACGACGACTTTAAGGTTACCATCGTGTTTTATCCCCCCTTTTTTCGTTTCCGTAATTTCTCAATGTACCTTATTATTAAACGGACACAAACTACGGTTTTACGTATATTTCTAGATTGACTTTTTTCCCGCGTCCTTCCTTTTTTTTTTTTGTCCGTGTATCCTCCTAAATTCTCCTAATCCTTAGGAAAGATAAGATAAATATGTAGGAATTCATATATGTGGGATGAGTGCGGTATGACGAATTTATCAATTGTTGACTTACTTGGAGTTTCTTCTTATTTCGTTATGTTCCTCTGTTGTGTTTTGTGACTAAGCCGATCGTGATCTAATAACGATTGGAAAAAAAAAAAAATTAACAAGGTGAACCTCCAATATGACTTAACCCATTCAAAGGATGTATAGACGGTTTGTTTATAGGGTTTGTAGTTGTTGACACATGTTTAATGTGTTGAACTAGACAACTTCCGCTCCATCCTCCTGATCACGAGAGGGATATCCTCAGAGGTCACCGATTCTTTTGCCGATAATTTTCGTGCTAATGTCTGATGCAGACTACCAAGTGAAAGGGAGTAAACGGGAGATAGGGATCTACACTTTAACATTTTCTTATGATCACTCTGGAACGTAAATATGTCAGTAAACCCAAAGTTTCTCGAAAGTTAAATGATTGTTTTTAAAACCGGGTCTCTCCCTAGATATATGTGAGAGTACTTAATTCCGTACGATGGAACAAGAAGTCCGTGATCGGTCAGTACACATTGAGAGCATTGAAAATTCATAGATACACTACTTTAATAGAGTCACTTCTCTTCGACGATCTAAAGATACGGAAATGGTTTTGTGACCAATAAACTAATGTCCACCGAACCACTTTGGGTTAATGATAATATAGTATATATTGTGGCAAGATATATAGAGAAAAATGAAGAATAAGATTTTTTCGGGGTCTCCTATATCATAGACACTTTAACTTACCATTCGGAGACACCTACAATTTTTACTGAGAATTACATTAGAGAAGATAAAAATAGTGACCGTCTTAGTATCGTTTTTAATATTTAATGTATATTTTTATATTAAGATTACTGTAAGATTTAGTCGCTTGTTTCACTTTATTTGTAAAGTAATGAGGAGAAAGGTTTTCTTTTTGCATAAAACTTTAGTGGAAGATTTTTAAAAATGAAGAAAATGGTCACTTGGTATTTATTAGTAAAACATTGAGTAAAAACAGTTCAATTTTTTTAATTACGTTTCACCTTTTGTTTCCTAAAAAATTGGGAATGGAGCTAGAAAACGAAACAGTCTTTCCTCGTGAAGGTGGAGGAGTATGAGGGCCTACCGCAGGTCATACTATGAAGGAAGAAATGACTTATTTTTGTCGTACCCCTAGAATTACAGTAGACACAGGAAGGGTAGAGGGCGGTAGACCTTGTCTCCCCGTCATAGTGACGACGAGGGGAGTAACAGTAGATCGGTCTCTTACTTATTTTCGTTTCTAGTTTTGCAAGTAGGTAATCTTTCCAGGTCGACGGGTAGAAATGATAAAAAGTGGACAGCTGTAATTAAAGGACGTAATTCTTGGTGTTTTGTGAGTATGAACACCCCAGGTGATTAAGATGAGGATCTGTAAATGGGACTCCTTTATTAAGTTTTCTTCGCTTTACTAAATACGGACTTTTTCAAATGACCTCACGAAATATGAACAGTTGTTGACATTTGACATTCATTTAATATTACTTGATGGACTCCCTTGTGTGTCTTTTTGTTTTACAATAATAATGTATTTTTTTCATTTCATGTTTCAAGATACGAACACTGATATTTTTAAAGTCTACGAATACTTTTTCGGATTTTTCCCTTTTTAAGTCTCTGAACTTAATGTTACTGTCTTATTACTTTTAAAATAACGATAAATGCTAAAAGAGATTACCGTAATATAATACATAAAAATTTTGTGAGAAGTGTTCCTTATTAATGATCTGACAAAAAAAGGAGACATTCAACTTACTTTGTGATAAGACTGAAATGTGACCAATTTTTTATTATCATACCAACGATTAATGATGAGATGACCTCTACAGTCAAAACAGGTCAGGATTAGAGTGTACGGTCAGAGGGACCTCTTGGACAGACAGTGGAGAGTCTCTTGAACGTACCTGTTCGGGACGATTCATCCTTTATGGTCCGTCTTAGTGTGGGAAGTTGTCGTTGACTGGTCTGTTTCCTACCGATGGACTGGGGGTCACAGAGACCCTCTAAACCTTCACCGTGTAAAAGTTTTTATCTTTCTGAAAACCAATCGTCACCCATCTTCAGGTCATAAGAACGGACCTCTTAGGGTCCCCGTCTCCTCGGATCACCCGACGGCAGATACCCCAACGTGTCTCAGCCTGTACTGACTTCGCTGAATCGTCGTCATCGTCGTCTTCAGGTCAATTCACTGTGTCTGACTACCGAATCCAACGTTAAAACCTTTTCCGGTAAAACCTTGAAGATCCATTTTTCTCTCGTCCGACCACTCTTTGACGTCTAACTTCGTCTTATGGTTTCTCGACGTCTCTTCTTAGGTCCTCCTGGGTGTCTATCTCTGTTCTTTTTACGATCGGCAGTATCAAGGACTCCTAAAAATCAAAGGTGAAGATTAAGGAATCTCGTAAGTCATCATAAAGAATGAGAATCCAAGTTGCTTTTATTAGGTAAAGGTATATCATTTGTTCGGAGGGAATGTGATTTATTTAACAGAGAACATCCGTTTACTAAAAATTCTATTAGATATGAAGACCATAAACCCTGTTTTTTGTTGGTTCAGGATTAAACGAGTAAATATATGTTAATTTTGGTGAGTACTGGGTCTATTAGTGCTACCACACTAGTTGGTGGATCTCGGTCTGTAGGACCTTACATTTCAGTTCACCCGGAATCCTTCATAGTGATACTTGTTTCGATCACCTCCACTACCTTAAGATCAACTCGGTAAAGTTTAGGACTTTCTACTACGACACTTTCACGACGTAAGTTATACTGTCGTTTAAACCTTTTGAGTCGTCACCGGTGTCCTGACCTTTTCCAGTCAAAAGTAGGGTTAGGGTTTCTTTCCGTTATGGTTTCTTACGAGTTTGATGACGTGTTGACGTGAGTAGAGTGTACGATCACTTCATTACGAGTTTTAAGAGGTTCGGTCCGAAGTCGTTATACCCTTGTCACTTGCGAATCTTCAAGTTCGACCAAAATCTTTTCCGTCTCCTTGGTCTCTAGTTTAACGGTTGTAGACGACCTAGTACCTTTTTCGTTCTTTCAAGGTCTTTTTGTAGATAAAGACGAAATGACTGATGCGGTCTCAGAAATTGACACACCTAGTGTTATTTGACGTCTTTTAAGACTTCCTCTACCCTTATGGTCTGGTGGATTGGACGGAGAACTCTTTGGACATACGTCCAGTCCTTCGTTGTCAATCTTGACCTGTACCTTGTTGTCTGACCAAGGTTTATCCTTTTCCTCATGGCAGTTCGGACATATAACAGTGGGACGAATAAATTGAAGATACGTCTCATGTAGTACTCTTTGTGACCCGACCTCCTTCGTACTCGACCTTAGTTCTAACGGCCCTCTTTATAGTTATTGGAGTCTATACGTCTACTGTGGTGGGAATACCGTCTTTCACTTCTTCTTGATTTCTCGGAGAACTACTTCCACTTTCTCCTCTCACTTTTTCAACCGAACTTCGAGTTGTAAGTTTTTTGTTTCTAGTATCGTAGACCAGGGTAATGAAGTACCGTTTATCTATCCCTTTGTCACCTTTGTCACAGTTTGAAATAAAAACCCCCCGAGGTTTTAGTGACGTCTACCACTGACGTCGGTACTTTAATTTTTTGTGAATGAGAAACCTTCCTTTCAATACTAGTTGGATCTATCGTATAATTTTTCGTCTTTGTAATGAAACGGTTGTTTCCAGGTAGATCAGTTCCGATACTAAAAAGGTCACCAGTACATACCTACACTCTCAACCTGACACCTCTTTCGACTCGTAGCTTCTTGACTACGAAAACTTGACGCCACAACCTCTTCTAAGAACTCTCAGGGAACCTGACGTTCCTATAGGTTGGTCAGGTAGGATTTCCTTTAGTCAGGACCCACAAGTAACCTTACTGACTACAGCTTCGACTTTGAGGTTATAAAACCGGTGGACTACACTTCACGACTGAGTAACCTTTTCTGGGACTACAACCCTTTCTAACTTCCGTCCTCCTCTTCCCCTGCTTCTCCTACTCTACCAACCTACCGTAGTGGCTGAGTTACCTGTACTCAAACCCATTTGAGACCCTCAACCACTTCCTGTCCCTCCGGACCATACGACACCAAGTACCCCAACGTTTCTCAGCCTATACCGACTCGCTGACTTCACTTGACTTTTGGTGCCATCTACCACTGACGTCAGTTCTTTAATTTTCTGTGAACGAGGAATCTTCCTTTCGATACTGTTTAGATCTGTCGTGTAACTTTTCGTCTCTGCAATGAACCGACTATTTCCAGGTATATCAGTTTCGAGACCAAAAAGGTCATCAGTGCATACCCTGAACCAAAAAAGTCATCAGTACACTCTCAACCTGGTATTTCTTTCGACTCACGGCTTCTTGACTACGAAAACTTGACACCACGACCTCTTCTGAGAACTCTCAAGGAACCTGTCGTTCCACTAGTTTCTTCAGTTAAGATTTCCTTTAATCAGGACTTGTAAGTATGCTTCCTGACTACGACTTCGACTTTGAGGTTATGAAACCGGTGGTCTACGTTTCTTGACTGAGTAACCTTTTCTCTGACTACGACTCTTTCTAGCTTCCATCCTCCTCTTCCTCTGTTGGCTTCTACTCTACCAACCTACCGTAGTGACTAACCTACCTGTACTGAAACTCGTTCGAGACCCTCTACCAATTCCTGTCCCTTCGGACCGCACGACGTCAGGTACCCTGACGTTTCGTAGTCTGTATTAACTCGCTGACTTGACTTGACTTTTGGTAATCTTTGATTTGTTTTACGAAGTGGTCTTCGTTTTTTTGGAAGTCCCTTTCCTCAATGTTGTATTCCTTCAAAGGTCAATCTGTAATTAAAAAAATTTTTAATTCCTGGTGAAGAAAATTAATAAATGAATGTCTAGAGTTCTATCGTAAGATATTGATTATCGATGATTACTTTCGTAAACTAAACTGTTTCGAACGTCTCATGTCTTATGGTGTTTTTAATCTGAAATGGTTTTTTACCCCTTTTAGATTTTATGAGGTGTATACAAGGGTTGAAATAAAAAAGTATAAAAAAATTTGAGTCATTCTACAGATTTTATTATCACCACCGTTCGATAATTTAAGAAATTATTTTCATTAGAGCCTCCCCTTTTATTGGTTCCTGATTCTCCACTAAATTCAGCGGTAGTCGTTTGAGAAAAACATTGACCAGTCTATCTCTCATAAAATCCGAAACAATGACAATGAGTTGAGGTCGTGACAAGAACTTTCGTCAATGACTTCTATCCATTTGTTTGACTACTCGACACAAGATTATTTTGAAAATGTATGTTTTCTTCGTCACTCGGTTTGAACCGAACGTCCGATATCAAGCGATTGGTGATTAAATTCAATAATCCGTCTTGAAAAGGATTACAATTATAAATTGATACGTTAAGTACGTAAGTAATGTAGTTGTGACATCACGGGTATATCCTATTCGTTTTCCTTATCATTTTTGAAAAAGTTACTTTATTTAGGAAGATAAAATAAAAATGGGTACAGTCATTAAAATCCTTTAAAATAAAGGTAATAGAAGTTTGGAGTGTTGGTGGATTTTCTACAAATAATGGTAAAAGTGACCTCGATTTTTTTTTAATATTACTTATTTGTCCATTTGTTAGATTTCCAATGTCGTACTAAAACACCTTCTCGGTCCTCGACGTGGGGGTACACAGACTGAGGTTTCGAACGCAGACACACCTCCTTACCTATAAAAGTCACTGAAAGGTGAATTCCGCCGTCCACATTAAGAACGGGGATCCCCAAAACCTTGAGTACCCGTGTAAAGACTAGGTACCATAGTCCACAAAAATGGTAGTGAGGACGACGTGGAAGTGTAGACTGAGTTCATGTAAATAACCGTAATGATATGTCTTTGGGTCTAAATCCACAAGTTTGTTCCATACTCTGTATATGTCTAATAATTCTCTCAGTGACCTAATGGGTAGGTTATACGACCGATCACTTCATTTTTGTTATACTGTTTGAGACTATTTTAAAACCTTTTACTTTCTTTTGGGATTTTTGCTACAAAATCAATAATTATGTTACTGTGCCTCCTAATGAATGGTTATTGTTACGGTGGTTACCGCGGTCGTAAGACATACAACGCACGGAAAAGACGTTTGTACGTGACGGGAGAAACATAGTTTCGTTAAAAGGGGTAGTGACGAAGTCCCAATCATTCAAGACTTGTCGGTAACATACCAAATGACGAACGTTGTTTAGGAGAACAGACAGTCTTTATTTTTCAATGAACTTATTGAAAATAGAAGAGTTTAGTGATGGTACAGTAATTTTAAGTTTTAGATCTCGAAATCCCTCTAGAGTAAAGAAAAGATTGTTATTGTGTAGGTTATATGTAAATCGTATTTAAAAACGAAAGTTGTAAAACGTATAGTATCAGGGTTTGGTAAAGATGACATGAAACGTCAAATATTTTCGTAAAAATGTATTTAGTGATTTGGACTAGAAATATTACTGAGACTCAATTTATGTCTATTATATATGTAAAATGTGTACCCCTTGACTCTAAGTCGAAAGTATTAAACGAGTTCTAGTACTACAATGTTTCACCATTTCAACCTCGGACGACCGTCTGAGTGATGTATGGGTTTGGGTATTAAGTTGTCGACCCTTGGTAAAAATTTGGTAGTGACCATTGGTCTTTTTACAAGCTTTCTCCTTTTTTTTACCTAAATCACATGTATTTACACGTTCGTTAAGAAGGATCTTTTTAATTTAGGTGGTCTCTTGACTAAAATTTCTACACTCACATTTATACAAAATTCTGGGAAGAACGAGAATCTTACATTTGAAGTACTCCCGTATTTGGAAGTGACCAAAAATATTTGTACTGTATATCGTTTTTAGATTTTATCACGGATCTTATTCTCAACAACTTGTTCAGTTAGATGATATTTGGATGTATCGAAATTTCATATATGATCTTTTTCAAATTTAATCCCCATTATCTCAAGTTTATGGTAACCAAACCCTACTAGTCCTACAAACCCAAGACCAGATCATCGATCGATCGAAACGATGGTCAGTCAGTCTATCAACTTGACACTCGAAACAAAGGATATCATTCGATTTGGATATCCTATTTGATCGAATCACCAGAAGGTTCAAACGAATCACCTTGAAGTCGTAGACTATGAGAAGTGTCGGTGAACAGGTCTCGTGAAAGCGAAATCGACAAGAGATGTAATTCGGAGACTCAATCTAAAAACAAGTTTCTTTCCAAGGTCATCAAATTTTCGAACTTTTGGTAAAAATCTATTCGATTTCCGAAACTTAATTCTCTTGTCATAGACTTGTTGTAAAATTCATTTTAAGATATTGGTATAACGTTTGTATTTAATACTGAGTTATAAAAGTTCTATACGAAAATTTAAATTAGAGGAAAGTAGATCCTCTAATTTATAAATCCACAAAATTAATTCATTTTTTATGATTTAATCTTTTCTCTAATTCTTTAATTGTTGTGAATTCATGATAGGTTCAAGTTGGAGTTGTTATAATATTCACGTGTGTGGAGAAATACAAATCTGTCCAGACCGGGTTTGACACGACCTGGTCGTCAATTATGATGGGCCGGTTTTTTGCCCACCCTTTGTTAAACATGTCGAGCACCTCCCTCGACGACAAGAAAAACAACGACTGAACTGTTAAGTTAGTAGAGGACGTATTTGGAGTTGGGTAGAAGGCGTAGTTAGCTTGATCGTCGGATCCTTTCTTTGTTCTAATTAAAATAGGAAAGATCTTTGAAAGTTGAAAAAATAAAGAATTTATGAAGACGTTTAAATGATGTTTTAAAGAAAGTCAAAACCAGAGATGGTTTATAAATGCCGGAATAAAGAAGAGTTTTTATAACGAAGACCTTTATAAAAGACTTACATTGTAGGCTTTAAAAATAATTACAGAGAAAGTGACAAAATATTTGGTGAAAACTATGTTTAACTCTTGACCTGAAGGCTGGTTTACGAGTGAAACGAACAAAAGAGGGGACCAATGGGGAAATTCTTTATTTGGAGTATGGACTGGATATGATAGGAAGAAACTTTAATACTTGGTTGTTGGTCTAATATAAGTTCCTTATTCATAGTCAGTGGATAATGTAGGATCTTGAACTGATCCGTGACCCCTATGTCAGAAAATGAAATTCTTCAAACATAGATCTCTTCTCTATATTTTAATCGATGTTATTTTAAAGAGTTCTCCCTTTCATCTGATCCTTGTATCTGTTCCCTTACTTACTGACTAAAACGGTCACACATAGACCCTTTATAAACCTTACTGAGATTAACGTAGAATTATCTCCTTTTCAACTTCTCATGGACTGATATCATCCTTTTTCTACTTGAGGATTGTGAAATGTCTTTTTCAGTTACCTTGAACTATCCGCTATCTTCTATCTCCTCTTGTCTCTCCTCGACCGTCTGTCTTTAATTTCGGATAGGACTCTAAAGATCAAAACCACTGAATCTCTTATTACCGTCCCGACTGATTCTACCTCTTGTTTTTCCGTCTCTCTCTGTCTGACACCACCTTTGTCCCTCTCTCTTAATTAAGTCCAAACCTGTCTGACTTTAGACTCTACGTTTTTACATACTGTCCATCTAATTTTGACCCAAATTCTTCATTTCAAGTGTTAGTCCTAATATATGTCTACTAGGTGACCTCTTTCTTCATCGTTGGGTGAGGTTATAAGAACGGACTCTTTAGGGTACCTGTCTCCTCGGACCTCCCGATATCAGGTACCCCAGCGTTTCTCAACCTGTGCTGACTCGTATGTGTGTATGTGTACATAGATTCTTTAGTGTACATGTTTCTACTACTGCTATGGTGACTCCTTCTCATGTCTTTCTTTTTCTACACCAGGTCTGAGAGACTGTCACGGGGATGACTCACTGACACGGTTCTTTCTTCTCAACGTTTCGTTAGATGTTTTATGACTTGTCTCATAAACCTTTCTACAACCCTACGGGACCTTCTGTTCTTTCCCGATACAAGATTTTTCTCTTGTCAGTTATCAATGTACTTTCAAGTTAGTACACTCCTACTTCCCCGGTGATCGACCGTTGATCCAGTGACCACTGGGTTCACTTTCGTCACAGTAATCTCTACAGTAAGGGAGTCGACCCCACTTACTTTGTAATTCCTTCGTCTGTCTTCTAAGAAATTCCTTCCTACCTACACCGTTCTTATCTCTACTTTGTCTTTGGGCTCCCCTTCTACTCCACCACTCTTCCGACTTAATCTCTAATTCCCTATAGACTTATACTAAGATGAAGTAACTTTAATAAAGAGTTTAACATGAAAAGAGTCTTAATTCCATCCTTATTCCGCCTATTTAATTTCTAGAGTCCAATACTTTTGAAAATTTATTTTTTAGTTATTTTTAAAGGGTTTCTGTGTACAATACAACGGATCCGTATCTATTTATTTACACATAAAACTAATTACTTTCTTTATAAATTATGAGGAACCTTTGATTTTGTCACATTTTGTCTCTATATTTATAATTTTGATTAATAATCGAAAATTCTGATACAGGATTTATCACCTTTCTGTTCTCTGACTCTTTGTCTTTTGAATCTAGACTCAGCCACAGACTGGAATAGTTGTGTCCGTTTGGTCGTTGGATAAACACTAAATCGACTAAATATGATATTTAGTCCAACTTAATCTACCGAAAGGTTCTATGGAGGTTCATGATTTTAAGACTAGGAGAATGAAATTTGGTATGTAAATGCAAAAATTTTTCAGTTTACAGTAATACAGTAATTTCGATCACTCTGGTTTGTCCTATCTCTGGTGTCGATTAATCACGTCGTTACAGAATGAACCTAACGTACAACTTGGTTGACCTGAGAGGGTAGAAACTCCACTTAGTTTGAGTGGGGGTAGAAGAAGTTCTAAAGATTTACGAGTCCCAATCACCGGTACTTTAGAGACCGAGAGTCTCCCCCAAATCGAGGTGAGGAGTTTGAGAGGAGAGACGATTTTCATTAATATCTGTTCCGAATTTTTTGATGTTTAGTCTTAAACCTTTTTTGTATTCCGTTTTATTTTTATTACAATCTATAAACATCTTAACGATCAAAATTTGATGACTTTTTACCTTATTTATCAATAAATGGATGTATGTTGAATACGAAAGTTATTAACAATATCGAAAGTTTATATAAAATGTCAATAGTTTTCGAACATATAATAGACATTCCGTCATAATTGTCGTAATATTGGTAGACTTCCATGTCTTGTCGAACCGAACCCCTAAATAATGATAAATAAAGGGGGAGTTTTTTTTTGGGTCTGTAAAGGGAGTTATAAACTTTTCGTTTTGTTACGAATATAGTGACTTATTGTAAGTGAATTTAAAAGAAAATTAAAAGATCATTATCGAAAAGATTAATTGATAAAACTTCTTTTGTTTGAGTAATTCCATTTTTAAAATTAAGTCGTTGCTTCTTATTCATAGAGTAGTTTTTTAGTTTTGTTATATAAAAAGAATATGTCTTTGATGTCTATTTTCCTTTTTATAAAAGATATATTCGTTCTACACCTTTATAAACTACTTTGATAGTACACATTTTTACACGACACCTTCAATGTTGATAATATACGACAGTTTTAATGAACCAAGTAATTGGTTTTCTATATGTCGTTAAAGGTATTATTATCTGTAATAACGACTGATTTGAAACGATAGATAAGTAGTTATTAAAATTAAAATTAGGTAATTACATGTATGGAGTGGAGGAGTTATAAAACCAAGATTTACTTACATAAGGACCGATGAGGAGTGTAAGAGACAGTAAATGGTTCTTAATTAAAACCGTGATTGTTTATATTTTATTCTGTAGAATGTGAGACTACTACGGAGATCCTGTCGAGAACAGGTGGTGTAAAAAGTTCCCAAGTGCCTACGAGACTCGTATATCACCTAGCAATCCCTTCTCCTAGACTCACAAACCTGTTCAGGTCAGTTTCAATGACAGTAGGTCAAGACATATAAGACTTCAGATTTTTCTCTTTTCTTACAATATATTCATGTTTATTAATAAAATGAATTATAATACAAACACGTTTTCTTTGTAATTCACCTTACATTCATATGTGTCCTACGTTGTATTCTTTTGTAGTTTCCATGAAGAAGTTGGTGTGATATAAATAACTTACCATCAGTACCTAATCAGAAGTGAATCTTTTTGTTTTGTTTGTCTGTCCTCATTTTTTCTCTTACTCTATAAATTAAGTTTTTGTATTGGATGACACAAGAAGAATCTCTGAGAAACTAAACATCATCTCTCGGTTTCTCCATTGTCTACTCGAAGACAACATTTTTACATTAGAAGATACAGTTTTTATTACAGAAGAAATAGGCGCTTATTGTCCATTTCTATAAATTTGTAAAGGCGGTTCTTCTTCCTTAGGTAAGATTTTATTTTCTAATATCTGTTTAGATTCATACATTTTTATAGGTTTACGGTCGATAGACTTTCGGTGTCTTAGTTCCAGTTATTCGGACAGATGTGGTCGTATCTGTAGGTTTCTTTATGTCTTACATAGATAAGGGGTCACCATTATTAGAACTGAGGTTCGTATAAGGTTCCTTCATTTTTTCTGGTCTCCCCGACGGATGGTGTGTTCATGTGATTTAGAACAGTTATTACGTCTGGTCTAAACGGATGCCCGGAAGACTCTTTTCTCAAACCGTAAAGAAACCGTAAAGAAGATGTCTCTTGGTTGTAGTCCCTCCATTACGACTACTCGAAATGATGACTCTTGGAACATTCTTAGAAGTTAATTATAATTGACTTGACCTAGTTCATTATGTTAAAACTACATCGAGTAATGTGTCGGTAAATTCACTATTTATTCTTCCGAAATTTTCATTAGTAAATACTTTTCAATGTACTTTTTTCATGTTGTGTTTTAGTATACCTGATACTAGTATTGAAACATGATTTATGAAGAGTTCTTCCCTTATACTTCTTTATTTCCTTTAATTTTTGTACACTGAAATGTTTACTAAATTACAATATTACAAAATTATTTGTAAAATTTCTTTTCGAAATTATTTTTCACCATCTTTTTCTCGTATCAATCTGCCTCAATGTCATTGTTCCTTAAATTCATTTACACGATGTAAGGTTTCGTAGACTCGAAAATCGTCAATGATCTGTCCGACGTGTCAAAGTATTTAGACCCGTTCGTGTTAAGGACCGTATGTCATCCGTGAGTTATTTACAAAAGTATACGTTCAAATTTGTCGTAATGATTTCTTACTTTACCTCTTCTTCGACCTGTACCACCATTCCTAGATCCCTAAAGTCTTATCTTTTCTGGAAGGTTACCGATCGATACTGTGGTTCCCCTATGATATATTCCTGGTACTCGAGGTCAAATAAGACTTTCCTGTATTATGTACGAATTATCACCACATTTCTGGTTTACTCTAAGATATTACAGTTGATAGATCGTATCGTGAACCGTACGTATACTCGAGTTTCTATCTTGATAGTATTAAAAGGGTATATATTTACTACAAAATAAAATCTTGTTGAGTAGATATTACAAAGTTTTGAAAAAACTTGTAAAACCTACAATTAGTAATATCTTATCTATTTTATGAAGTGACAGTTGGCCGTTATGTGAATACCATTAAATTGAAAAAGACCTCCCGACTATCAATGATAGTACTCGTTTACGATCAAACTCTTGACATTTGATTACACGTTCTACAACTAATTTTTTTTAAAAAAAATTAACCACCCTTTAATGTTAAAACGCAACCAAAGACGGTATTTTGTTACACTTAGTCAGTATTAATATATGTATGGGAGGGGTGGGGGGTAGAGTAGGGAGATCCAGTAGTGTCTCGTGTCCCGATCCGAGGGACACAGTAAATCGTTGAAGGGTGATAGATAAAATGGATACTATCACATATACACCGTTCTATAACTAAAAACCGTTTAAGGTGTCTACTAACACTTTGTCTACTAAACGTTTACGAGTCTTTTCGTATCTGTACCATTCTAGTGACGTCATACTCATCCCATTTCGATCACTCAAACTCATAAGATAGTGTATTAGATAAAACATGAATTTTTGGTATTGATATGTGTATTTACGTTTGTGTGTCGGTAATTTTAATAGACCTTCTGACAAATATTTTGACGGTTGTCACTATTAGAATCCCACCGTTCCTCCTTTCATAACGTCCTTTTAAAAGTATAAGAAAAAACGGTAAATTTAGGAAATTGCTAGTAATAATCTTTCTATGTCCAAAACTTTTGACCCTCCCTCCCGTCCCTCCTCTCTGTATCCACTCGGTCTGTTATTCCATCTAGACGTCCCCTTATTCGTTGGTTTACGTCTCATAATCTACCTTTAAAAATGTCGTATAAATGGATTTGGGGTTTAGTGATTTTTGTCAACAAATCGATTATGTAAAAATCTACTGACTCTACTATAAATTCAGAAGGAAACCAGACGACGATTCAGCGAAGTCAGCACAGGTTCAGACACGATGGGGTATCTGCCTTCGGGTGGTCTAAGGGGGCAGGGACCCTAAGAGGTCCGTTCTTGTGACCTCACCCAACGGTAAAGGAAGAGGTTACGTTCTTTCACTTTTCACTTTCCCTTCAGCGAGTCAGCACAGGCTGAGAAGTGCTGGGGCACCTGACGTCGGACGGTCCGAGGAGGCAGGTACCTTAAAAGGTCCGTTCTCATGACCTCTCCCTACGGTAACGGAAGAGGCAAGGAAAACCAGATCTATGTGTGTTTTTTGGGGGTTGTTTTACTTTAAAACGACCCTATTCACAATTCAGGGTTCAAATGTTAATTTTTTCTTTTTTAGTCGAAGAATTCTCGTCTTGTCTCTTGTGGGTAAACAATTAGGACCTACACTGTAAAATTCTCTGTGAGATGTTATGTTAGTCTTACCCTGTTTCCGTTGTTATTCTCTAGGTCTTTACAGTATATTCCTTATAAGTCGTCCTCCTTTTTTTCCTACGATTTAAAACTTTTTTACCTTGAGACATCTGTATCGTTTAGTGCAGAAGGAGACATTGAGGAGGTGGACGATGAAAAGAAAGATGAGATCGTGTGTAGCCCGAAGGACGCCGAGGCGTCATTTCTTAGACGGACGTTGTGTCTCTGAACGTCCTCCACACCCAAGGGACCCGGTCCTTCTAGGGGACCTCCTCCTTTACCGTTGGGTGAAGTCATAACAACGGACGTTTTGGGGTACCTCTCCTCGGACCATCCGATGTATCCAAGTGTATCTCAACCTGTGTTGACTCTGAACACTAAGAAAATATGGGTGGAAGGAATGAATAATGTTCAGTGTCCTCCCGTCCCTGATCAAGATTGATCAGAAAAGTAGGAGAATGGATTCTCGTCGTAGACCATATACCATCTGTCAATTAATGACAAGAAAGTTACTCAACGGTCGTATCGTATATCAGTTTTCGGATAGACGGAACTAATCTTAATTAGATTGATTAAGACTCTGGAGCCTGTTCAAAGGATTAGAAAGACACGGAACCAAAGAAATAGATATTTTACTGCTATTGTCTTTAATATGAAGTCTCCCGACAACATTCCTAGTTTCCTTAATTTGTATCTTTCACAAATTAATCTTCTCACGAACCTTACATCCTTCGTCGGTTATTTACAATGTCTATTTATGTGTTCGGTAGACGAAAGTAAAGAACGACAAAAGACATACGGACGAAGGTCTTTAGATAGGTAAAGAATAGTCGACACCAGTTCCTTCCTCTAGAGTTCAGATTAGTTGATAATGGACTTATGAGACTCTCTTCCTGACTCCCTGTTGAGACACTAATCTACTCACAACACAAAGGGGACAAGGATCAAGGAGACGACCCTTGAGGAAAATGGTGAAAGGAAAAAGATCAGGACTAGGAAGTCCTGTGCTCTACGAGATCTTTGGAAATTCACTGATAGCGTAAGGTGAGACGTAAAGTGTAGGGAAATTATACGAGGTGTCGTGCTTGTGTTATGAAATTTCGGACAAATAGACGGATGGGGTTACTAAGTTTCTATCTTTCCTGTACAAACAAATAGACATTAGAAGTTTTTGATCATATTGAGACCGTGTATTCTGTAAAATCATTTATAAACACCCTACTTGTAAACGATTGGTTTACTTGTTTAAAATTACAAGTAAATCTGTACACAACGATACAAGACTTGTCAATTTTGTTGGTTTAGCTTACTAGGACCTTATTAACCTTAAAATCACTGAAAGTGTAATTGGTCTCGTACGAAAAACATAGAACTTACGAGGTACAGTAGATGTAGATAGGTCGTAGGTTGTTTTATATTGGACGGTTGTTAGGAGGTGTCGGGAGGTTTAGTTGTTGTCTTATTCTTATATGTGTCATTGGTGGTGTTACGAAAACTGACTTGTCCCTAGTAGTAAGTCTAGTAAGTAGTAGTGGAACTACTAAAGATTGTAAAATGTATTATCTTTTTTGATAATTGTTTCTTCTTTTGAGGTTGAAAGGATTATGAGGTTTCTGGTTCCAAGACTACAAATTATTAGTAAATAAGTAGATAAATTTTTAGTAAACTCGTGAATGATATACGGTCAGTGATACCGTTTTTGTGTTGAAAGTTTGTTAAATTTTATTCGGATGAATTCTCTCAAAAATTTTTTTCATTCGTGTTACTTGATTCTAAATGTAGAATGTTCCCATAAACTTCTGAATATAAAAGTTTATGGGAACATTTTCGTAATTCGAATCCGATGGATTCTTAGTATAAAAGCAACAATCAACAATGGGACAAAGCAACGAAGTCTCAATGGGACTCCTTTCCCCTCCAATCCTTAACAAAATGGACAGGAGTACTGAAGGTCATGCTTGTAGGAAGTACCGTCGTTTAGGCGTTCCGTGAGATCGTATAAATAAATTTAAAAGTTATTCACAAAAGGGATGAAGTTCCATCATTCCTAGAGGACATCGGATAATTTTTCCTCTTATATACATATGTATATGTGTCGAATATATCATGGTATATTGGTAAGTAAATAGTTTATAAATAACTCGTGGACGTCCCACGGTCCGTGACATAGTCCGTGACCTTGTGTACAATGCACCTTGGACCAAGGCTTTTATTCGGTACTTAGTCGAAATACTTAAAGAATTTGTGTGTTGACCTTTCGTCGTGTTGACATATAGAATCCGAAATTTACTTTAAAGATTACGGGTCTTCCCGACGGACTGACTTTCTTCCGTTCTCTGTGCGAAATCTTTCGTCGTGATCTTATATTTTAAAGAGAAATTACGTTACAAATTGTTTACAAAACTTTTCCGTAGTTCGAATCTTCAGTTAAGAACGTAGAAAGTTATAAAATACTTGATCTACTTATTCTTGGTACTAGATAGGTTGGTAATATTGTAATTTATTCTTGAGACTTTTGAGTTATGATAATAATATTCTATCACTCAATAGGTTGTCTCTTATTCCCGATTTACCGTTTTTCTCTCAATTTAATCGAATGAAATATGTTCTTCATCCACGAAAGACGTTTAAGACCGGAATTGCCTACAACTCGGGTTACATGGGACTTTAGACACCATTTACGGATCTGTTTTGTTGTATGTATATAAGTATTTTCACACTAAATTTTTTTATCAAGATCTTATATAACGTTATACATTTAATCTAGTGTCTGTTCATTTTTATCAATTTTATAACTATTGTTAGATACTTTACTTTTAAAAGTAACGAATTTTAGTGTTAAGTAAAAACACTCCGACAATAAAAATGGTTAATTTATCCTAACGAAAAAATTTACTAGTGAAACCGATAATCCTTCGAATCCTTTTTGATACTGAGTCATTACGATGATGTGTCCAGGACTACCGGATGTATTAACACAAAAGAAAATAAAAGGAATAGTGGTGAAAAAGGAGAATTAATAATTCAAGGAGTGGGAGGATAAAGATAAAATCGTATACGTGAGAAAAAGAAAAAAAATTTATTCTTAGAGTTTAGGAGACATCGAACTTTGTTTGTGAAGTCCTTCGGAAGACATAACCACTCTACGAATCCATAGAGTTTCTCCCATACCAGTATGTTTAAACCTTTTAAAAATACCATGTAAAGACCTTTCGGTTTTTCCGTACGATAATTTTAGGACGTCATGGTTCGATCGTTCTTATAAATAATAATTGTATATTTTTGGTCCCTCTTGTTAAGAAGTTGTCGTACTTCTCGGACTTTTCATGTTTTCAGAGGGATCGACCGTCCATACACAGTTTCGGTCTTACTCTGTTATACGTTACCATACCTAATCTTTTCCGACTCTTTATGGTTAGACCTTATAAAAAATTATAATTTAGTTATTTGACAGTCGTAATAGGATTTCACCTGAAGAGAATTATGCATTCCTTTTCCTTTTTGTATATGACATATTTGAGTTTTATATAATTTATTTGATAAATTGGTCCTTTTTATTTTTTCTTGGTTAGAACTTTTACTGTAAAAGGTGGAAATTTAATAGTTAGATATCTGACTTCATCTTAAGGTTTCTACTAGACGAATGGAGACCATCTTTTAACACAAAAAATTAGTGAACTATATTGTAAAGTACTCAAAGTTATCGTCCAGATTATAGAGGGAAATTCTGGATTTTTGGTTGCTATTGTTGTTTTATTGGATCATTTCGTACTCAACTACAATAAACGTTAGTAATATATGTGTCTTTTTAGGTCCAATTGTGTTTAAACTCACTGAGACAGAACTATTAAGTCAAACCTCTAGTGTTTATGTGAATTAGTAAGATGAAGTCATAATTCTCTTAATTCTCCAAAAAAAAAAATGGACGTTCGGACCTTTTTTCCGTTCGTTTCGTAGGTAGGTTCAGGCTCGTAAGTCGTAACCGAACACCTATACGTGTAGTTCATCGTCTCCACCGACCGAATATATGGAGTACTACCGTAGTATCACGATTTTTTCCAGTGTTATACACAAGTACTTTCAGCTACTCTTTTCTACATGACAAGATTTATGTCGTATAGTAATTTGTCGTGACACTTCTTTACTTTGGACTTAAATATATACTTATTTAAATGGTTCCTTAACAATGGATTTGATTACGTAGAGTAGCCACGACGGTGAGAATGCCAGGTGATGGAGACAGAAAATGCCAGAATTTTTAAGAAGAGGGGAAGAAAGTAGAAGAGGATCTTAAAGAGTCGGAACTGTTGTTGTCCAACTCGACAGTCTCAGTTACTTACTATTGTTTGGTTGTTTTTTTTATTATAGACAGGAGTACGTTGAGTTCTTTGAGAACAATATTAGATTTTTACTATATACATTATCACAAAGATTTTCATAAGTTGACTACTGAATAGTCCTGAAAATGATCCAAGAGGGGGATTGAGTAGATAATAAACAATTGATAATAACTCATGGTTGATCTAGAATTTCGTGACAAGATAGTAAAGTATACATAATCAAGTAATTAGAAGGGTTATTTGTCATGACCCTTTTTTTTAATTTATTTATTAATAGTAAGACACCTATTTCTTATCTCCTTTTATAGATTCAATGAACGGGGTTTAGTGTTTTGGTCACCATGTTGGTCCTAAATTTGGGTCTATCCTGTCGAGGGTATGATATAACATGATACGGTGTCATTGCACTCATTTGAGTACTCTCCCTTTTCTTTACCATTTAATAAAACTTTTCTTACACCACTGTGTCAACTACTCAAATGAGATTAATTAAAGTCAAACTAAATTAATATCTGTTTCCGTTAGGTTAATCCAAGTTATTAGAGGAGGAAGTGGGGATTCTTATACGGACACTCAGACTAGGTCTGAATTTCTGAATGTCTGAACGAAAACTTTGTTTATGAGTGACCAAACAAGTTCAGAGGTTTCGGGGCTATGAACCGCACCAGTTCCTGGTTCAGTTTGAAGGATTGATAAGGTTTTTCTTAATCTTATGTTTCCTCTTTCGATTGATCATTGATCGAAGTTATTTAAAAGAAGGAGCATATTTTCTAGTCCATTTGGAGGATAGATGCATAAAATAATGAATGACCTTTTAGAACTTTTGAAGACTACTGTACACTTTTATTTTTGACGAAACGTTTGATCAAAAACTTTACATGCATCGAAAAATGGGACAGGGACAGGTTGTAGTCTCTTATGACTGGTTTTTTGATGATATATAAATTTTTATTAAAAAGTTTCATAGTGAGTTTACTGACTTAAAGATAGTTTTAGAGTGTTTAATATTTTACCGAGATTTTAAGTATGTATTAACCTTGTTGAATGACATAATTTAGAAAGGTCTTTCGACAGTAGAGGTTCGTTCTGTATCCGAAAGTTGTCCATGAGTATTATACTTAGTTAGGGACGAGGTTGAGGTGATAGATACCTTTTATGTATATTTACACTAAAAAATAATTTGTTCAGAAATTTTAAGAAATGTCTCATATTCCATGATTGTGTGATTCTTACTTTTTAATCAGATTTATACTTTGACAGTTTTCATTTTTAATATGTAAATATCTTTGTAATTGGGATGATATACGGATTATCCAAGGAAATGACTATTATCAAGTATACAAAATTTTTTTAAGAACGAAACATTTTGACCGATGTCCTCTTCAGAATAAGTTTTCGGTCTCTATGATCAAAATTCTTATAAAAATTTCGACTAAAAGATTACTCCTTGAAGTTTCTCCTTCGTGATCTCCCATAATATTACGTTAAATTGACCTAGGAAATAGTCAATCGGTAGTTAGAAATCAATATTGTCTATACTTTTGTTGTGACGACGACAAACCTCCACTGTCAATGTAACGACTTCGATCTATTACCGAAAAAGGACGTTCTAGTAGTGTCTTCTGGTTTTTTTCTTTTATTGTTCTTCTTTTGACATACTTGAACCACCCAATACCTCTCCCCTCCCTGAATCAAGACCTCGTCTTCCGTCGGTCTGTATCGATATCTTCCTTTTGATATCTTTCGATATCTTTTGGACGACCTTAAAACGAGACCAAAGAGAGAATGGTGACGGAATTCTATCGTGCAGAGGAGGGTTGGGACGATGTTGAGTCTGTATCCGAGATCCATCGGAGTCCTTATTTTAGTCCCGTCGTGTCTTCAGGATACATTCCTTGACTTTATTTTTTCTCTACCCTTCATTAAAATCTATGAGAGAAGGGTCGGAAAAGAGGAAGTTTGAGAATTCCCATCACTTACTGTTAGATTCGATATTAATGTTAATATTAGAATCTTTAGGGATATTGGTCCCGTATGAGGTCCGATTAGTTTAGTAATAAAGATCCTCAGGTCCGTGACCATAAAAAATTTTGAAGAATCTAAGGTAGGGATACTATTGATCCCGACTATCCTTAATCTTAGAAAGGGTGTTTCATCCACTGTTCAGTTGTACTTGAATATCTTGTTTTTGTAAATTCTACGTACTGAAAATTTTTTATTCTTTCATGACCTCATTCTCAAATAGTCTCCATGTTTATAATTTTGTCCGTTTGGTTCTAAATTTTAATCAGATTATTTGTGTAATTTCTCTGTCCTTTTTCTAATCGTTATGTTTTGTTCTTTGAAAATTGACTCTTCTTTAATATCTTATTTTTGTATTCTTTTAAGGTATTACCTATCCTATGTGTCGTAGATCCTATATCGACTCCTTGTTTAGTCGTTTGGGTCTTCTGATGTACATTATTGTTCTTGACGTTTTTGTCTACTTTTACTTTCTCTATTTTATAGAATTTTTTTAGTTTAAAGTCGTTACTTTTTGTGTCTAAAATTTAACTTTCCCGGGGTCTTATGGTTTTCCTCTTTATTTCTTTTAAGATGTGGATTTTAATAACAATGTAAAGGTCTTTGAAGAGACGGAAACAATGACAATTAAAAGACCTCTTTTTCGTCTAGTGTTTATTCTTGTATTTTTAGTCTTATTGTCCAAAAAAATTTTTTAAGTTCTTCTGCTACCGAAGGGAAACTGTTCCCTTGGGCGAACGGTTACGTACTCCGTGCGTAAACTAGGGATCCAACTCTTTTAGGCGACCTCTTCCTTTACCGTTGGGTGAGGTCATAAGAACGGACCCTTTAGGATTCGGATTCCTGTCTCCTCGGACCATCCGATGTCAGGTCCCCCAACGTTTTCTCGACCTGTGCTGAATCGCCGATTTGTTGTTCTTCTGTTATCTCAACATAAAAGTTTCTAAACTTTTCTTTCTTGAACTTGTCTTCTAATAAATGTCGGTTTGAAAGAGTTTATACTTTCGTATTATTTTAATAACAACCCGTAGATTCCGGAGTCTTCGATAATTGTCGATGACTTCTAGTCATCGACTAGACCCTATTTTTAAATATGTTCTTCTTTCCGTTTTGATTCTCTATAACGTTCTTTATATGTTTCATGTTCACTGTTTTATGGAACAATCTCAACTTATGAAAATTACTTTCTCCCTCCTCCCCGTCGTGATTCTGGTTTTCTTTTTTCTCTTTTGTAAGTGTTGGTTTTTCTTGATTTATAGATATATTATGATTCTCACCTACTCCCGACCTTGGCTCCCTCTGTTTTGTTACCGTCTCGTCCGACTTCAAGGACAGAGTGATCCTCCATTTATGTCCGAAGTTAATTTTTGTTTTCCCAATTTTCCTTGGTCTTTACCACTCTGTGTGACTTTATTATTAATTGTATCATATTTATTTAGGTTTATATAATTTTTACGGTTATTTGTATTTACTTGATTTAAGTGGTTAATTTTCTGTTTCTGACTGTTTTCCTAAAAATTTTAGATATTTAAAATGTCCTCATTGTGAATATCGTACTCGTAGACGTTTCTAACTTTCATTTTCTCGTCCTTTTCCGGGTAATTCCTTTATAGTTCCTTTTATTTCGACTGTATCGACATAATGATTATCTGATTTTTCTGAAATTGTCTCATAATAATCTCTACTAGTGATGTATTACTACTTTCCAAGCTGATTCTTCTCTCTCGCTAAAATTTAATTACGTCGGTTGTTTTATATATTTCGTTTTTTATGTTGATGTCCCTCTATGATTATCCACGTGTAACAGTCTTTAAAATAGTTGGAAGGAATTATGTAGTTCGTTTGTTTTAATCGTTCCTTGACGTGTTGTAATAAATGAGTCTTTTAACTGTATATATCTTTACATATAGGTTGTTAATCTTTTATGTGTAAAAAAAGAATTCGTGTTCACTTTCGACTGGTACAAGATCCGGTTTTCTTTTGGAATTATTTAAAGTTTCCTATCTATGGTGTATCTAGTATTCATAGTATATTCATAGTTATAATTAAAAAATTTTCTTGTTCATTGACTCATCTTTTGTCTGTTTTTAAATTCTTATAGGTGTAAAAAAATTTTTTCCTTTGTGTGTCGGTTATTTATACTCCGGTACAAGTTGTAGTAGTCACAAGTTTCTTTATATTTAGTTCAGTGGTACCCTTTAGTAGATGTGTGAGTAAACTAACCGTTTAGAAACTCACACTGTTATGTTTCACGACCTCTCCTACGACTAGGTGTCCTAGAGTAGATACAACGACCACTTTCATATTTCACCACATTTCACCTTTGTTGAAATCGTCTGTTAGACTGTATAGAGGATAGTGACTTGAAATTGAATCAGATACTAGATTTTTAAGATGGATCTATATGTCTGTTCTCTTTGAATGGTTTTTTTTTTNCTGTTCTCTTTGAATGTTTTTTTTTTTTTTTCTCTTTGAATGTGTATATGTTATCTTCTTTGTGTTTTTATGAGTCGTGATCCCAAGTGTTCTCATTTTAGGATCTTTGTTGGATTTCCGGATGTTTAGGTACCAAATAAGTGTGTCATTTCATAATACGTCGTCAGTTTTGTCTTACTTGATATAGTACGTTGTTACACGTTCTTAAAATCATTATATTAAAATCCACTTTTCAGAGTTTTCCAGAGTACACTGTACTATGGGAAAATATTCAATTTTTATTTTGTTTTTATACATGTAGTTCCTTATGTACACCTGTGTATGTTTACATATTTTCCTTTCGTTCCCTAACTCGTTATGTTCTAGTCTTACTACCCATAAAGTCAATCTCCGTCTGTATACCCTAATATTTCCATACTCTAATGTTTCCGGACCTCTCAACTCCTGGTATTCGTCTTCATCATATAACAGTTCAATCGATAAAAATATTGCCTACCGGCCAGATAAACACTCATGAACTATATAATAATTTTTACTTGATTTATTTTACTCGGTACGTACCTGGTTACTACTCTCACTTAATTCTTTTCTTTGACGTTTTAAGACTTCGGTTCTAATTCTAGTCAAAGTCCTTTCCTGGTAAATCTATTGTGAAACTTTTTTTAAAAGTCTGTCATAACTTATCTCCGTTATTAAAATTATACAAGTTTAATTATAAATATAAAGTGAATAAATTTATATCCGTTAATAAAAAATAAAATATGTATTCAAAAATCTTTGTCTCTTTACACATTTATTCTATTTGTTTAGAGTAATCATTGTCAGGTCACATAAAGGTAAACAAATACGGACATAATATCTCAACAGAATATTTCTAGTATAAAAATATACTAAGATGTAGGACAAATAAGTATTTTGTAACAATATACAAAACAGAGGACTAGGTTAAGTTAAATTATTGAATGATGAGGTTGTGACTACATTTTATTAAGAGTTATGACTACGATGAGAAATGACTACTAGTGAGTCTGACAAAGGTTCAAAAGGTGGTGATGTTTATTAAAATACACTATTTGTAGAAACCCTTGTTTACTAAAAGATGGAAAGTATGACAAAGGAGTCCGTCTAGGGGTTTTCACTTTAAAAATTAATTTCCTTAATTTTAGTGTAATCACTCGTAAACGAAGTACCATTCGCATCGTATACGGTCCGTGACAAGATTCACGAACACGAACACACACACACGCACGTGAGTCAACGCAGGCTGAGAAACACTGGGATACCGGACATCGGGTCGTCCGAGGAGGTAGGTACCCTAAAGGGTCCGTTCTTATGACTTCACTTCACTCAGCACAGGCCGAGAAACGCTGGGGCACCTGACATTGGATGGTCCGAAGAGGCAGGTACCCTAAGAGGTCCGTTCTTATGACCTCACCCTTTATGGTAAAGGAAGAGTTCCCATAGAAGGACTTGGTCCCTAACTTGGGCCCAGAGGGTGTTACCTCCGTCTGCGAAATTGGAGACTCGGATAAGGATGAGGTCCCCTAGAAGGGCTCTAATTGAGTAAATTAGCATTATTGAGATTGACTGGTGACATGACGTCTTTGTGTTGTGACATTTAGTTGATATGTTATTTATAAAACGAGGTTATTTTTAATAATTTTTTTGTGTTTTTTTGTTTTTAGTTGTGTTGGTTTAGTATTATTGAGATACTTCATTCATGATAATAAGAGTAAGAGTGTCTATGTCTCCGTGTATTTCCAATTTATAAAACGGGTTCTAGTGTACTGAACTTAAGGTTTTTATACCGAGGTCCCAGATACGAGAATCAATGGTACGATATGTGTTAAAGACCACCATCCCTTTTTCTTTCTAACTGCTATCATAATAATTTGTATCTAAAGGTGAATTAATGTGAGACTACACTCTACCAATTCCATAAGACAAGGAGACCAAAAGTTTCTTTAATCAAGATAACAAAGTAGATATTACGATATTCCATACTTTATCCTATAATTCGATAGACTTTATTCACACGATAATAAACCGTGGTTCCTTCTTTTAAACCGATGTAAAGAATTTTAAGGTCGTTAGGACACTCTTTAATACGAAATATGACAGTATTTGTGATAAAATTGTTTATTTTTAGGAAATAAAGGGTTGGTAAAAATCTTACACTTCCGAATTAAACTTTTCAGGTTGAATGTATGGAAAAGCATGGGTCAGAGGTCATACTTATAAATATCAGTGTGGGTGATTTAATGATGAAGAGACAGAAAAGAGGGTCTCTTTTAGTTCTCGAAAAGAACGTATAAGGACGTTATTTTTTTCTTTTCGTATGAACTCCTTAACGTATAGACGGTTTGTTTTTAGTTTCCGGGTATCATATGAAAATCCTAATTCATTTAAGGTTTCTACTAGTGAATATGTAATTTAAAGAAATGTTCAGTTTTTATGACCGAGAAAGTCGATTGACTCAGATCAACCTTTCTTACTGAGATTTTTACGATAAATCACGGTTACTAGAGTGAAACTCTGGTAGGAACAAGTAGATGAGCATCATATCCAGGTGTAAATGTGTGTTCTTAATAACTTTATTTTTGTCAACCGTATATACTTTTATTAAAGATAGAAAATTATGTTTCACTTTTAGAAGAATTTATGAGAATAAGTGTTTTGACTTTTTCTTAAAGTTTTAATCGTACGGTAGAGACTTTGTCTTATCCGTGAAGTTTAGGATGTAAAATTTATTGTCCGTTGAAGCAATCACTTCTCATTCATTTCGTTGATCGTAAGTAAATTGTCATGGTTTTAATGTTGGAATATTATGGTAAAAAGAGAAGAAAAAAGTAAATAATAATAGGGAACCTGTGATTTAATAAAGACTAATTTAAGAACCGAAACCTACCTTTCTACAATTTTTTTGTTTTCGTTTCTTGTACATGTTTTCTTAATTCAATTTTAATTAAAGTCTCGTACTTACATGAGTCGTAACGTCTTCATGAAGATATTTTCTTTAGTAATTTGGTTAAACAGTGAGACGTCTAAATTCTTGTCCCATATTTTATCAAAAGTAAGAACTGAGTTAGATAAATATGACTTAAAAATTTTGTTTCGTCTAACGTTGAAATGAATTAGTACATTAAAGTCTCGACTTTTTTAAAGTAGTTCTAATGTAAAGGGATAATGATAAAATATTGATTTCTTTGTCCTGGTCACTTTAGTTGTTAAATCACTTTCAAATTTTGATCTGATGTCCTGTCGATAATTACTATACTCTTAAGTCTAGAGAAGTATATGTAGTCTGGTTTCCAGTTGTCTGAAAAAGACTGTCCCCGGTCTGTTCGTAATACCCAATCTGTCAGTAACAGTGTTAATGAGTTGAGTCAGTGACATCGTGTTTATGTCGGTATCTGTTTTTAGTTATCTACTCGACCGAGGCAATGTTATTTTGAAACAAAACTTTTGGTCCGTCACCGAACAAAACCGGAGTCTGACGTCAAATGGTCTGTACATAATCAAACTCAGAGACAGTTGACGTACTCCAACGAAGAAGGTATTATTTAGTGTAAGTTCTTCAATTTCTTTTTCGTACCAAAATTTTATATTTTATTGAGTCACCTTTCTCCGACCCGAAACTTAAGTCTTTCATTACCTAAGATTAAGACCAAGGTGAGGAAGTGGGTGATCAGTTCGTAGAACTCGGAGTGAAAGGAGTTCACATTTACGTAGAGTCTCAAATATCCAGTTTAATTTAATCTTTCCTACATTTCTTACTGTAAAAAAATTTACTTCCTTTTTATAATGGGTCGTTCAATTTCTTATTGTTAATTTGTTTTATTCTAATTGGACAAGAATTCTATGAAACTTGTATGTAGGTGTGTTTCTGGTAATTTGAACAAAATGCAAACCACCAAATCAGCGATTCAGCACAGGCTGAGAACACTGGGGAACCTGCCATCGGACGGTCCGAGGAGACAGGTACCCTAAAAGGTCCGTTTTCATTACCTCACCTGACGGTAAAGGAAGAGGTTCCCTAGAAGAGCTGGGTGCTTAGCTTGGGTCCAGAGGACGTAACGTCTGTTTAAGAAATGGTTGACTCGATACTCCCTACGGGACCAAATACATATGAGTCTGGGTTGCAGAGATTTACGGTCATAATATGTCAAGGATAAAGACGAATAAGATACATGTGGTAAACGACTTAGACTTTATTAAGATTCAGTATACAAACTTGTGTCCGACAATGATAACGTGAGGTTACTGTACCAATTTGTTAATCGATTTTATTTTTTCACACTCTGTATCGATCAAGTGTTGTTTGATAAACCTCCGATAATTCAGAAACCTATTACTTGCTATAAAGGTGACTTCATTTGTTTGAATGTCTATTCTGAGAGTTACTTCCTTTCACGTTTTTAAAGTGATACAAAATCTAATCACTTCAAAAGTCTTTACGTTATCTGGTGTGTCTTCAGATTGTTATTTTGTTTCGTTGTGTCATAAAGTATGTTCTGTAGAAATTGTAGTTTAAAGTATATTCATTATGTCGATTCCGTAAAAGATTCTTATTTTGATTTTTCAATTTTAAACACTTGTTTTCAACATGAATTAACACGAAAACTGTTAAATTTTGATACACGACATTAAATCTGTTTTACAAGTGATTTTATTGTCTTTAGGAGGTTAACTAAGAGAATTATGAACTAGTTACTTCTTTTCGATCATCAATAAATACGGGTTATGGGTCCTCTCGTTTGATACTTTTCGTTTGGAGTTTATAGCAACGAGGACACTTAGCTGAATCTCGTCGTTTGAGTTCCTAGTTCCACGGACGTGTTCGACATGTCCATAGTCAGAGTCATGGACAGGCTCGAAGACCAAAAGACTATGGTTTGAAGTTTAACTAGATTTTAGTCTTCTAATAGTAATCACTAATAGTTCTTTGTTACTAAAGACCTATTCTTTGGTAAAGAGTTAACTCTGAGATTAGTCTAGTACTCTTATTGACTATTTTATTGTGACTTTAAAATAGACGACTAGAAACACTGAAAGGTTAATCGTAGATCCCTTCATGTAAGATTCGTGTATGATAAGTATCCTATTCATTCAAAAGTGAACTGAAGAAGAAGTTCCTATAATTTTAAGTCATAGTTATATTATTAATATGTTTCGTTTGTGGACGATATTGTTAGCACAAGAGACCTGTCAAACTTGATCAGTCACGGTTTAATCCTTTGATAAGGTCAGGATTTTCTTTGATTCCAAATTGACTCTTAGACACCTTTTCATAATCAGAAAGTATCTCTTTTTTGATTCATATCATATATAAATTTTCTTTTAATTTGAAAATAAGTGTCCAAAATTTTAAGACTTTATATCTCATACAATGGAACGATTGTCTGATTGTTTATTACGTTTCTTTTTACAAAGTTGGTCGGTTTATGGTGGTGTTATATTTGAACTTGGTTCGACTGGTCTTTATTCGAGATCCCAAAATACACCCATATTTTTTTATTGGTAATTGACAAGTTCTCGTAAAGACAGGTCGTTTATGAAGATACAATTTTGGTAACAACGTTTATAATAGTTAATACATAAGTATAGGTTCTCTCCAACTAACATGATTAAAAGTATTCGTTTTCGTCATAAATGATTCATATGAATTCTTCCTACCCTTCCATCAATAAAAGATGGATATCAGGAGAAGATTTTTTTATTAAAAATTTTAATATAACTATGAAGACTCCTATTCATTCATTATACTGATAAACAAAATACTATTACTGGAATCATCGAAGACAAAGTTAAAGAATAGACGAAGAGTACAATACTGTTTTCACTTCTTGACGATCTAAGAAGTGTTAAGTCGTGGAGGTAAATATTATTTTTGATTTTTATAAATGATTTTCATTTAAGTTAATTGTTGTAAATCTACCAAATTTTATTAAAAATAAAGTTAAAATTATAAGATTCCTTTGTTTTTCTAATTATTCTTTCAAATTCGGTGTGATTATTCGTTTCTCTAAAGTTTAAAATTTGGTGTGTTCGTTTTCTTTAAAGTTTAATCTTGTACAAAGGTCAAAAAGGAGTAATTTAACCGATTTTCACTTTGACTTTCAGCACAGGCCGAGAAACGTTGTGGTACCTGATATGTCAGGTACTTTAAGAAGTCAGTCCTTATGACCTCATCCAACGGTACGGGAGGGGAGGTCCCCTAGAAGGGTTGGGTCCAAAGCTTGGGTCCAGAAGGCGTGACCTCCGCCTAAGAAATGGTCGACTCGGTGTTCCCTTCGGATTCTTATGACCTCACCCATCGGATGGGGAAGAGGTCGCCTAGAAGGGCTGGGTCCTTAGCTTGGCCCTAGAGGACGTAATGTCCTCCTAAGAAATGGTCGACTCGATAGTCCCTTCGTGTTTAACCGACTTCTCTCTATTATGTGTCACACCCGTCGTCATACTGGGTACGTTAAAATGTATTGTATCCTTCACATTTCATCTTGGAAAGACTTCTTGTTGACCAGTTATTCGTGTGTTTCGGAATTTTTCGTAGGGGATAAAATACCGAAAAAACAAAAAAAAAAAGGATCATTAAATAGGAATCCTTCTTTATTCATTCTTTCTACACATATTCCTATAAGTGTCTGCTCGATAAATTTCCATAGTGTCTGATCTGTCTTTAAATTTATGCTTTAAGTTATGATCAGACAAAGAATTTGTTTTTGTTATTTTTACTACAGAAGTACCTAGGTGCTTTAGTTACCCATTTGCTTACCCGACACTGGAGGTCAAACTTTTCGTATATTATAGTGCGACCTAGAGGTCTCTAAAGAACTACCTCCTTTACTCGGAATAAATATAACCATCTCTTCAATAATACCGTTCGGATTTCCAAACCTTTACTGTTTGTTTTGGTTTTTGAGGGTCGACGACGACGACGACGATTCAGCACAGTCAGTACAGGCTGAGACACGTTGGGGTGTCTGTCGTCGGGTGGTCCGAGGAGACAGGGACCCTAAGAGGTCCGTTCTTACCCAACGGTAAAGGAAGAGGTTATGTACTTTCACTTTTCACTTTCACTTCAGCGAGTCAGTACTGGCTGAAAAGCGCTGGGGTACCTGACATCGGATGGTCCGAAGAGGCAGGTACCCCAAAGGGTCCGTTCTCATGACCTCACCCCACGGTAACGGAAGAGGTTTTTTGAGGGATCCACAAAACTTTTTGTGTTTGTCTAATAAAACAGACTTTGTCTTGTATGTAAAGTAACCCCATGCCCATACTTTCTTGGAGTCTTTCAGCTAACGGTTTGGTCTTTCTTTGGACCTGTAATTTCTTATAAGTCATGTTTTCCGTCTCAGTCATTTAAAGACTCCCGTTAAACTATTTTTAGTACGAAATCATTCTAATTAAAAATTCAGAGACTTCGTTTTTGATCTCTCTTTTCTCATTTTATATGTAAATATTATCAAATACTTATGTTAATATAATCAAAGTTGTTATTTCGTTGCCATTCTTTATTTTATTTGTCTCGAACCATTAACGACTCTACAGACCGGGTCCATTCTTCCTTTCTCATTATGACAATAATTATTATTTCTTACGTTATATAATCCCCTCTCAAGAAGGGTAGAAGTTATCGAGGAAAGGGAGACGGAATTTATATTTTAAAAGAACCCGTCCCCACCCCCCCATCCCTATTGAGGATCCTGAAGAGACCACCAGATCACCAATTCTTAGCTGGAACGTTAACGTTACGTCCCTTGTTCCCAAGTTAGACACCAACTCCTTGGGTACGACGCCCCGTTGATTCGGACGTTCGACATTGATGACTCTAGAGGCCGGTGTTGATTTCTCTTCGGTTGGACGGTGTGGCTTCTCGGGTACCTGACGTTAGTTTCTGGGTTGTGTCGGTTTATTTATTATTATTATTATTTTCGAGGGAGTTGACTGAGACGAACACGACGGTTGAGAGGAATTGATGTTTGTGTCTCCTTTAGAATTTTGCTTACAGGGATAAGAAAGTGGATGCACCTTAGGAAGAAGGGGAAATAAGACGGTGTAATGTGGGAAGTTCCGAGACAAATGGGGATTAATAGGATTACAAACGACCTTGCAGAGGAAGACTTTGAGAAAAAAATCATAAAAATTATGGTATGCGATGCAACCCCAAGAGGAGGATTCAGAGGCGTGTTGGAGGAAAAGTGACGACATGAAGGAGTAAGGGGAGACAGGACATAAGAGAGTTATGGGAGAGGAGACCTCTCACTTGTGGATGAGATGACGAAGGTGGTGTATTAGACGTGCTTATTAAGACCCGGGTTTAAGATCAGACCGTAACCAAAGAAGGAAGACGTAGTATTGGAATACGTTACTGCGTTTTTCAAAATTGCTTAGATTTAAGAGTGTGGTAAGTTTACGTTTAAGTGGTTTTACAAGTATATTTAAACAATGCCTCGAACTACGTTGAAAAAAAGGTCGGAGTTCGTCCATTCGTTGCTACCGACCTAGTGTTTTTAACTAAGGAAGTTTTGGCGTTTCTTCATATGTTTCCGACGGTGTAAAAAGTCTTAATGAATGAGAACCTATTCCTTCCGGTGACCATCATAACTTTCGACCATTTTCAAACATCGGGTTAACGAAACGGTAAACCTCTTCGAGTAGTAACATGGTGACGTACATGAGCGGAAAAAGAAAGTCGTACTAACGGTCGCTCACAGGTGGGTTTTCTGGGGATGTTGGTCTCTCTACTTTGTAATCAGTGCAGCATGTGTATGAATGTGTAGTAGTGGATTTGTCTACACTCATAGAACGATGGTTGTTAAATCTCATTCCTTGTTAGTGTCCTTCTTGTGTTAAAGGATTGAGACCGATGAGTCGAACACCGTTTGGTAAAATTTTTGGTAATAATTTAGCGCCGGTCATGCTCTTTTTTTTTTTCTTAGTTTACAACATTGACAACATTTTCCAAACCGGGAACCTCTTCCCTTACCGTTGGGTGAGGTCACAAGAACAGACCTTTTAGGGTGCCTCCCTCCTCGGACCACCCGATGTCAGGTGCCCCAACGTTTTCCCAGTCTGTGCAGACTCGTTGACTTGCTGTTACTGCTTTCCCAAACCGTAAGAATTTATGACATGTAAAAGAATTTAATTTTTTGTTGGATCTTTAGTAAATAGAAATTATTCAAATAGTGTAAACTAAAATTGTTTAAAATTTAAATTAATATCATGGTACTTTAGAGAACTGAAAATCATATTGTAATTGTTTTTAAGGGGTGAGAAATAATTTACATTATCTAATTATTTGACACTTTTCGATTTTTTGATAAAAATTTTAAATTGACTACTTATCTGAGTGAAACGGACACATTGTTTTCCTTTACTCAATGTCATTGTGTTTTTATTAGTAATTTATATTTTTACATTAGTACAACTTTGCACTTAATTATTTAGGACATGAAGGACACAAGGTTCTTATAAAGTTTGACAATCAGGTTTCCATTAGGATATTTAAGTCAAACCGAACTTTTTCACGATTCCAATCATTTTATCTATTCGACTGTTTTTTTTTTGACACTACATCGATTATACGTTTATGAACTGGACAACAGTCAGAAAAACATTGTTGTATGTTCCTAATGGAAACTAAACTCAGACGTTGATAAAGGTTTCGAACAACGACTGGCACGGAGTGTATATCGTCCCAGTAAGGCGTCAGAGACACAAAATGTCATAGTGTGGAAAATAAAAAATTTGTATTCTTTAAAGAACGAAATAATGGTGGTTCTTTATTTCTCATATGGGAATAAGAAGACAATAATTTTAGTCTCAAATCATAGAGTGTATGAATGGGTTCTTGAGACTACAAACAAAGTTTCTGACTATGTTGATGTAGTAATAGGTTCAATTGTAGAGAATTTTGAAAAGAGTGACGTAGAAGTTTAAGAAATCAAAATAAATTATGGATCCTCTTCTTTTAATAACTTTCATTTCAATAAAAGTTAGTTCTGGATCTCATTATAGGAGTCTTACTCGATGATTATCGTTCAATTATGGAATTCTAATATTTTTTGTTGTGTCTTTCTTACAAAGGGAATTCGTATAATATTTTTACACTATGATAGATTTTGACTTTTTCTAATTTATGGATAAATATAACGTTCCTTAGAAATATATGAAGAAAAAAAATCTGTTTGACTTTTTAGTAATCCTGAAATTTTGTTAGTAGTAGTCTTGACAATCGACCACACATATTGGGTACTGGATCTCGACGTTCTCCATTTGAGATGACCCTAAACCAAGGGGTCAGTTTGTTGTGTTTTGGGTGGGATAAGCAGTTTATAGTAAAATTTTGAACGAATCAGAGTCTTCTTTCGTGTAGGAGGTCCCTTACTAGTTAACTAGGATTTGGTATGTTACGAACGGTAGAAGTGGGGAACCTGTAGTTCCGGGGATTGACTCCTCCGTCACGTTACAACCCGATTTCTTGTTCGAGACTAAACTTAAGACCAAGGAATCAGAGTAGAGACTCGGATGTTTTTCTCCTTTATGGATAGGAGTCTCCAAATAAAAGGATTTACTCCATTACGTACATTTCATGAAAATCATCTCAGGGACTGAATCATTCACGAACTATGGTAATGATAGATAATAATGGTAATAATGGTACTCCCAGATATTAGGACTGCTTCGATTCTGGAGGCCTACGAACGTTACTCAAGGTCTTCTCCGAGTGACAGTGACACTGTCACACAGCTAAAAAGTCAGATTTAATTCTAACGTGTTCATCTACAATAAATCTAGAGTCCAGGTAATTTTCATCAAAAGGAAACGAACTGACAAATTAGAAAAACAAACTATCATAAAATATCACAAAAGAGTAGACTATGCAGTGATTTTTAGGATTAGATCCCTGAAGGGACCACCAGGTCTCCAATTCTTAGACGGACGCTTACATCCCAACTAGGGACTAGACCCTTCTAGGGTGTACGGTTCCTCGTTGATTTGACTACGTGGGGTTGATGATTCGGTCACAAGTTCACAGGTCCTCGGTGTTGGTTACTCGACAAAGGGGGGTTGGTGACGTCGGGTTCTCAAATTTCAGACGTGAGACGTTATTCTCTTCCGTGTCGTTACTCTTCAGACACGGGGCGTTGTTTCTCATCGGGGCTGAGCGGCGTTGATTTCGTCTCTTTCGAGCACGTGTCGTTACTTTTGGATCGTGTCGGTTTTCCTTTATTTTTAAAAAATTTAAGATTAAATCCGTATTTTGTATTCTCACACTGATTTCAAATTCATTTTAAATCCCATTCGGAACTCATATTATATTTTGGACTAAAATTTAACTCACGAAAAGAAAGAGTCAGAGTTTCAGGTACATTTAAGACTTCGACGTTTACACTTACATGTTTCTGGACCTAGTGAAGACGCTCTGTGTTGACAAGATGAGTGAGGAGTGTGTGTGTGTGTAGAAAAATTATATTAAGACAAGTAGAATAAGAAAGTTTCAGATAGAGGACTCTTAAAGAGGGTTCTTGTCATGGATATGATAGACAAAGTTTCTTCTTATTTTTACTCAAAACAGGTGTTAATCGATTTTTAAGTAAGATTGTCGGGGTAATCAACTGCCCAAAGAATTCGAGGATTAACTATTGTTTCTTGTTTAAGTCCAGAGAAGGGAAGGGGGGAAATTAGACGAGTCATAGACATCTAAAGTACCATTGCAACTGAAATCACCATTTAAATTTCAAAATCACAAACTAAAGTAATGTCAGTTATCTTTGATCTACAGATCTTAATACTTGGTCTCAAATTTAACTTTCTAGTTTGAGACTGTTGTCTTCAAGATGAAGTGTATAATACCATACTGGTTTTATTTTTGTTATTCCAACGTAGGACAGGATTCACTATACCGGAGATTATAAAAGTCTATTTCTTTGGTGTTTAGTTTTTTGCTAGTGTCCCATTTAATCTTTATAATTTATGAATATGACTATTTTACATGTAAGGAAGATTTACGTCCTTTTTGAAAGTTTGATTAAAGAAAATTAGGAAGACAAATTCATCTATAATTATCAATAGAATCTATAGGTTAGATCCGGGAAGACTTCACTTTTGTCCCCAGGTCTCATCGATTTATTAAACCGGTTGCAGTGTATAATTATAATATACTAGTGAAGGACCATGAGGGACGGTGTCCCTCGTTCTTGAGTCCAATGTCGTTTGTCATGAGATTCACAGCCTCTTCCGTTACCGTGGGGTGAGGTCATGAGAACGGACCTTTGAGAGTACCTGCCTCCTCGGACCATCCGACGTCAGGTACCCCAACGATTCTCACCGTGTGCTGACTCACTGAAGTGAAAGTGAAAAGTGAAAGTACGTGACCTCTTCCTTTACCGTTGGGTGAGGTCACAAGAACGGACCTCTTAGGGTCCCTGCCCCCTCGGACCACCCGACGACAGATACCCCAGCGTGTCTCAGCCTGTGCTGACTTCGTTGAATCGTCGTCGTCGTCGTCGTGAGATTCACACCAGACGACTGGTCGTCGTTGTCGTGGTGGTTCACCGTCAAACAATCTTTTTGCAGAGGAACCCGGGTGCAGACGAGGTAGTGTTAGACGTAAAATAAAATCGTCTAGGGGTCCACTAAACGTCGTTTGTTCAGATTTTTCGTGACGTAGTAATGTACACCAAGAGTTTGCAATCGTATATAATCTTAGTAGACCTTCGAACAAATTTTTTTTTTGTGAGGACCCGTAACGAGGGTCTGAAAGACTAAGTTGTCCGGACCCTACTCCGAGATGTTAGACGTAGAGATTGTTCAACGGTCCACTACGACTACGACCATCACGACCTTAGTATAAAACTCTTGGTGACGGTTTCACCAAGTTAAAGTTTCGCCTTGTCTTGGATAAATATTATTACCGACGAGTTAATCTCTATTCATCTAAAGATTTATATCCCTTCAAAACGTCGGATCTTTGTGTAAAAGAGGAAGTAAAGACTGTTTTTAAAAATTTTGTGTATCTTATAGACTCCAGGTCCAAGTATTTTTAGTCAGTCTCGAATCTCTCTCTACTACGTCTCGAAGGTCGTGTATTCCTATTTCGGTTCTGCCGTCTTACTCTTTGTTTGCATGTGGGTGGATACCAGAAAGGACTAGGTGTCGATGACGGGAGTGAGTGAAGGGACATAGTTCTGTCTGTGCTCCACATGGTGGGTCGATGTGAATATTTATTCATTACGGTGAATCGAAGAGGGTCCCCCCGTTAAACACAGAGGACCCTATGGACAAAAAGAGAAGAGGATAGTCTCGTCTTGTGTGTCCTGATGATTTGGTTTTTATTCCATGTGTTCTCAGAGAGAATGTCAGTAATATTACACCAGGTGTGTAAGGAAAATAAAGACTTTTTACTTTAGTGTTGAAAGTTTTAAGACTATGTCGATTTTTCCAGATTTGTTAGTACCCGAAAAGTTGTTTTTTACAGAGTTGATACCGATTTAAAATATTTGTTTCTCTTCGAAATCTCTTTACGCATTATTACGGTCCAGGGTGAAGTCCTTTTAATTTAGTCTTATTGAACCCTCTCTTCCTATAAAAAAAATTTGAAGCATTCATTATATGGATTCCACAACTATATCAACTCTCAGAGACTAATTTTTTCTTTTCTTTTTCTCTTTTCTTAGTGGGTCACTTTATTTTTATATCTTTATCATGACCCTTCTTTTCGGTCCGAGACTTTTAGAAGACTGTGGTGTTTCTATAAAACGACACAAAAATTTTTATAATTAGTTATGAAATCTGTAATTAAGTTGAAACTCTTAATACGGAATTCTTTTTAAGACTTTGTTCGGATAAAAATATGGTATTTACTAGACTCTCATTTTTTGATCTTTCTATGATGTAAGTCTTTAGTACTGTCGACCTTGACTCGGTAAGGGGAGACGGTAGTGTTTGGTGGGGGTTACTCTTAATTAAATTTATTGAAACGGAGGGTAGTCCAAATTTTCCTCACGGTTCATCACTAGTGAACCATAATTTTTAGTGAAAACTCTTTCTTCATTTAAAAGTTACCTGGATTATATATTTTTAAGATTAAATTGTTAAAGTCATAGTAACGTCGTACAGAAAGACCTTGTTCTTATAGTTCTCGTAAAAAATCTTAATGGAAGAAGGTTATCGAAGTTAGATGAGCAGGTTTTCCTTTGTTGAAAAGACTAATTCCCCGGTAGTACATTCGATTGTATGGATATTTAAAACTCATAGAGGTACTAAGATGTATTAAAGTGAACTGTAAGTGTACTGTAATAGTTGAGTTATCATACTTTCTAAATAAAACTTCGTTTCTAGTTTAATAGAATTTAAGACTTTCGAAGATAAAGTCTGAATGACATGATGTTAATATAAGTATCGTCAACTCGTGTGTATCATACTTTAAGTATTTTATTACATTCCTCTTAGTTTGGATGGTGTTCTCATAGGTTTCTTAGTTAGTCACAGTCCCTTTTAGATACTTTGTTCATATCACTCTATGTTTTGTAATCTTAAGACTCATAAACATAGGTACTTGTATATTCTGTAATAGACGTAGGATGACTGACTGGCCTTCAAAGGTAATAAGGTAATTGATCCTGAAAGTACGTAGATCTCATGGTACATTAGATACTTTGTGATTTCCTTTGACTTTTCGGAATTGTAGTGTAAATGTAATCCGTATTGATGTTTAGAAAGTTTCACTTGTCTTTATAAGTAATCGAGAAAATTTTCGTTCATTTTCAATAATTACGTTGTTGTGGAACACAGTTGTTGATATATGTAAGATTTTCAGTTTAAGTAGAATTATTTGCTGAGTTGAAAAGTGACTAGATTCTTCATTTGACTAATTATGACATGTTTTCTATTGTTTTTCCTTATTTCCTTAAATTACATTATGAATTTCGTCAGAAACTTTAAATTGGTTAAGGGTCTATGTGTTAATGTGTGACGGAGATTCTACGGAATTCTGAACTCTTGAAACTCTACTGTACGGGAAACAATTATGAGTGAAAGGGTTCCGTAGTAGTTGTAGTGGGGCTGAACCGAGGACCGGAGATTGGGCTGGAGACGTCCAGTTTCCGTACTCAAGTAGACGACCCATTCGTACAAGGACGTTCCTTTCAGAATCACTCAGTGATTCCTTTCGTTTTTCTTTCACGTGTAGAAAATCTCTTGTATTGAAAAGTCAAAAAAAAAAATTGTTTTTAATTGGTTTTCAAAATGATAAGAATGTCAGGTACTTTGGAATTTTCTTTTGAAAAATCGATATTTATACATGAACATTTATGTTCTTTTATAAAGGAATTTTGACATTATTATTAGGTAAAGGGGAGGTGGGTTAGAGTGAAGGGTCTCTCTATTGACGACAATGTTGACCGTAAATAGCAAAGTCTGGATAGGTGTGTGTATCTTTATGTACGTGTATGTAGTAAATTTTTAAAGTGAATATTTATCCATGAGTACGTTAAACATGTGTGACAGGATTTTACACAAGTGAATTTAGTGTGACCCCAAAAAGTACGACGTTAAGATGTCTACATAAAATAAGAAAAATTATTGACGTATCACTATCAAATTATAATTGATTATAATAACTCATGAATACAAGATTCGTGACAAGATATATAAAATCAAATAAATAGTATATTGGGAGACTTTGTTTAAGGCAATAAAGACAAAATATCTACTCTTTTGACTCCCGGCCTCTTTAATTGATTCGGATACAGTACGTTGGTCATTTACTACCTAGGTCTTACGTTTACACCGTTGGACTAAGGTCTCGGGTGTGTGAACTATCCTGGACGAGGAGTACCATAAGGTTTCATACCCATGGCTACTTGTACATCCGACTTGAGTTAAAAAATGACATATTTGTTACGAAGTTATTTGTCGACATACAGGTATAGAGACCATGTATACGAACATAAGATACCTAATTTAGAGACTTTGGTCTGGGTCACCCAGTTTCCATACCTATAAAGTAAAAAAGACACAACACGAATAGGTTGAATAGTCAGTATAGGTTGAGAAAAACTGGAGTACCTGATATCGGGCGGTCCGAGGAGACAGGTACCCCTAAGAGGTCCGTTCTTATGACCTCGCCCAACGGTGCGGGAGGAGGTGCCCTAGCAGGGTTGGGTCCTTGACTTGGGTCCAGAGGGTGTAACGGCCGTCTAAGAAATGGTAGACTCGGTGGTCCCTTCGGGTTCTTGTGATCTCACCCATCGGATAGGGAGAAGGTCCCCTAGAAGGACTGGGTCCTTTAGCATGGCCCCAGAGGATGTAACGTCCGTCTGAGGAATAGTCGACTCCATGGTCCCTTCGGGGAAGTAAAAACGATCGATGATAGTTTGACTTCTGTTTCTATATGTGAGAATTGTTGTGAGAGTCCGTTACTAGTTGTCAAATGTAAAACGGTTAGAAGACCTATTTTTTACCATAGAGTTCAAAGTAATGTTTACTCCTATTTGTAGAAAAACGTAATCGGTGACGATAAAGAAAAATCTTTACAGATAAATATAGAAACAAATAAAAGATAACCAACAACCTGAGGAATATGTAACGATACATTTGTAAAAAAGATAGAAAGGAAACCGAAAATTGAAACAAATGCCATGAAAAATGAAATTAGAAATTGATACATCAATTTAGATAATCAGTGAAGTACCAAAGATTTAAACCCCGTGCCAATTGTTCCGATAGAACCCAGAGACTTTTGTCGTGAGAATATTAAAATAAAAAATATGCAGATCTATAAATGAGGCAGACCTTAGATTAAAACGAATATTTCACTTCACCCCTACATGAACATAAACGAGGGGGTTTATCGATTAAAGGATTTATGGTGAAAAATTTGTTAAGTAGGAAAGGGATTGTCGAACTTTATATCGAATATTTCACAGATGTACTTGTGTGCAAAAGTATCGGAGATGAAACAAGATGTCTGGATCTAGGATGAGGATAACGGGATGTCTGGATAGACAAAATGTTTGGATGAAGGACGAAGTTTTGGTAACAGAATTAGTCAGAAACGTTGTACGGAACGATGAACCAATTCGTTAAGTGAGGGTGGTCAATAAAACAAGATTTAAAAGAATTACTCAAAAAGTTCAAATGAGAAGACCTATTGAAATTTTAAAGGAATTTTAAGGTAACTTTAAAATTAACTTTCTGAGATTTAACCCCTCTTAACTATAAAAAAATGGTTAACTTAGAAGGATAGATCCTGATGACATAGTTATATGATCAAGTTTAGAAGAAAATACTTAAGTCAAAGGTGGTGTCCAGCGTATATAAAGAATTATAAAGAATTATCCATGAAAAATGACTTTATCCAGCTACATGTTTTAATACAATCAAAGCCCACATGTTGTGTTACTGAGTGATTATCCGTAAAATATCTAACCGTATGATAACTCATCTAAAAAAAAACCTACTTGGTGGTACTGTCGTATACAGATCGGATTTACTATTACTTCGTGTGCGTTCTTAGGAGGGAGAGCAGATGATGTGTCACTTTACAATATATTAAAAATTTTAATAAAAATTATGTATCGATTGGATCTATCGTATAATTTTTCGTCTCTGTAGTGAAACGGTTGTTTCCAGGTAGATCAGTTCCGATACCAAAAAAGGTACCAGTACATACCTACACTCTTGACCTGATATTTCTTTCGACTCGCGGTTTCTTACCTACGAAAACTTGACACCACAGCCTCTTCTGAGAACTCTCAGGGAACCTGACGTTCCTCTAGGTTGGTCAGGTACGATTTCCTCTAGTCAGAACCCACAAATAACCTTCCTGACTACGATTTCGAGTTTGAGGTCATGAAACCGGTGGAGTACGCTTCTCGACTGAGTGACCTTTTTTGGGGCTATGACCCTCCCTAACCCCCGTCCTCCTCTTCCCCTGCTGTCTCCTACTCTACCGACCTTCCGTAGTGGCTGAGCTACCTGCACTCAAACTCACTTGAGGCCCTTAACCACTACCTGTCCCTGTGGACTGCACGACGTCAAGTACCCCAGCGTTTCTCAGCCTGTACTGACTCGTTGACTTGACTTTACTTCGAACTTTTATTCTTTGAAAGGTCATGGTTTTGACTTGTCACCTCACTCTTCTACTTCGACATAACTGGTGTTGTACCCGTAATCCTTACTTCTGTCCGAAATTTCCCTTTATACAACTGTGTATTACACAGTCTCTCAACTACAACAACCGGGAGGTACGTACCGGTATCGGTTACTTCATGCAAGATATTCAACTTATCAACGAAGTTACTTTAACCTGCTCTTGTAGAGGTTAATGAACCGACGTGTAGAATCTTTTCCTCTCTTTGTTCTTTTCGAACGATTTGAAATATGAGAAATTGGTCTCCTGACAGGGATTTTCTCAGGGGGGTTTAATTATTTTACACTGATATTCTTTGTAAATCTTCACTCTTAGTGACATAATGTATAAAGTTAAAATCAATTATGAATGACTGATGGACTGTTCCTATTGTCCTAATTATATGAATGGGAAAAGGGATTGAACCCTAAAAATAGTTAACATAATAATATTTGTCAAAAGTGAAACGTACAAAAGTGATATGGGTGTGTTTAACTCTAAGTGTTAAATTTGAAAGTCGTTGTACCAAGTTTAAGGTCCATGGTAACATAAAAATTTATTAACGTGTCTTACGTTTGACTTCACGGTCAAGAAGTTAGGTGTTTAGTGATGTATTTATGGTCTACGAAGAACACTAGTCACTAGTTGGTGTATTGAAGAAAGCTTCACCTTGATCACTAACTAGTGACACATAAAAAATCAAGTCTGTCGTTCGTACTTCAGTATACAGAGGAACAGTGGATCACTATTAGGATGTACTGTCAAACTGTCAAATATTTTTATCTATTAGTTTTCTCCTTTAATTGGTTACTCCTACTTTCGAGTGTTTCTTTACTTTTCATCTTTGTGACTTCCACTTTAAGTGTAACTTGTACTTTCTATAATGTCTTCTTTGTCGACGGTACCTTGCAACTATGACGACAGTGACTTCGTCATAGATCTATACGTCGGTCTCCTTAAGCCACTTCCGGTTTAATAGGTGTATCTACTTTTTTTCACCAACACTGTATTTTTACGGACGTCTTTAAAGTACTGTGTCTCCCTTTTCCTATTTTAAAAACTTCACCCGGGTTTAAAGCCTTTAAAGACTTAGATGGTGTGGTCTATATCGTCTCTAAATACAGCATAGAATTCAGTATGTTGTTCTTCCACCTTTCGTTCCGCTCAGGACAAGATTGTAGAGAATCTCTCCAAAAAATGTGTCTTTATTATGAAGTTAAGGTTTCAGAGATTATAAAACCTATTATCATGTGATTTATAATCAAAATTGATAAAGTTTTTAAAGAGACATGTAAATATTGATAGTCTTTCTTTTAAAATTTACGAAACTGTTTGTAAAAAAAAATTTCCAAATATTGTAAATATCAGACCAGACCTTAACATTAAAGGGGTCAACGATGACAATCTTAAGATGAATTGACCTCAGTTGCGTGTGGTGAAAAGAAACCGCAGAGGTAAGGACAAAAATAGAGAACCCACGGACCTGAAACAGGAGTCCATTCAATAAAAACAAATGAAATTTTATCGTAGTAGCTATGACAATAAAGACCTAATTCGACCGAGAACGGAATATGAACTTCTTGTTAAGTTTATTAATATTTTACGGACTTTGTATAAAAGAGAGGAAATCTTCAAACTTTTATGATAAGGTGAGAAGAACGTAAGTACTTTATCGTGGTACCGTTTCAAAGATTCTGATGAGACTAGGAAGTATGGAACTTATACTGAACGAGGAGGATACGGACATACGGGTATACTAAGAATTAGGGTTTTTAAGTCGTTTTTATAAGGATTAGGGGTTACAGGTTGAGATAGGAGGACGGAGAGTGAATTAATAGATCTAAGGTTTGAGTAATGGTACAAACGTCGTTTTTTCTTTTTTTCTCCAGTCCTTGTGATGTGTCTACCAGTGTGTTTTCCTTTCTGGTTTTGTTTTTTTAATCTGATTTGTGTTTTTCTGAACGTCGGACGTTAGGAAGTCCAATAAAATTTTTGAAGCCACAAGATGTTACTAAATAAAGGACTCCTTTCCTAAGGTCCATTGTTTACGAAACTATATTAATCTTAGGTGTACGTCGATGGTTTAAGACTTAAGTTATAAAATATTAAAATTATAATATATATATAATCATTTTAAGGATTGATGAAAACGTGCACCGAAACTCTACAGTTCAAAGATTGATGAAAAATTAAGCTTGTCTTGGTACTAAATGGTTTTACGTGTTATAAAAATTTCGAAATATCAAAATATAAATTGTGTATATTTTTTGTGAATCTTCATTGAGTTCATTGTACAAAATTTTGAACGAATACATAAAACTTTCTATGATGTATTCTCTAGTAAGTTTACAATTAAACTAATATTTCTCGAGAAAAATTTACCGACGAATCTTTCGAATTATTATGATAAAAATCCCAAAACGTTTTGTGTATGTGTTAGTGGACAATAGACTTTAATTTATACTTTTGAGTTTGGGATTCGAATAGGTCCATTCTTTTTATAATAATCATTGACTTTTGGTCTTATTAGTTTATTCTCTCGAAACTTGGTCCACATTTTTATGAAATATAGGGGGTCAAAGTTGTAATTCCAATCTTTGTTTTGGTGTCGGAAAAGAAGACCAACTGGTGTCTCGTCTGATGTCAACCAAACGCGTTCAAGTCTCGTTACGTACACGGGTACACGAATCAGTGAGCCGGTACAGGTTGAGAACCGGTGGGACGGTCCGAGGAGGCAGGTGTCCTAAGAGGTCCGTTCTTGTGACCTCACCCAACGATACGGGAGGAGGTCCCCTAGAAGGGTTGGGTCCCTAGTTTGGGTCCAGAGGGGTCAACGTCCGTCTAAGAAATGGCGGACTCGGTGGTCCCTTAGTATTTCGTTTGATGTCAACTAAACGTATTAAAGTGTCGTTAGGTATGTACCGTTTATTTGTCGTACGTGCCGTAATGTGAAGTTTGTGAGACCGATTGACTCCAATGTCACTAAGAAAGAGAAGTTACATAACAGTCTTGTTTTCTATTCCTAAAAGTATGACGATACTGATTGTCGGTCCTTTTTTTTTTTTTTTTTGGAAATTTTTATAGTGATTTTTATTTTGAGTCCACTATTTTCAGGATATAGTTAATTCATAACTATCTTGTACACGAATCGATTTTCGTTCTCGTTTTTGTTTTGTTTTGTGTCATCTGAGAGGCGTAGTTTAAGATTTAAATGGTCGTAAAACTATGTTGACGAAGTTTTGTGAGGTTAGTCCCTGAAGGAAACACCGAGTCACCATTTCTTAGGTGGACAGTTACGTCCTCCGTACCCAAATTAGGGACTAGACCCTTTCTAGGGTGTAAGGTACCTTGTTGAGTCGGACATCCGGTGGTGATAGGCCGATATCGGGTCTTTAGCGTTGACGACTTCGGACGCTTGGGATCTCGGACACGAGGTGTTGCTCTCCGGTGTCGTCACTCTCCGGGCTCGTGACGTTGATCACATCGGGGACGAGAAGTGTTGATCTCTTTTCGGGCTCACCATGGTTCCTGGGTCACGTCGCTTTTTTATTCGTTTGTGTTAAAATTTTGTGAGTTCAGTCCTGAAAAGACGACCAGTTCACCAACTCTTAGGCGGACGGTTACGTCCCTTGCACCCAAGCTAGGGACCAGGCCCTTCTAAGGTATACGGAGTCCTGTTGATTCGAGCACACGGTGTTGGTGATTCGGGTGCACGACGTTGATACCTCGGGCACGGGATCTCGGACACGAGACGTTGTTCTCTTCGGCGGTCTTACTCTTCGGGAGTCTGACTTTACTTCTCGTCGGGGTGAGTGACGTTGATCTCTGTCGGACGCGTCGTTGTTTCTGGATCGTGTCGGTATTTACTTATGTATTAAATTTTTTTTTGTTTTGTGAGTTTGGTTTCGTCGTAGGTTTGGCTGAAAAGCCATTTCGGTTAAGGTCTTTGATCGGTTTCCCTTCTCTGAAATGAGATGATTTTAGTTATTATTCTGTTTTCATGACAAATAAATATTATCACTCGACGACTTCTGTGGTTTAGATAAATTAAGGGGTATTTTAATGTATGTAAAATTTAAAAAATAAGGTTTAGGAATTTGTGGAGTGGAGGGAAGAACTCCGTCCATTCTATAAGGAAGGATTTTGTTTTTGATTTAATATAGATTACTTGGTAGATAATATATGTCTATCGTATACGATCAATGACTGACTTGAATGTATTAAAAAGTCAAGAGAAAAGTAGGGTTTAGTTTATAAGGAAAAGGGAAAACAAGTGATTAATATGAGTGATTCGGTACAAAGTCCACAAATCCTAAGGTAAATAGATTTGATAATTTAATAATTATGAAGATGGGACTTGTATACCAGGAAACTTATGATATAAAATACTTTACAAAGAGTCGTGACTCCTCTTTATTCATTGTTTTGACGTCAATAGACTATTCTAAAATTTAATTCGTGTCATCTTACGACCGTTCGAAATCTTCAGACGTGACTTTTATTCTTGTTTTCAAAGGTTTAAGAAGTTATATACAATTAGTTCAACCAAACTAGTTACTATTTTATTTGACTTGAATTCTTTATTATAATGTACCTTATTTACTATTATTTATTACAACATTACTTTATTTCAGGACGATGGTTGTCTATAAAAATCGTTCTAATAATAGTTATTACGTCTTTTTCATAAACTGTTTTAAATTATTTATTGGACACTACTACTTTTAAGAGTCGTTCCATCTTTGTCTTTCCTTGACTTATATCTCGTAGATACTTTTTGGGTGTCGATTATAGTATGAATTGTCCCTTTCCAATTGACGAAAAGAGTGTTCTAATCCTCATTCTGTTCCTAGAGTGTGAAGAAAAGTTGTAGTATGTTCTTCAGGATCGATGACGAGATTCTTTTTTATTTTCCATAAATCAAACCTCCTTCTTCCTTTTTAGAAAAAAACGTCTAGTGTACTGACTGGTACATCCTTTGGAATGTCTTAGATGGTTTTTTCGATGATCTTTAGTATACACTTAAATCGTTCCTAGAGTTCAATAGTCTTTTTCAACATAAAGACATACTGTAGTTACCTGTTGACCCTTAATTTTAAACTTTCTGATATTAAATGTTCTCGTAATTTTTATACTTTATGAATATTTATTTAAATTGTTCTCTACACGTTCTGGACATGTGACGTTTCATGTTTTGTGACGATTGCAATTCTTGATTTATTTACATGTTTCTGTGTTAGAAATACCTAATTTTCTGAACTATGATAATTCTTCAGTTTGCGAGGTTTGACTACATATCTAAAGTTGTATTAGGGTTAGTCATAGAGGTATCCGATAAAAAAAAAATCTTTAACTGTTACTAAGGTTTTAAATGTACTTTTACGTTTTATAGATTTTATAAGTTTTGTTAAAACTTTTTTGTTTCGACTTTCTGAATGTGACGGACTAAAGTCCCGAATTATACTGGAATTAAGTTCTGACTATGTCTACCTGATTGTCTATAAATCTAGTCACCCTTTTTTCTATGTCTCAAATCTTTATCTGGGTTCGTATATTTCAATTGACTAAGATGTTTCCACGGTTTCATTAAGGCACCCTGTTCCTATGAGAAAAGTTGTTTGTCACGATCTTATTACCCCTATTGGTGTTTCTTTTTTTATATTTGTTTCGAAATGGAGTGTGGTGTATATGTTTGTAATTGAGTCTTACTCATCATCTAGAGTGACTTTTTCGATTTTAGTCATTTTGTGGATCTTCTTTTGTCCTTTTAGAAACACTGAGACCCGATCCGTTTATAAAAAAATCCATCCCATATTTTCTGAATTCAGTATTTTCTTTTTCTTATTTAACCTGAACCAGTGTTCAATTTTATAAATATGAAGTTTTCTGTAATTCTTTTAATTTTCCGTTTCATGTAACCCTTCTTTTATAAACAATTTTGTATGTATACTATTTCCTAATTATAGATCTTTTATTACATAGAGAATACTGAGTCAATATTGTCCTGTTTACTGGACTAAAATTTTATCGTTCTCTAAACTTGTCTACAAAGTGGTTTTTTTCTATATGATTTGTATACCTTTCTAAAAGTTGTAGTAATCAGTAGTCCTTTTTATTTTGATTTTAGTGTTGTTTTATGGTGATGTGTGGGTGATCTTATCGATTTTAATTTTTCTGACTTTTATGGTTCACAACCTCTTCTACACCTCATTGATTTTGAGAATTTAACGAGTACTCCTTACGTTATACAATGTCGGTGAAATCTTTTCAGACCGTCAAAGGATATTTTTCAATTTAAATGGGAAGGGTATGTTGGGTCGTTAGGGTGAGGATTCATACTTTTACTTACAGGTGTATTTTTAGACGTAAGAGTTTAAGTGTCGTTAGAAAATTATTCTCGGTTTCTGATCTTAGTAAGATTTATAAATAGTTGACCACTTACCACAAAACGGTTTAGTTGTTTATGATGACTCGTTATTCATCCTTGATATATATTATAGAGGTTGTTGTACCTGTTTAGAGTTTTCGTAGTGTGATACCCTTTCTTACACTTGGTTTTATGATGTATGTATAAGATTCTACGGTGATTATAACTTCAGGATCCTTTCCCTTTTGACCACTGTTTCTGGTCTAGTGTTGCCAACGGTCTCCAGTCTCCACCTCTTTTCCTTGACTAACGTATCCTCGTACTCTTTCAAACCCCCCCCCCCCCCCAACCCCCTGCCTTTACAAGACATAGTATTTACACCACCGTCAATTTATTGACACATGTTGACATGTTGTGTCTTGGTACGTAAACTTTAGCCTTTAAGAAAGCGGACATTTAAGATGGATTTATATATCCTTCTACACCAAGATAACTCAGTTTTAGGATGTCTCATAGTGTCATACTAAATTCTTTGTTTGTTTGTTTTTTTGGATACTCTTCTGTGATATCTTAAATTCAGTGAAACCGTCAAAAAAATCTTACAAGATTTTCATCTCCGGTTCCTTGTTACTAATTATTTTCCATCAGGATATTAGCGAATGTGTGTTTTTAACGTGTATGTGTACATAAACACAGAAGGGAGGAGGGTTGGTAATTACGGTGAAAATTTGAATAAATAAATATCTTAATGAGAGAAACTAATTCTTTGATAGTTTTTCTTTGTGACCATGTCAAAGTTTACTTTTATACTTTTTCAAGACTTCTACCTACCACTATAAACGTCTTGTTACACTTGTATTACTGCATGTGAATTTTTCCCAAATTTACCGTTTTAAAATACATATAAAATTGTGTTACTTTTTGCAAAAAATTTTTAGTCCTTTTTTATAAAGATTCTTTCGAATGTGTTTAGACCTTTAAGTATTCTTCAATGTAAAATTTTGTCAAGGAAAACAAATTTCCTATTTATGACTAAAAAGAAACTTGACACGTGAGTGCTTCTACTTCATTTTACTTCAGTGAGTCAGTACAGACTGGGAAACGTTAGGGTGTCTGACTTCGGATGGTCCGAGGAGGTAGGTACCCTAAAAGACCAGTTCTCATGACCTCACCCTACGGTAAAGGAAGAGGTCTTCTAGAAGGACTGGATCCCTGACTTGGACCCAGAGGGCTTAACGTCCGTCTACGAAATGGTTGACTCGATAGTCCCTTCGAGTACGGGAGTGCTTTCGTTCGAACTTTCACTTATCCATACTACGAGGATCGATTTCCTTTGACACGATGACACGAATGGTTGAGAAAGTCTTAACTAAATATTACAAATCCAGAGATGGTTCCATCAAAGACAAATATTTTGAACTATTGACTCAACAGATATCAGTTGTCCTTTTTGTAATCTTCTGTCTCTAGTAGTCTAGTCCCTCGAGTCTAGGTTTTGTCAAGACATAAACCACCGGATTTATGTACAGAAAACAGTAGATTAAATCAGACGTCTGACCGGAGTCGTGTTTATGATTTTTGTTCGATTATCTTCGGGATTTCACAGACACCAGATTCCAATTTATTCCAGCGCGTTCTTGACGGTTTTTTGTGTAGATTAAAGTAAAATAAACCCCTTTTTTCCTTCAGTAGACACGTTAAGTGACACCTATTTGGCGTCAAACTGACTCCGATCTCTAGACAGTTCATGTAAGCAATATTAACAATCATAAATACGATGACACACGAATCAACGAGTCAACACAGGATGAGAAACACTGGGGTACCTGACGTCGGGTGGTCCGAAGAGACAGGTACCTTAAGAGTTCCGTTCTTGTGACCTCACCCATCAGTAAAGGAAGAGGCCCCTTTAGAAGGGTTGGGCTCCTGACTTGGGTCCAGAGGACGTAACGTCCGTCTAAGAAATGTTAAACTCGGTGGTCCCTTCGAGGAATACTACGACTCTATCGGGGTTTATTATAAGAATCAACTATCTTACGTACAAGTTTCGGAGAACTCAGCACAGAGAAACACTGGAATACCTGACATCGGGCGGTCCGAGGAGAGACAGGTACCTTAAGAGTTCCGTTCTTATGACCTCACCCAACGGTACGGGAGGAGGTGTCCTAGAAGAGTTGGGTCCCTAGTTTGGGTTCAGAGGATGTAACACCTAAGAAATGGTAGGCTCGGTGGTTCTTTCAGGTTCTTATGACCTCATCCATCGGATAAGGGAGAGGTTTCCTAGAAAGGTTCAGTCCGTTAGTTTGGTCCCAGAAGACACAACGTCTACCTAAGAAATGGTCGACGCGATGGTTAACTATTTTAGTCTTTTCGGAACCTACATTGTGGTCTTTTCAGAACCTACATTGTGTTTCTAAATCATTAGATGGATTCCGACCGTCCCGTAACAATAACTTTTTATTGTAATGATCTTGGACCCCTTAGTATTTCTTTTTGTTTCAAGTTTCTGCCGTACGGAGCTTCTCCTTTCTTACTCACACAAACTTCTTTCAAGATACGTGGTAGATCCCTTCTTCAAGACTCAATTTCGGAGCTATTTAAAATCCTCCCGGTAAAGTTAGAGTCCATCTGTTACTTAACGATCATCGGTGCTACTGTCGCCGTCATCGACCATCGTCATTTGTGCGTCACGAAGGATAGACGACCTGTGTTTAAGGTTCATGAAATTAATATAATTCAACGAATTAGAAATTTTGTAACACTCCGTCCGTTTGGTAAACTCTCTCTACTTCTTTGTCCAAGTCCCTCTACTCCATTGAAAGGGTAACATTGGGTCGACCACCCACCGTCTCGATGGCGTCCCATAGGACGAGGTAAAGGTCTCAAATACGAGAATTATAATAAGACGAACAGAAACCTTTTATTGTAACAAAAGGGTCTTGGTTCTTTCAATTTTCTTAACGACATTAACATATGATCTGACCTCTCATTATAAAAAATTTAGATCATTCTTTACTTTTCAAAAGTTGTAAATAATTTTCGGTAAAATCGTGTCTTCCGTTGACTGATATCGTTTGTCTCAACATGTAGGGGTTTAAATGGTAATCGCATATGAAAATTATTTTAAATAATTTGTTAAAGACTAAAATTTTCCATTTCTATATAGTGTCATTAGTTTACGGTTTTTTTTAGTAAACTAATATGGAAGCATTCTTAAGTTCAGTCACGAAAGTTCTTGTTTTTTTGTAAATACATGGTCCATACTACAATCGACCCGAAGGGACCATCGAGACGGACGTTACGTTGTCTGGATTCAAACTAGGGACCCAGTCCTTCAAGGAATCTCTTCTCTTACCGATGGGTGAGTTCATAAGGACGGACCTTTTAAGGTGTCTCCTCCGACCGTGTGATGTCAGGTGCCCCAGTGTCTCAACCTGTGTTGATTCGTTGATTGTAAAAGTGAAGTAAAAAAGTACTACGATCAATTTATATCCTGTATATCTTCTAGTTAAATAATTTTTCATTTCTTTTACCGGGACACTAGAGTTTTTAGAATAGGAGATGTTATTAGGAAACATGAAGGTAAAAAGTATCCTTCTGTGACGAGTTCCCCCAATTTACTAGACAAATTCCAGGTTCGATTTATTGACTGTATCCTAAACTTGAGTTTGGGTAGATTGAGGTTTTAGATATATATGAAAATGAAATATTGTTCGATTATCACAAAGACTCATATCCTTGGTCTTTTTTTAATGTTGACTGAAGTATATTGGTCATGTTTCATGGACCAGAGACAAATTGTAAAATCTTGGTAAAGTACAATCGACTCTCGAACTTTTCCCCTTCACACTTAAGATCTGGTTTAGAACCCAATGTCTGGAGTGTTTCAAACTCGTGTCGTGTTCATGTGACGTTCTCAGTGAGTACAGCATTTTATCAACTTGTAAAATTTTGTGTATAACGTCACCTGACGTCTACCCACATTGAGGTGACCTTTTTACCTCCCGCTCCCCACAATTAAGGTTCTCAAAGACCAGAAACCTTGACTTTAGGGACAGGAAATCTAGAACGTCCGTCTACTGATATTATTTTCAATAGGTCATTCCCAGGTATTTATTCTTGACCTGGTCCTTCAGAAGACTCCCGACGGTAACCATCGACGAGACAGTCTTTGAGTAAAGATGCTATCCTTTTTTACATGACTACATTGAAAGTCGACAAATGGATTATTCCTTGTTTTACAATTTCTATAACACGAAGTGTTTTCTGCTGGGATAAGTGTCACTCTACATGGCTTGATTAGGTCGACATATTGTAGAATAAGTTGAAACCTTGATTTCGACTGTACCGAATCCAAACTTCTACATTGGATCTAGGTGGACCGGTGGGATTTTGATAATCGAATCTCTTTTAATACGAAACGGGTTTGACTTAATTGGTCCCTATTTACTAAAACTTTCTTTACAATCCCTTACCGACTCAGAACTCTTTACTTAAGTTTTGACACAAAAGTTGTACCAATTTTTGTAGGTCTTGAAGTAGTGGTAATATAGGATTTTTGTAAATTCTTGAGTCATACATGAGAATTTTCGACATGTTATGTCTTCCCTTATTCTTAATAGTTTACATTCTGTTCGAATTTTTTTAAAAAATTACATATTTTCGTATACATGAATGTACAAGTATTTCTATTACATTTGTATACTTCTATAAACCCATTGTCTTTTTACCTAAGTCTTAGTCAACTTTTTGTGTCGTCTTAGTTAATTTGAATCAAGAAACGGTTTGAAAGAGGTTGATGTAAATGTCCGGAATTAGTATCTTCTATACGACTGTATTGTTAATGAAGTATTCTTCATTAAGAGTCTTATTAGACTAATTTGAGTAGTTTTAATGTGTTTAAATGAACATTTTAACAGAAAGTTTGAGATTTTAAACGACCGATCAATAGAAAATTTTTAATAATACTAAGAAAAAAAAACGTAAAATACTAGTAGAATACCCCCCGCGTTCTGTAGTGCCCCGCCCCCGTCGATGTTTACGGGAAGGGGTGAAGGATCGGGACATGATAAATTAATTTTAATTTAAAAATTAACACCATCTTTAGTACCTTGTATTTGAAATGTCAAAAAATTCGTATTCAAATCGTTGTAATTCATATAAGTGATGACACGTTGTCCAGAGGTCTTGTACAAAACGAAACGTTTTGATTTGAACAATAAAGTGAGTTCACTCGTGATTCCGTAAAATTTTATTATACCTGGTCGTATAGATCTTCCGTTTTATACAAGTTTAGTTCCGGGTGACACTCCTATAGTAAACCTGTCTTTGATCTACTGTCAGACTGAGAGACTTTCATTACCAAAAGAAGTATTGCACTTATATCATTAAGAGATTTATGAAAAAACAAATCAATTCTCTTCGTAAAGGGAATTCCGTTTCTATTGTAGAATGAGTACAAATATAAATGGTATAGATTGATATGTTTGATAAATTATGTGTGGTAACTATCGTAGTTTCCTTGATAGATTTATATCAAAGTATTAGATTAATTTAAATAAGAATGGATAAGTTATATAACCAAGAGATTCTTGGTGATAGTCCTTATGGGACAATAGGATGCAAGTGTGATAAAAAGTTTTAAAGGAAATTTTTACTTCTTTTAATTTAAATAATTAAGTTCAACATTTTAAGGGTCAACTGACGCGAGTGTATTATTAGTCGAGTGTATTTACCATATATTTCTATTCGAAAGATGAATGGTATATCAATGGTATTCGTACTAGTTTGTAAAGGTCATGAACTAAGGATTAAAATTTTCTCGTCTTTACCCTTTTTCAATTTATATAAGATGAATTACAGAAAGTTTTTCAATTACGAGGAAGTATTTGTATATGGTTGTTTTTTGTTTTCTTTATAAATCAATCCTTCCTTATATTTGTCTCAGTCCTTTATCTGGGTACAATCGTCTGTTCGAAAGTACTTAGTGTGTCTCGATCCGGTTGGAAAGTGATAAGGTCTTTAAGTATATTTTAAGTAGAATGTGAGAAGGGATTCTTTTGACAACTTCCTACGTAGGGTACGTCTCTCTTCTTTTAGACTACTACTTTTTGTTGATGGAGAATTGTTTTAATAAATTATACAGAGTTTTCCTCTTTTGTTATTAATAACAATTGTAAATAACGAACATGATTTGTAAGCTGGTTTTTTTTTTCTCCACCCTTACACATAATGATATTTTATTGTTATGAGATAGTTCGGAGACGGAAAGGGGAATTTAATTTATTCTAGTGATTACGGATCAAATTGTGTATAAACAATTATACAACCAGTGTAAAGGTTTTCGATATAAAATACTAAGATAACACATGAAAAACGACGAAATTTTTTGACAGTTTTCAGTTATTTGTCATAAGTAAGGACTTCTTTTGATTAGGAGTTTTTCTTTAAACACATAAACCGAGGCAAAGAGTTTTAAGGTTTTACTGACAAATTTCACCTCTAAAGACTAGGGGTGTGGTCTAAAACGGAAACAGTAAGTACTGGACCAATTAATACACGGACGGGGGATTGTTCCCCCTTTACGTGACCGTCAAAACCGAGAGTCTCGTACTGTTTTGACGAGTCTTTGAGTACCAAAGTGACTGTATGTCGTCCTGTCTGGTGTCGTAACAGTTTATAACCTCTTCGTTATTACTATAAATGAAACATTATAAATTATATACGACCAATGACAAAATGTACGAAAGGTATATACTTGAGTAAATTAATAATGTTGTTGGGAATACATTACCATAATGATATAATATCTACACCTTATACTCTTTGGTTCTTCAATTCATTGAATCTGTTCCAGTAGGACGGAACTGACTTTTGCCGTTCCGGTCCTCAGTTGAGGGACATTGAAACAAACAAGTCAGTGTGTCAGCACAGGTTGAGACGTTGGGGGTCTGACGTCGTGCGGTCCGAAGGGACAGGAAGTGGTAGAGGGTCTTGAACGAGTTTGAGTTCAGGTAACTCAGTCACTATGATAGGTTAGTAGAGTAGGAGACACACAGGGGAAGAGGAGGGCGGAAGTTAGGAAGGGTCTTAGTCTCAGAAAAGGTTACTCAGTCAAGAAGCTTAGTCCACCGGGATCATAACCACGAAGTCGAAGTCCTAGTCAGGAAGGTTACTTATAAGTCCTTACTAAAGGAAATCCTACCTGACCAACCTAGAGGAACGTCAGGTTCCCTGAGAGTTCTCAGAAGGAGTTGTGGTGTCAAGTTTTCGTAGTTAAGAAGCCGCGAGTCGGAAGAAATGTCAGGTTAAGAGTGTAGGTATGTACTGACGACCTTTTTGGTATCGGAACTGATCTGTCTGGAAACAACCGTTTCATTACAGAGACGAAAAATTATACGACAGATCCAACCAGTATTGAAAAGAAGGTTCCTCTTTCGTAGAAAATTAAAGTACCGACGTCAGTGTCAGACGTCACTAAAACCTCGGGTTGTTTTATTTCAGACAGTGACAAAGGTAACAAAGCGGTTGATAAACGGTACTTCACTATCCTGACGTACGGTACTAGAAACAAAAAACTAACAACTCGAAATTCAGTCGAAAAGATGAAAGGAGAAAGTAGAAGTAGTTCTCCTAGAAATTAAGGAGAAGGGAAAGACGGTATTCCCACCACAATAGACGTATAGACTCCATAAACTATAAAGAGGGTCGTTAGAAGTAAGGTTGGACACGAAGTAGGTTGGGTCGTAAAAGGTACTACATGAGACGTATCTTCAATTTATTCGTCCCACTGTTATATGTCGGATCTGCATAAGGAAAGGGTCAAACCTTGTACCTTTGTTCAGGTAACAAGGGACAGGTCAAGATTGAGAACGAAGAAATGGACATAAATCTAAAGAGTCTTCCGTCCATTCCACTAGACCATAAGGGTAGAGAACTTCTGAAAAGGTGTCGAACAACACTAGGTGTGTCAGTTTCCAAAATCACATTAGTTACTTTGTCTTTAATCTATAAAAGACCCTAAGAGAACGAAAAAGATACTAGGTTGCCCTACAACCGTTAAACTAGACACCAAGGAGACGGAAAAGATTTAGGTCGAACTTGTAGACCCTCAAAGCTAAGTGTATGACAACTTCAGATCGAACCTTTTAAAACCTGTAATGAAACGATCATATACTTCACTCACATCGACCCGTCATCGAACTTGTAAGAAACCGAAGCGGGAAACAACTCTGACCTTACTTTTGACTGGAAAAAGTCAGGACACCGGTGACGACTCAAAAGGTTTAAACGACCATATAACTCACGTCATGAAAGTGTCGTAGTAGAAAATCCTAGACTTTCTCGAGTCCTCCTTAAGGTAATGGATGTGATCGAAACAAACATCACTACGAAGGATTTCGGGTGAACTGAAGTGTGAGGTTTTACCGAGATCCACTCACTAGTGTGGTAGCACCAATAGACCCAGTAATTCTAGAAAAAACGTATCAAAAAGAAGTATAAGAAAAGAAAAAAGAAGAAGAAGACACATAAGAACGGTGGAGAACAATTATCGAAGACGAAGACAATCCAGGTGTAACAAAGACGGGAAATAACACGGATAGAAACGTACTTTGCAAGGGAACGATAGAGATTAAAAGAACTTCTCTAGAGATCAGAGAGGGTAAGATAACAAAAGGCTTAGACGTGGAAGTGACATTCCCCGTGTTCAAGGTAGGGACCAGTTCTTTGATTCTAGGGGGTACAACACGTCGCACCGTTTTATTTATTTTCTTGTCTTTAAAATTTTTTACCCCCTCTCCCTCGCCGCCAGTTTATTTTTATGAACGAGAGGAATTCTCTGAACTTTATAGAGAAAGGTTCAGAATACCTTGATTGATGTCGTTTCACGTCCCTCGTGTCCGAGACTTCGTGAACCCTCGTGAACCCAAACTTATGACCGAGGTGGTAAATGAATCGAGACAGTGAACCTTGTGTAGTTGGAACTCAAAGTTAAAGGAGTAGACGTTATACCGCTAACGTAAGTGGAGTAATTTTTTGTCCTAATGTCTCTGTCATATATATCACGGACCGTGACTTGTGACTCATAAGTCAATTCGTCAATAGTGACAATGTAATTTAGATATTTCTCTTTTAAATTCTGGGAATGATCTCAAATAATCAGTTAAAACAAACCTATCGACTATGAAAAAAAGGTTGTTCACAGAAAAGGACGATAAAATAAATTTTTGATTACGTTCTGACTCGTTGTTAAAGTCAATTCACCTTCAGACATAGATTTTGTTTAGGACTACCAAAGTGCAGTAGAGGTAGTATTGAGGTCCTCCATTAATAGAAAGGTACAAAAAGACTCGAATCTGTTAAATAAGAAAATTTTTTTTTCACCCCCTACCATGGTGTCTATAATAGGATATTAAATGTGGAAAAAACAGAACTCTTATATAAGACCCGTCGGAAGACTACCGGCTTGAGGAGACTGCTGACTCAAAATAAGGTATTGTACTTGCAAGGCTCCCTGTCGAGACGATAAAGTTTTACGTGTAGGAACGTGTGGATAGAGATGAAATTATCACGAAAATAAAGACATCCTATCTAAGAGACTCTACCCTAATGACTTAGTCGCCTACGTCTGTTAAATTTAAAGTCCTTTGACATTCATTTCATGTCGTTAAATGTGAGGGTGGTTCAAAAAAGAGTCACGAGTCGATAGGTCCGTCATGAGATAAGTACGTGAGACGAAACATAAATGATTGGACTACCGTTTTTGGGTCGATAAAGTAACAAAATTAGACGTAGAGAGTGTAAATACTCCAACTCATCGAAGTACAAATAATTCATAAACGTAAAGGAGAACACACTCAATTGAGAAATACGGGAAACGGGTAAAAGACGGCTAAGAACGGAAAAGGGAATAAGTAGACACCCTGGACCGGATATAATCCTTATGACTGAGATTTACTTTACGATATGTATATCGAACTACTCAGATACGGAAAATTCTGACTATTTTGATGAAACTCATTTCACTGATCCATATGAATTAGACCCGATGCTTTGTGATGGTAGGTTATAGCAAGATGATACTTCTACGTCACGTTCTTTTGTGACATTTCCTTTACCATTTTACGCATTTCAAGTTCAAGGTTACTTGCGGGGGATCAGGCATTGTCCACATTTGTTCTAAAGGAATTGATCCCTCTAGTCGGCGTAAATAGGGTGGACCCTCGAGTGACGACGTTCTTTGCATTGGTGTAGAGACTTACTTCGCGCGGGCGTCTTTAGAGCGCGCGTCCCTGGGGCCGGCCTCGGGGGAAGGGCCCGGTGACTGTACCGTCGACGCAACTGTGTGGCGCCGACCAGAACTCCTCGGATGTGTCCAGTGTCTGTCGGCCCGCTGTGGGGGCTCTGTCGGGGGGCTCCAGCGGAGCGCCCGGCCGCCCGGGGCAGAAGGGCGTGGGACAGGAGCGGTCCCAGGAGAGCTCCTTTGTCGGCAGGGGTTAGCGCTGTCCTCTCCGGTGACGCGCGGGCCCAGCGTTACTGTCCGTGGGAGCGGGCACCAGTCGGAGTGCTCCTTTGGGTGGGGGTCCGACAGTCCGTGGGAATGGGTTCGAAGACGAAGAGGAGCGCTGAGTACCCGCGCCGGGGGCGGCCGGTGTGCCTGCACCGGCTGTGGTCCGTGTCGCGCCGGCAGCGGCGGTGGTCCGAGGTACCGCGAGCGACCCCCTGGCTCCTGGGTCTCGGGGCCGGCGGCGGCCGAAGCGAGTACCGGGGCGCCAAGGCGCGTGCGCGTCGACGATGCGGGACGGCCACCCTGTGTAACGGCCTGCGGTCACCGCTTCCCCGACGCTCGGCACGACTCCCGCCCTACGCCTCCCTGCGCTTGCCGGCGGCAGCGGCTCGTCAAAGGGCTTCGGTGGTTCGGTCAGGGGTCGCGGTCGCGACGGTGGCGGGAGTCGGGAGTCGTCGGGCCTCGCGGAGGGGGTCGAAAGGCCACAGCATCAGATCCTTTGGCGGAAGGGTTTGCGATGAAGGCCCATCTCGGGCCCGTGCGACGCGGAGTCCTGGTTACTCCTGACCTAGCCTCTTCCCGACCGAGGGCCCCTGTCCTCTCTTGCAACCAGCCGTCTTCACTCTGCACCTGTTTTCCGCCCTGACCCCTCCCTGGAGAGGCGAGCCGGCAGGAGGCTGGCGACGTGAACTCTGGACTTTTGATGGCCAGGGTCGCACGTGGCGAAGGAGGGGCCGAGCGAGCGTCAGGCTGGGGTGGGCCCGGTTTAACGGTGGGACCCACCCACGCGACGCGGGACCCTGCACACCAGGAAGCTCTCCGACCTCACCCAGGACGCTAGGGCGAACGGACCCGGGGACCGTCGGTCGCCGGGGGAGGCACCAGACGTCTCAGGTGCCCTTTTGGGCAGTCGAGAAATAGGTAGAAGGACGCTTATGCAAAGCGATGCCCGACCGTTCTTACTCCGAGTGTGCCGGAGTCCAGTCACGACGTGCGGAATCCCTTATTATCAGAGAGACTCCCGAAGGGACCACCAAGTCTACCAGTTTTTAGATTGACGTCACGTCCTTTGGTCCGGAGAAGAAGTCCCTTTAAAGTCATGACATTGTCGTTTTTACTTAACTCGGAAACTGCCGTTTCACGACTCTCAAAAATGAATGTAAGAGAGTATGTGAGAAGAGTCGAACTTATCCATTCATGGTGGCGGGGGTCCTTTGGCTTCAGTCTCTTTAAGCCAATGTTCGGAGCGGTGCGACGACTTAATCTAAGGTTGGTTGGAGACACTGAGCTTTCGGGATTGCACATTGGTCTCACTTCCTCCCGTGCCCTCCGGACCATGAACTAACTATTGCTAGTAGACTTTTCGAGTTGCAGTCCTTTGATCACACTCGACGTTTCTTTCAAATTACTTCTGATCTTGAACGTCAAATAAAACTACTGGTTCAGCGTCCAATTGGTAACCGTTTTACTCTTCTATTCAAGGAGAACTTTTTGGTGTAACAAAAAGAACACACTATTAAGTCATCCATCCACGTCTCGAATCCTCCCTCCCGTACTGGACACACTGGTGTCCTTTAGTCAATCAGGAGGGGAGTCGTCGAGTCGGGAAGCAGGAACTAACGACAGGGAACGTAGTAGACGAAGGGGGAGTCTGGTAGACAAGTCCACTGTGGCTACTGAGAAGACGAAAGTGACAGGTAGAGACAGAATTTTACGTCCACAGAGGACGTAGAATTCCAAAAGAAAAACATGAGAGAAAACATAAGATATTTTGAGACAGTCAAAAGAGAAAGATGAGATAAGGAACCACTGAAGAACGGGAGAACACCTAAGTCGGTAGTATAGTGACACCAACTAAACATTGAGTCATCGAGAGGACTAGACACACACACACAAATCAGTCAACACAGACTGAGTAATGCTTGGGTGCCTGACGTCGGGCGTCCGAGGAGCCAGGTACCCCTAGGAACTCCGTTCTTATAACCTCACCCAACGGTACAGGAGGAGGTCCCCTAGAAGGGTTGGGTCCCTAGCTTGGGTCCAGAGGGTGTAACGTCCGTCTAAGCAATGGTAGACTCGGTGGTCCCTTCGGGTAGGACTAGAGACCTGGAGGGATCATCTTTAGGGGAAGACAGATCAGGTTCCCATTCGCGTTTACATTACACAAGTCACTAAGTTTAATTAGACAGTCTTAGTAGAAGTCGAGTAGCGGGAGGAAGTGTTAGATACAGGTTAGTGAACGATTAATGTATCTCAGACGAAGACGGTAGTGATGGAAAGAAATTTCACGATGAAGACGAGTCAAGTTCGGAGGTCATGAAGAAAAGACTTGGTAGTGTCACCGCCGGATTTAATGAAGGAACGGTGGGATTGAAAAGAGATGGGACGATGGTCTCAACAGTAAGTTTTTATAGGTGTTTAGGAGACTTGTGTAATAGAGGCAAGACGGGGACGGGACGTGAGTTCAGGATACTCTATTAACTGTCTCAGAGTACAATATGGGAAAGATACGGAAACTAAAATTGACTGGGGAGACGGCAGAGTGGTACAAACAGATATCTTATGACGGATTGGTAATTCAGAGTCGAGTCTAACGTAGTGGTGTTTTAGGAAGGTTTTGGAAGGTCGGTAGTCTACAGTAGGAGGGTAACATAAGACACAGACATAATAACAACCAAAAAGTGTGAGTCGGTACAGGTGATCTAACACTGATGAACCTCCCACAACTGAAGTCGAATAAGTACACATACGAGGTCTTGAGTTATGACACGGACAGGATAATGTCTCAGAGTCATTTACAGTCTACAGAAATAAACAAAGGAATAGGGAAATCAAAGGCATAGATAGTTCACCATTATTATGTTAAAAATAGATGAATGCACCTCCGACATTTTTGTGTACTCCAGTAAAGACACGTTATAAATTAAAATAGGAAACATGTCTGGACGTTGGGATACAATCAAGGTAGGACCTAGGAGAAACCGTCGAAATCACTACTTCAATCGACTCATTTATTATGGACCCTTAACAAGAACCGAGACTGTGTTTCTTGTACCGTTCGATTTCCAGTTCTGGTTAGTAAGTCTTAAACTTTTGATCTTGTTTCCTTTACCTTTTTATCAGTTACTGGACGTCAATATAAGTTTACACGAGTCCAGTCAATAAACATCACTTAATAACCTTCATTGAATCAAAAGAAACGGAAGGACTACAAGGTCCGTAAATATTCTTTAGTTTTAACTGATCATTGACAGTGACTCTTGACTGAGTAACCTTTTCTGGGACTACGACCTTTTCTAACTTCCGTCCTCCTCTTCCCCCGTTGTCTCCTACTCTACCAACCTACCGTAGTGGCTGAGGTACCTGTACCCAGACTTGTTCGAGGTCCTCAACCACTATCTGTCCCTTCGGGCCGCACGACGTCAGGTACCCCAACGTTTATCAGTCCGTGCTGACTCACTGACTTGACTGACTAGTGACTCTTTGTCACAGGAGTCCTTCCTCTTCATGACCGAAAATTACACATCGCAAAAGACAAACAAAAAAGGGGAACCGAATAAACAAAAATTCGATTGTGACGTAAAACTTTCACATATTACTCTTATATCTTGTATAGAAACAACTGAACGATTTATCATTCGTTGAAAAAGAGGGAGTGACTTTAAGGTAAAGATCGGTCAACAACTCAGGTAAAAAGAGATTAGAGACGTTTTGGGCATTCCTACTTTCGACACCGGACTTTCCGTTACATTGGATTGTCTAGATTTCACCTCGGGTACCTTCACTTTCTTTTTATATAAGTGTTTTTTCTTGGGTAAAGTTGGGGAATGATCTTTATTATCTTTAAGAATCGATTAACCGTTAAACACTTGTGTTCCTTTGAAACTGTAAGTAATAAAGTTTTGGATGTGTGTAATAAAATCTTGAATATATGAATCATTATTTTTCCTATATCAATTTATTCAGAAGGGAGTATCGAGTCAGCCATTCCTTAAACGGACGTTACGTCCTCTGGTCCCAAGCTAAGGACCCAACCCTTCTGGGGAACCTCTTCCTTTCCCGTTGGGTAAGGTCATAAGAAAGGACCTCTTAAGGTACTGTCTCCTCGGATCACCCGATGTCAGGTACCCCAATGTCCTCGTTCTGTGTTGAATCGCTGATGCGGTGGTGGTGGTTCTCTCTCTGGAACCACACAACATGTCTTCCTTTTTGTGACCACCCTTCTCTTGTCCCTATTCCTGAAAATTTTCTGATTTCTTTTATAAAATCTACACATTTCGGGTAACTTTTACCATTCTTCTCGGTAAATATATGACGGGAAATGGGCCCACTCTCAAACAAACGAGTCGGAACTTCGAATACATTTATACATACGAGTGGACCACAAGAATGAACGAACACACCTACTTAGTCTTTCATCCCTCCCCAACCTCGGGACCAACCTTAGTGTTTGTATACCTCAGTGTTTGTATTTCCTTTCAGAGGTGAAATTATACTACCGAGTCTTGAACAGGGTCCTCCGACGTTGGTCGACACACTCTGACTGGATGTCGTCGTCAACGGAGATTTACTGAACTTAAGAACGCATACTACCTAGATTAAAGAGGATTTTGACATCACATCTTAAACCCTCACCACTAAAACAGTAAGAAGTTTAGTGAAAAGGATAACAAACTCTTACACACCTTAAACGTCTCGTAAAAACAAGGACTCTTGGGTTAGAACGTTTGTAATTCGATCTCTGAGACTCCCGGGATGTTTCTCATAAAGTACCTTTGTGATGAGCCACTTACTACACCTGACTGAGACACGAACCGAGAGCTTGACTCCAAAGGTTTAAGGTTCTTTTTCTTACCTTTTAAACTTACTAAGTGATGGGACGTCTCTACAGGGGTCCCGAAGAAGGAGGAGAGTTAGTCTCAACTCTAGAATTTGTAGTGAAGTTGAAGTCTAATATTAGAGTGAAGAGAGACGCTGTGGGCGTGGTCGAGAGAGTCCGTTCTCCGAAAGGAGGGTACAGTTCAAAGTACAACTAGAGTGGGAGCACCGACCCAGAGCTCAAGTAAACGGTAAAAAGTAAATGAAGTACATAGTCGTTGTTGAGGTTTAGTGTACCAAGAAGTGTTCACTCATGTAGAACGGAGACCGGGAGAGAGGATTTAGGTGTAAAACATGACGGTCGTATCAAAGATGAAGTGTACAATCTGACCGGTGTTCCAAAATTCAGTCGTGGTAAGTTGTTGTAAGACGTGTCGAACGTATCCATCGAATTACCGGTTCTTGTCACTGAGACTCGGTTGACACGACGAATAATCGGTATAATAGAATCCTTTTAGTGTCTTGCAAAAACACGGAAGTAAAGGAGTAAACATTTTACCCTTATTATAACTCAACCGGTTTTTCAAAGGAACAAACACACTCCAAAAAGACATTGTAGTATACCTTTTTGGGTTTCCTTGAAAAACCGGTTGGGCTATCATGGACAAGGTCACCCCAAAAAAAATCCTCCTAGTTTAACAAATTAACAACATTATGGAAGTAATATCTCCACAACACTTCCACTATTCTACTACACACATTCTAAATCGTGATGAACTTTCTCGAGTCATTTATTATCGGTAACTATAATAATACTTCTAGTTTTCTCTTTTAAACGGGAAAAACTCTCATCCTAAGTTCCCACGTTTACATGACAAGAATCAGGTGACGATTTCTGATTACCTGAAACAATAAAAAATTTAAAAATAAAATATAATGTCATATCAACTAAATGTCATAACAATCAAAGTCCACATGTTGTTTCACTAAGTCTATATGTATATGTACATTGATAAGAAAAAGTCTAAGAAAGGGTAATATCCAATAATGTCTCATGACTCATCTCAAGGGACACGATATGTCATCTAGGAATAACTAATAGACAAAATATATATCGTCACACATATACAATTAGGGTTTGAGGATTAAATCAGGAGGGGGGGAAGGGAAAACCATTGGTATTCAAACAAAAGATTGTCTGATAATAAAATGATAATAAAAACCTTGATCTCGATCGAGAACTCGTTTATAGAAGGCTCTAAAAGATAAGGAAAAAATCCCGGGATGTGAATTAAAATTACAGACTAAAAGTGTACCAAAAAGAGGTACAGCGGAGTGTAACGAAGGGAAAAGAAGGATAAGGAGGAGAAGTAGACTGTACCTACACACGCACACGCGTACGTGTGTGTACACGTGTATGTGTGTGTGTAAACGAAACACGGTTCGTAACTCGAAGTTTAGTGTACAGAACTCGAGAGTTGGACCTAGATGGTAAATGGTAAGATACGTTCAGTTAAATAAATTCGGAGTCAAAAAGTAAAAACAAAACAAACAAAAAAGTAAGGTATACCGGGGGTTCCTACCCGACTTCAAGATCTACACCTTAACGTAATGACTAGTCACCAATTCTTCGCCGTCGATTGAACGTTTATTAAATTAATACGTTTTGACGACCGAATAAAAACATCTATCACTATCGTCGGTTTGAAATCCTTGACCCTACTTTTACCTGATAAGAGGTTGTTGGAGTATTGGTCAAATATTAATTTGGTTCAGAATCCGGTCAAAGACAGTATGTCTATAAACAATTTGTTTGTAAACAAATCGTTCGTCTGTGCCATTGTATATCGTGGACAAGACCCTTAGACTACTTCACGGTACAGAACCAGGAAAACCTAAGACGTCAGTACTGGAATGTACCTTCTAAGCGACCTCCGGATACTTACTATAAGGTCTCGGTCCTAAGATAGTGGGAAAATCATTCGTAGATGGGTGACCTTCGGGAGGAAGGGTGTGTGGTAAAGATTACCAAGTCCAAAAATGTTGAACAAGTACGACCTCACCTCATGGAGATTATACAAAGTCGATCAGGTAGATAGAACCTTTAGTGTTAAAGATAGTTACTCTTGATAAAGATTGTAGGTAATACTGATTGGTGATTAAAGTTGTTACTTTTAAGTGAAAACTGTGAACAATCTTGAACTCGTTTGAGGTCCTCCATCACCTCCTGTTCCTTCGGACCACACGACGTCAGGTACCCCAATGTTTCTCAGCCTGTGCTGAACCGTTGACTTGATGTTTATAATTTATCTTACTAGAAATCTTTACATGAACATCACACACAATCAGTGAGTCAGTATAGGTTGAGACGTTAGGGTACCAGACATCGGGTGGTCCGAGGAGACAGGTACACTAAGAGGTCCGTTCTTATGATCTCACCCAGTGGTGACTGAAGAGGTCCTCTAGAAGGACTGGATCCCTACCTTGGGCCCAGAGGACGTGACGTCTGTCTAAGAAATGTCTGACTCCGTGGTCCCTTTAGATATGGATGGAGATATCTTTCAGGGATGGAGACATTCCTCAGAAGGACTACTGGAGAGGTCGACGGTACGACCTCATCCCTAAACACTACTCTGTTGACTGACGTGGAGTTCACGTCAAATTGGATTAGGTAAGTATTATAGTACGACAGATACCACTTCTTGAAACCTATGTGTACGTCTGTAGTAGTCCTATTATGAATGTTTCCTATATATGATGTGGTCCAGGGAGAGGGGAGAGAATTGTACACTCTTAATAATAGGGACAAAATGATTGCTTCTACTTCAAGTGTCTCTAATATAGTGAAACGTGGCCAGTTTTCGTTCCTTTACCATGCCAGCTCTAAACCAATATTCAGGTCTGGTAAAGGTGGTATAATCCTACTGGTATTTAAGAGTAAACGGAGAACTAAATGTCGTAACAGGATAATAGAATAGACTAATCACGAGAGAAAGTACATAAAAGTTTCGACAGGATTAAATTTATTTTTGAATACATTAGTGACTTTGAGATAATGTACCAGAGACTTCAGGTTCCTAGAGGAAGGGGGTCGAGACAGTCTAAGAGAGTCTAGTATACTTGTATCTTGTCATTCACGAGGACCGGACCGAAAAAGAAAGGGGTAGTGCACTAAAACTCATTTTTCCTCCTTTTTTTTTTTTTGTGGTCATATTAATCCAACGNTGGTAAAGGCGGTATAATCCTACTGGTATTTAAGAGTAAACGGAGAACTAAATGTCGTAACAGGATAATAGAATAGACTAATCACGAGAGAAAGTACATAAAAGTTTCGACAGGATTAAATTTATTTTTGAATACATTAGTGACTTTGAGATAATGTACCAGAGACTTCAGGTTCCTAGAGGAAGGGGGTCGAGACAGTCTAAGAGAGTCTAGTATACTTGTATCTTGTCATTCACGAGGACCGGACCGAAAAAGAAAGGGGTAGTGCACTAAAACTCATTTTTCCTCTTTTTTTTTTTTTTGTCATATTAATCCAACGTGTTTAAGTCCTTTCCTTTTAGGACGATTGTCCTCTATGTCCAGAAGAGGAAACGATTCTTTCTACATTATTACTCAGCGGTTTTTTAACCCGTCTGACGCCATTGACTAATATTTTACACTATTTTTAATACCCTTCTTCTTAAAAAATTCAATTCGATATAAAAGTTGTCACAAACGGGTCTTTGTAAGTATAACTAATTAAACCACAGAAAAAACAGACAAAGGTAAACAGAATGTTTCTGTCTTTTTTTGAACGTGGGTAAAAAATGGTGAAATCCACATTATATTTTTAGTGTGACAACCAATGTTCGATAATTTATTTACAGTACCCCGATATTACAAGTTGTACCGCTGGTATCAATTATTGTGGTAAAGTAGAAACTTTCAACGGTTCTCTCATCTAGAATTTTCAAAAGTTGTGTCCCTTTTTTAAAAAAATTGACACACCACTATCTAAAATGGATCTAAATAGTACCATTAATAAAACATTATGTGTGTTTATAACTTCGTAATACAATAACGGACTTTGATCATATTACGGTACAGGGTTAACATGGAGTCGGGGTGGGGAGTTGTGTGTACGGAAACTATATCTTAATCTACAATCTAAATGGTCAGTATCCTTAATACTTTGTCAAGAGATCCTAAGAAACTTTTAAATGAGCCTTTCGTAAGGAAGAGATTCGTTACAATTTTAGGGAATGGGACGGTACTGGAAAAGAATCTTACCATTTATGTCACAGACACCTACATATACCGAACTCCTTACGACCGGAAACGAGTAGACACCCAAGGGGTACCGTCTCTGTATACAGGGACACTGCGTACTCGCTCGGAGGTCTTGGAATATTCTTCAAGAGATCATACTCCGTTTCCGTCGGGAGACAGTGAGTAGTAGGGTACTGGCCCAACTGATAGTCTCCGATAACAAGATAACACAGAGTACCAGGAGAGAGACTTCACATGATAAGAAACATCGAAGACGAGGTCAAAATTCGGTGTCGGTGTGGGAGAAGATGGAGAAGACTGTAACGGACTTCAGAACGGTTATCACCCGACTGTCATTACCGTCTAACTCTTGCAGCATCCTCCAGTCGTTCCAGTTGATCGGTCGGACCTTAAGGACTAATTAAGAAACGTATCACGGGATCTAAACCAATCTATTGTCACGGAAAGAAATTTAAGAACCTTCGAAAAAACCCACTTCTCACCCCTCCTAATCTCTTCTCCTGTTGGTGTGTCTTTTTAGACAATGGAACCAAACCCTCCCCTTTATTCAAAAAACTCATCCCTTACGATTTTTCCTATCTGGTACCAAACATACCTTAGATATGGATAAATTAAATTTTATGTTACACAAAGTTGAGAATGGATGTAGAATTTTTATGGACAATGGTTCAGGTTTGAAACAGAAGAGTGGTGTACTGTCCGGTGAATTGGTTCCCTCCTCTACAACTCCGTTTCTTATGCTGAAATAAGTCTTTCGGTCTTCTGACTCTTCTACTATCTGTTTACAGAGTTTTATTGGTAGAAGAATCCCTCAGACCTACGACCCAAGAAAATATCCTGTCTCTTTATGACAAATCCGTAAACATTACAGTACCAATTCAACCCCCAGGACCCTTATAAAACTCGACCCTTCTATCCTCTCTACAACAGGTATGGTATAAAAGACTTCTTCTTTTAGAGTAAGAAAGGATTAAATTATTTAATAGTACTAGTGCTGGGGGGGGGAAGAAGAACCCCAATATTCTTTTACGACCGACTACAGGTTACTTAAGTTGACGGTAAGACACACGTAACACACATATGTAATAAAAAATAGGAAAATTGTTAAGACACTCATGATAATGTTAAGAGTAAAAGGTCTACTCCTTTCACTATATGGTTCTCAGGGAGTTGGACGGTCAGTAATTCAACCGTTTCGGTTCAAAGTATTTATGTGTCAGACGGGGACCTCCGTCGTAAATTGGTCGGTTATGGAACGGAGTACTTATTGAAGGATTTTACCCGATTGTACAAGGAACGACGGAACTTCATAATTTTGTAGACATTGAACAAATTAATGACCCTTCGTACTACTTGAGATATTTGGTTAACATTATTAAAGGAACTAAATATCCTGGAAACTATAATAGAAATTTACTCTAACGACTATAACTTGCCTCTTCCGTTACCGTGGGGTGAGGTCATGAGAACTGACCTTTTAGGGTACCTGCCTCCTCGGACCATCCGACATCAGGTACCCCAACGATGATCAGCCTGTGCTGACTCGCTAAAGTGAAAGCGAAAAGTGAAAGTACGTAACCTCTTCCTGTACCGTTGGGTGAGGTCACAAGAACGGACCTCTTAGGGTCCCTGCCCCCTCGGACCACCCGACGGCAGGTACCCCAGCGTGTCTCAGCCTGTACTGACTTCACTGAATCGTCGTCGTCGTCGTCGACTATAACTTTTTGTAAGTAACTGTTATAAATGACAAGGGGAAGGTCTATATTTTATAAATGACAAGAAATGGACTTTGATAGTTTGTAATAATTAACCGATATGGGGTTATGTCGTATTTTTCAATTTTTTTTAAAAAAGGGGAAATTCTATATTCCGTGTGTTAACCCATACGTGTCAGAAACCCTTCCCGATCCTCACTCTCCTTTTTGGAGAGATTCCACCTATTTTCGACGTGTGTCTAATCATATTTTATTTTGTCTTTTATTCACGGTAGTCTCTTTCCGTTTCTTTCTCGATTCCCTCAAGTCCCTCCGTTTCGACGGTTCAAAGTACTAGAATTGGAGGTTTTACACAGGGTAAAAGAACTCACAGGTGACATTGTCAATGACACATATTTGATACTACTTTAGAAACTTCCATGTTATTTTTACTGGACCTCTTCGATAATTATTGACTCGTAAATAACCAGTACGTCATTCTAATTAATTTAAATTTATTATCAATAGAGTGAACTTTATGACAACGATGAGAAAAGACTGTTTGGTACAAACAGTAAAGAAACTTTTGTAACAATTTCAGATTAGGAATTACTTTAGTCATGGAGCGTGTCATGGAACAGGATTACCCATGAATTCTTATATATAAGGACACCCACTTCTGAAACGAATCAATTCGTTCGGAAATCGTAAGTACATGTAAACTTGGATTCGAAGTAACATAGTAAGAATTATCGATAAGAGACAGCAGAAGTAGTATGAATTAGACAGGAAGGTAAGTAAACAAGTGAATTAGTAAGTTGTTTATGACAAAATCTTCATCATTAGACCCAACTACGAAAATAAAGAAATATTGAACTCGTTAAATAACCTACCACCACACTGAGTGGTTTTACCTTTGGTATCCTACTCCCCATTGACCTCTCGTTTACTAACTATTCAAGTTTATAACTCAAACTCAAACTCCACGGACAAACTATAGGTTCACTTCCCCACGTAGTTCTTCGACCTATATACCCAGACCTCTCTCTTCCTACCCTGTCCTGTTCCCACCCCCTCCCCTCGGGTCGATCAACATTTCCTAAACTCGCAGTAGTCCGTGGTTCCACCATCAATTTCGGTACCTTTCCACAAGAAGGACTCCCCATTCCTGGGTGTCCCTCAGTGGTCGACGTAGTCCTACAGGTCTATTAGGATCTTAATATGTGTTGTTCGGGAGGGGTGTCCCACGTAAAATAGTGTAAGAGGTTCCCCAACCACTAAGGTTTTTTGGATTCTTACTTCCCACTTTTCTCTTTCAAGTCTATCCTTGTGACCCCGAGAGGTTGTAAATTCTTCACCTTTTTTATCGTTTCTTTTCTACTCTTTTCGCAGCGCCTTCGGTTTCCTAATCTTGTAAAGTACCTGCCTCACAGGACATCGCAGGGTACACCGTCTTTCCACTTTACTCTATTTCCTGTAAAGCCAGGAATAGAAAGAACTGTCAGGGAATCCTCACAAGACACATGTCACCTGCGAATCATTTACAACTGTCTTTTTAATGTAACTTAGTAAACTCTCGTCACTTTCTTTTTAATTATCTTACTATACGGTCACCGTCCAAATTAATCCAAACGACAGTGCAATTGTTTGTGAATTCTTTAATCTATCAATCGTATAATACTCTGGCAAAATATTTCAGAGAAAATTCACCACTTAACTTAGTCAGAGGGTTTTGTGATCTCGGTCCAAATATATGTCTATTTGTTGGGGAAGGTACCTCACTTACTTTTCTATCACAGAGACATATGAAGTAACAGGGAGGACGATATAATGTCACGGACTTTTTGGTTAATAAGACCTTCGTACACTTACAGACGACATAATACAATGGAACCTCCACTCGATTTTTGTAAGCAACAGATTTTACAAACGTATTGGTGATAATCGTGTGATGATAACACCTAACAATCGAACTCCAATTGTATTACTGAAAAGTGAACGTTGGCAAAACTCAAATATTTCTGAAGTATTTGTGACATAGTACAGTAAATTATGACTCAGAGGCGGGATTGTTTATCAATATCTTCGGAAAGAAGATTCTATTTTTTTTTTTAAAGGGATACAAAAAATTCCTATATCAGAGTATATCATACGACGATTTAGCGAAGTCAACACAGACTGAGACACGCTGGGGTATCTGCCGTCGGGTAGTCCGAGGGGCAGGGACCCTAAGAGGTCCGGTTCTTGTGATCTCACCCATCGGTAAAGGAAGAGGTTGCGTACTTTTACTTTTCACTTTCACTTCAACGAGTCAGCACGGGCTGAGAATCGGTGGGGTACCTAACGTCGGATGGTCCGAGGAGGCAGGTACCCTAAAAGGTCCGTTCTCACGACCTCACCCCACGGTAACGGAAGAGACGAGTATATCATATTTCTACCAATTTTTATTATCCGTTTATCAAGTTTACTATCACTACAACTACGATTTGAGAAAATAATTAATCCTATATTCGGTTCCCCGACTCTCTTACTCTAGGGTTTAGGTTACTAAATATGTTCTATCTTTCAACAACTTCTGAACTCTCTCATCACAGCTTCGTATATAATGGTATACGTTTTATCTATCGGTCACCCTTAAACGACAAACACCGTCCTTTCGGTTTCGGGACAAGACACTGCTGGACCTCCCCACCCTACCCTACCTTCGCCCCTCTCCAAATTCTCCCTTTCCCTGCACACATACGGACCCCGACTCAGTAGAACTACATACCGTCTTTGACAGTGATATAACATTTCGTGAATAGGAGGTTAATTTTTACTGAAAAAATATTTTCTTTATATTAAAAGGGGAAAGAGTGTGAAATTCATACATGAGTAGACATTGGTTCACTTAATTATCATGACATTATAAAACCTCTTTTTATGTTTCACTTATTTTAGATTTCATCCTACAATTTTTTTTTTTTTCTTTTATTTCAATAAGGAGAGGGTCCATTATAAGTCCTCGTCCACCCATTAATTCCCGTGGACTACCCGTCAAGATGAGACACTTCGTAAGACCTTGAGTCCAACGATAAGACAGGGACTATCCGTATAGATACCATTTTCGACCAAATGGTCTTAGTGTATTCGGAAGGTCGGGAGACTTCCTCTTTCTCTCTCTCCTCCCGTTCGTCAAAGAAAGGATTTCCTACACTGCTCCTTCCACTTGAATGGTGAATATAAGTGTAGAGTAACTCTTCCTCAATAAGTAAACCAGTGTGGCTCGACGTTCCTTCCGACTCTAAAAATCGGAGATTGACTCGTCGACACACAAGTCGAATTTGAGTCCTCTGAGAGAATGATCTGTCTTCTTCTCTTATAGTTTATAATACTCTGTGAACCGGTAGACACGGTTTAAGAACGAAACCACAAGAATGTCAGTAATAATATGAATATCTACGGTTCACATTCAAGCACCTAAGGATTTTACCCAATTGAGACCTTTTTTAGGACGAAAATCAAAATTAAAATGAATAACATATATCAAATAATTTAGGAGTTTATGACATACATTTAATATCTTAGAGGAACCTCTTCACAATTTTTTTATAATAAAACTGACTCGGGACTTCCTTAAAACGAATGTCTAAATCGGGTCAAATAGAAAGTCAAGTCAAGTCAGCGAGTCAGAACAGGCTGAGAAACTCTGGGGTACCTGACGTCGTGTGGTCCGGAGGGACAGGTAGGGGTTGAGGACCTCAAATGAGTCTGAGTACAGGTAACTCAGGTACTACGGTAGGTTGGTAGAGTAGGAGACAACAACTGAAGAGGAGGTCCGAAGTTAGAAAGGGTCGTAGTCCCAGACAAGTTTACTCAGTCAAGAAGTGTAGTCTACCGGTTTCATAATCTCAAAGTCGAAGTTGTAGTCAGGATCGTTACTCATAAGTCCTGACTAAAGGAAATTCTACCTGACCGACCTAGAGGAACGTTAGGTTCCCTGAGAGTTCTCAGCAGAGGTTGTGGTACCAAGTTTTCGTAGTTAATAAACCGTGAGTCGAAAGAAATGCCAGGTTGACAGTGTAGGTATGTACTGATGACCTTTTTGGTATCGAAAATGATCTACCTGGAAACAACCGTTTCATTACAGAGACGAAAAATTATACGACAGACGACGACGACGAGGATTCAGTGAAGTCAACACAGGCTAAGACACGTTGGGGTATTTGTCGTCGGGTGGTCGGAGGGGGCAGGGACCCTAAGAGGTCCGTTCTTGTGCCCCACCCAACGGTACAGGAAGAGGTTACGTACGTTCACTTTCCACTTTCACTTCAACGAGTCAGTACAGGCTGAGAGTCGCTGGGGTATCTGACATCGGGTGGTCCGAGGAGGTAGGTACCCTAAAAGGTCAGTTCTCATGACCTCACCCCACGGTAACGGAAGAGACTTATACGACAGATCCAACCAGTATTGAAAAGAAGGTTCCTCGTTCGTTCAAATACTAAAAGGAATAGGACAGAGTAGATGTATTCTACGTATCTCTACCACACAATGACCTTTATGACGTTCCGTTGAAGGGAACTCTCATGAATTTAGGGTACCACTCTTCTCTGTGTCGATCGATCATTTGTCATTTTCGATAGAATAGACATTAACGTCAACGAGGACCTTATTTTATTAATTTATACCATCCTAATTGTACTTTCGTGACCTGCCGACAATAAATGACGAAATGAAAACCTCCCACCCAGGACAACCTTCAACTAAAAATTTTTCAACCACCAAACGTTTTTAATAAATGAATTATGATTCAAAACCACTCTTTCGTCCCTTTAATACTCTCATCAGTGGGTTCCTGTACACTTACATGTGGTCAGTTATCTTCACAAAAGGGTTGTGAAGGTAAATGGTTGTGAACGTAAATACTTCAAAGAAAAAGATCGAGGGTCTTTAGACTGACCACTAAAGTAATTGTCGTTTAAGATCTTGACACGACAAGTTGTACCATCAGTCATCGGTGTATACCCACAACTCGTGAGTTTTACACCCATCCGGTATTTACATATGTAACCTAAAGTTTCTGGACAATACTTTTTTATCACATCTGATAGACTACTGAAAAATTATAACATCTGATAGACTACTGAAAAATTATAAATTGTACCAATTCACTACCATAAAATTTATATAACCCAATTTATTTTATATTATTTGTTTTATTTTGTAATGTTTGTGACTAAACTGGACAAAAGTACAAAAATTACACTGATTATCTTTCTAAAATTAATACTAAGTATAGTATAAAGATAACTTGTTACTACTAAATCTTCGATTCCCTCTCCTATCGATTAGAGAAAAAGACCCGAACTTAACTGGATAAGATACCGTGTAACAGAATTAGGTTTCCAATATCTCAAAATTTGGTTGTCGGAGAGGTGGGATATTAGAGAGTATAAGGTTTAGTGACTATGAGGTTCCTGTGACTACTATATAGGGTCCCAGTAACCGGCACCCAACTTGTAAAGATTGTCGCCGACACAATGACGAGACGTACTACTGGGAAAGACGAATACCTGTTAAGATTGATAGTCTTTGAGAAAGAAGTGTGACTCTTCTTACAATCGAGAGACATGAAAGTCGACGAAGATTCTAAAAGAGAAAATCTTATTAATTTTATTCAGATTAGAAAGAACGGTACACTCAGAAGGGTAAATTAATTAAATTTTCCATACTTCATGACATACGTACGTACGTGCGAGTCAGTGATTCAGTACAGACTGAAAACACTGGGACCTCTGACGTCGGGTGGTCTGAGGAGACAGGTACCTTAAAAGGTCCGTTCTTATGACCTTAACCAACGGTAAAGGAGGAGGTACCCTAGAAGGGTTGGGTCCTCGACTTGAGTGTTGAAACCACAGAGGACGTAACCGTTCATCTAAGGAATGACGACTCGGTGGAACCTTCGAGTTCCATAACATATTCATTACATGTGTTATAGAACACGGGAAGTAGACGGGGTCGAGTTCAGCTGAGGAGGGGTCCCGTTTGTCTCGTTAAGGACAAAGGACATAAACAAACTGTGTAAGAGTAAACAATTATCTTCAAGAAAATAGTCTTGTCCGTTAGAGATGTCTATATTCAAACACGTCCTTTCGTTCTCAGAAATATTCTATTTTTATACTTGACTGGAGATTTTTTCAATCGGATGTGGTTGAAGTAAAAGTTAAATTGTGAAGCCAGAGATCATGTGTTATCAAAGAAGGTTTTGTTCACTAAATTTATGGTTTTCCTACACTTCGTGGTCCCCCTTTAACTACTTCGGAAGTTTCTTAAAAATACTACCACGTCGTTTTAAGTATATTAGACTTAACAGAGAGTATGATCGTTAAAAAACCCAGTCCTTTCAAAAAAAGAAATTTTTTTCTTTTTTGTGTTGTGGCTCGAACACACTATCCAATTTTTTGTACCGGATTTACAATCTAATTACTTACTTAATCCTTTATAGATCCTTGTATTTAAAAGTAGGACCTTTTATATTATGATATAAAAGAACTTTAGGACGTAAAAAGGGAGTTGAGATGTAGGAAATAAAAACTCTTCTTTTTAGGGTTTAATAATAATGGGAAAATAGGGAAGGGAAAACGTCGGGAGATACAAAAATTCATGGTATACTATGGAATGTTCCGGAAACATCACCAAACTTACCACCGGGGGATCTCTATAGACGTTTCTGGAAATAGGTTTATTTGAGTGTAAGTATCCAATGTCCCCACTCCTATACCTTCATAGAGAACCCCAGGTGGTAAGTTCGCTGATGTCTCCGGAACATTCTATAGTATGCTATGAATTTTTGTAGTTCTCCCCGACGTTTTCCCTTTCCTACTTTCCCATTATAAAACCCTAAAAAGAAGAGTTTTTATTTCCTATGTCTCAATTCCCCCTTTTCACATCCTAAAGTTCTTTTATGTCATAAGATAAGAGGTCCTACTTTTAAAGGGAAGGACCTAAGAAACCATCCAGGATTTCGGTTACTGGTCTCAAGAATCTTATTTGTCTTCTCTTCTGTGTCTCTTTCGGTGCACTTCTGACTTTGTCTCTAACCTCAACATGTCGGTGTTCGGTTTCTTACGGACCTCGGTCGTCTTCGACCCTCTCCGTCTCCTCAGAAACGGGAATCTTCGGAGTCTTGCCCGTAGCGGACACCCGTGGAACCAAAACGTAAAGAGCCCACGTAAGGTGTTGGTTCTCTTCTATGTAAAACAGTAATCACCATTGATTAATGTAGTCGGAATCCTGGGATAAGCCTCTTCCGTCACCACTGGGTGAGGTCATGAGAACGGACCTTTTAGGGTACCCGTCTCCGTGGACCACCCGACGTCAGGTACCCCAGCGATTCTGAGCCGGTGCTGACTCGTTAAAGTGAAAGTGAAAAGTGAAAACACGTAACCTCTTCCTTTACCGTTGGGTGAGGTCCCAAGAACGGACCTCTTAGGGTCCCTGTCGCCTCGGACCACCCGACGACAGATACCCCAGCGTGTCTCAACCTGTGCTGACTTCGCTGCGTCGTCGTCATGCTGGGATAAAGGTCCACCGCGTCACCATTTCTTAGGTGGACGGTTGTGTCCTCTACGTCTCTACACCTAAGCTAGGGACCCAACTCTTTTAGGGGACCTCCTCCCGTACCGTTGGGTGAGGTCATAATAACGGACCTCTTAGGGTGTCTGTCTCCTCAGACCACCCGATGTCAGGTACCCCCGTGTATCTCAGCATGCACTGACTCGATGATATATGTGATGATGTGTACTGGAACGAACACTAACAACAACAAGTCAGCGAGTCGGCATAGGCTGGGAAAGGCTAGGGTACCCGACGTCGTGTGGTCCGTAGGGACAGGACGTAGGCCTCGGATGAGTTTGAGTACAGGTAGTGCAGTCTGTACGGTAGGTTGGTGAGTAGGAGACAGCAGGGGAAGAGGAGGACGGAAGTCAGAAAGGGTCGTAGTCCCAGAAAAGACTACTCAGCCGACAAACGTAGTCCACCGGTTTTATAACCTCGAAGTTTTAGTCAGGAAGGTTACTTATAAGTCATAACTAAAGGAAATCCTAACTGACTAAACTAGAGGAACGTCAGGTTCCCTGAGAGTTCCCAGAAGAGGTTGTGGTGTCAAGTTTTCGTAGTTAAGAAACCGTGAGTTGGAAGAAATACCAGGTTGAGAGTGTAGGTCAAGACCTCTTCCCTTACCGTTCGGTGAGGTCTAAGGACGGACCTTTTAGGTAACCTGTCTCCTCGGACCACCCTGTCTCCTCAGGTACCCTAGCGCCTCAGCCTGTACTGATTCGTCGATTGTGAAAGTGAAAGTATAGGTATGAACTGATGACCTTTTTGGTATCGGAACTGATATGTCTTGAAACAGTCGTTTCATTACGGAGACGAAAAATTATTGTGATAGATCCAAACAGTATCGAAAAGAAGGTTCCTCATTCGTAGAAAATTAAAGTACCGACGTCAGTGTCAGTCGTCACTAAAACCTCGGGTTGTTTTATTTAAGACAGTGACAAAGGTAATAAAGGGGTAAATAAACGGTACTTCACTACCTTGGTCTACGGTACTAGAATCAAAAAACTTACACCTCAAAATTCGGTCGAAAAAGTGAGAGGAGAAAGTGGAAGTAGTTCTCCGAGATATCAAGGAGAAGCGAAAGACGGTATTCCCACCACAGTAGACGTATAGACTCCAATAGTTATAAAGAGGGCCGTTAGAACTAAGGTCGAAAACGAAGTAGGTCGGACCGTGAAGCGTCCTACATGAGTCGTATATTCAATTTATTCGTCCCACTGTTATATCTCGGAACTCCATGAGGAAAGGGTTAAAACTTGGTCAGGTAACAAGGTACAGGTTAAGATTGACAACGAAGAACTGGACGTATGTCTAAAGAGTCCTCCGTCCAGTCCACCAGACCATAAGGGTAGAGAAATTCTTAAAAGGTGTCAAACAACACTAGATGTGTCAGTTTCTGAAGTCGATCAGTTACCTAACTTCATCTAAAAAAGACCTTAAGAGAACGAAAAAGATGCTAGGTTGTCTACAAGATTTCCGGATCCCTACCCTCAATTTTAGGGTGTATTTATCTCTCCTTTTCTTTCGTTTGAAATGTATACAGAGGTAATCGAAGTAGTGAATGTAGAATCGTGATTAAATCAATCGTTTGCCATTCGTATTTTAAATTACGTATTAGGGAAAAGGGTCCCTAAAATGATTGTATGACGACTAAGGTTTGATTACAATTAGTGTTATCTAAGAGTCAACTCAGAACGAGTTAACTATTTCCCAGTGGTCAAAAATAATTCACCTTCTTCCAATGACGAAGGGACCATTGTAGTATATTGATCTTCACTTTTTTATGAAGTAAATTTCCTCACAGAGGTTTAAAATACCCAAATGATTTAAAATTTCTTACTAATTATCCAATAGAAAAAGTACCTCTAGATAAATTTTACGAAGCACAGGTACACAAATTAGAGTAGAGAAATTATCTCAGATCGTTGAAATAGAAGTCCACTAAAAATGGGTGATTCTCTTTCAAAGATAGACACCAAAACTAGAGTTTTGCGAGTAAAAAGTTTCTTAGTCTTTCCTGTGCCAATATGTAGTTTCCTATAAGTCTACTTTTTAAATTTTGAGTCGTCCTAAGAGTCTGAAGTTTACTGGTATACAACACAAAAAGTATTGTACAGTACAACACGAAATTACTCACACTGGAGAAAGTATAAACAGTAAAGAATTCCGTATAGTTCGTTCGTCATCACCCGAATTTATGTAACAGAAAGTACATTCTGGAGAGCCCCCTAAGGAGTCATTAGGTACTCGTTTTTATTTCGATCCTCAAGGATTGAAGGGTGACCCGTCAGACAGCCTAGAACGGTACGGGTCCACGGGCCGAAAAGTACCACCCTTCTTTCACGACCGTTCCACCAGGTCGTCTACGACCCCGCAGTGGAATCCTTAAGACTACTTCGTCGAAACTCAGTTCTAGTCCTGAAGTTTTCTTCGTTGTCTCGGGAAGTCTTCTCATGAGTGGTTTGTCAATAGGATTCCCGATTAAAATTGAACCGTTCCAAAGATCACTGGAAAAGGGAAAACGAATATATAGTAAGGGCCAATACCCCCAGTTGCCCGAATTCCGATCCTCATTTACGTGGGTTTCTCAGGAAATAACATACCCTAAGATCCCTTTTTCTCCCGTAAAAACCGACTTAAATTCACGTTTAAACTCTATAAAGTTTTGTAAGTGTAAAAAGACCAAAACTGTCAAATAGAAGTAAAACCTTGTACCTCCTTCTCTTCCCTTCACCTATGTTTCCTGTTATTATTGATAAATTTTTGAATGGACGGGTTCGAGGACATAGGTAAACTCGTTTAAAAGAAGGTCCGTATAAAACGGATATGCATGTATAAATTAATAAATTGGCGGGACACACACACACACACACACACACAAATTATTTGAGTTTCGACATCAATTCGGAAAGGATGGAACAACGTTCGAGGTACAATTGTCAAGAAAAGTTCCTACCATGTGGAGCTATATAACTTTTAGTTTATCGAGTCGTCTTTGTAAATTTACCGAGGAGAATTACAAGACTTCAAGTCACGTCGATACTCAAACCTTTGGACGTCCACTTCTGGCAGGAAAGAGAAGACAGAAGAAGGACGACAAATTTGCCTCTGAACCTTGGGTAAAAATCTACTCACTACGTCCGACATGGAACAACATCTCGAAGAACGGTCCTTACTGTCGTGAGTGGAGGATGTACACGAGTACCACACCTTCAGTAACGGTCCGTGCTCAGGGTAAAAAGGTACTACTATATTCGGCGGTATAGGTACTACATCAGACTCGAGTACAACCATTCCGAGACCAATATTTGCATTAAAAATTACTGACAAGATAGGTGAGATCCAAGGACCAACGTTTGTTGTTGTGCTTACCGATTAATTTAATTAATTGAATTTTAAATTTAATTACCTTTCCACAATTAGAGAACCTCCCGTGTTCTCGGTCCGGACTCCTTATATGTCGAGTTAAATATCGGGGTCCTACGAAGTCCTTGAATTGGCGTGGAGACTGAAACCCCCACCTTGTGACGACGAGTTGGGAGACAGTGACGGGAAGACCTTTAGAGAGACACGGTGTTGTGTGGTGGAGTCGTCTTACCTACTGAAACATCTGTGGAGAAAGAAGAGTGGTGCTAAAACTTAACCTTAAAACAATTCTCACTTGGACTGTGTTCTCCTTGTAAACTGTGTCGGGGTACGGGATCGACGTTCCCTTACACCTTTTTGTTCAGTCACTGAAGATTGAATCCTTGTCTCTGTAAAACGGGGATACATTTCCGAGAAAAGATTTATTAAATCATAATCAATAAAAACCGACACGACACAGAAAGAACGACGGACACCCGAAAGAGATCAACACCACTCGTCCCCCTATCAGAAGTAACACCACGTGCCCGATGAGTGACGACATTGAAGAGACCAACAGCTCGTGTACAAGATCTCACAAGTCCGAAGTCATCGACACCACGTACTTTAGAAGGGTCTGGTCCCTACCTTGGACACAAAGGGCGTAACTGTCCGTCTAAGAATAGACGACATGGTGAATAGGTGACATAGATGAAGGGAAGTATCCTTCAGGGACATTTCTAAGAAGTATTCGATGACCCGTGTCTTTTTCAGATTGTTTCAGGTTTTGTTGACACATTACGAAATAACATATTTGTAAAGTATTATATTAATTAGTAATGACAACTTTCAAACCCGATGATTTCCTTTATATGAAAAATCAATACAAATAACTCAACGTTAAATGTATACCCCGAAGGGTCCACCGAGAACCATTTCTTAGACGGACGTCGTGTCCTTTACGTCCAAGCTAGGGACCCAGTCCTTCTACGGGACATCTTCCTTTACCGATGGGTAAGGTCATAAGAACGGAAGCTTTAGGGTACCTGTCTCCTTGAACCGTCCGATATATATCAGGTACCCCAACTTTTCTCAGTCTGTACTGAATCGTTGATTTATTGTTGTTAAACGTATACTGATTTTAGAAGAGAAAAGACACATGTTAAAATACTCACAACTATTTACGTATTTCAGTAACTCGTTCGTGGTGTTAGTTCTACGTCTTACCAATGTAGTGGAAGGTTTTAGGGTAATGCACGGAGAAATATCTGTCAAAGAGGATGACGAGGGCGGCCATCCATTGGTTACTAAATAAAAATAGGGATATCAAAAAGGAAAGGATCTAACATTATATTTTCCTTAGTATGTCATATATAGGAAAAAGTGAGACGGATTATTAAAACTCTAAGTAAGTACAATAACATATACAGCCATCTCGTAAGGAAAAATAACAACTCATCATCAGATAATAGCCTCTTCCGCTACCGTGGGGTGAGGTCATGAGAACGGACCTTTTAGGGTACCCGCCTCCTCAGACCTTCCGACGTCAGGTACCCCAGTGACTCCCAGCCTGTGTTGCCTCGCTTAAGTGAAAGTGAAAAGTGAAAGTGCGTAACCTCTTCCTGTACCGTTGGGTGAGGTCACAAGAACGGACCTCTTAGGGTCCCTGCCCCCTCGGACCACCCGACGGCAGATACCTCAGCGTGTCTCAGCCTGTGCTGACTTCACTGAATCGTCATCGTCGTCATCAGATAATATACCTACATGGTTAAACAAATAGATAAGTGGTGGACTTCTTTAAATCCAACAAAACGTCAAAAACGGTTAATAATTATGTCGTTGATATCTGTGACCACATTTCCAAAAACACACTTGTTTTAAAATTGAAGCGAAGCTATTTATGGATACTCACCTTAATGACCCAGTACACCTTAATGACTCGAAGGGTCCACCATGATCACCATTTCTTGGGTGGACGGTGAAATCCCCTGTATTCTCTGAATCGAAGCTAGGGACCCAGTCTTTCTAGGGGACCTCTTCCCGTACCGTTGTGTGAGGTCAAAAGAACGGACCTCTCAGGGTCCCTGCCCCCTCGGACCGGTTGATGTCAGGTATCACAACGAGTCTCAGTCTGTGTTGACTTCGGTGAATCGTACGTACACACTATTCCTATACAGATTGAAATATTCTTTGACGGGTAGACAAAAGATTTCACCTGTAGGACAAAACGTAAGGGTGGTCGTCACATACTCTCAAGATCGGCGCAGGAGGGGTCGTAAGTCAGAACAAAAGTAAAATCGATACGATTGTACACAATTTTTATTATAACTATGATTAGAAACTACTTTAAAGTCCTGTCTTTTATTTATTTTGTATCCTTAGGGTCACTTTTCAGTAAAAGATACAAGGGGGAAGAAGGGGAAGCGAACTGATAAGAACGAGGGATAATTGTAAGGAATCTTTCAGAGTGGAGGAACCCTTGTTCTTCTCTTTATGCCTCATCTGTGTCATCTCAATCCTCTTAAGCAGCATCGACCAATGAGCCGGTCAGGTTTTTTTACAAGGTACACTCTTTTCGAGGAATCCTTTCTCGGTCTTCTGGACAGAACATGGTATAAAAATAAATAGTTTTCGGGAATTAAAATTTCCTGTGTGTGGGAACGTATACCTTTTCTTCTTTATTTTGGGTGGACCTTCAGGTTTTTAATCACAGATATATACGTGAGAGAGAGAACTCGGACAACAACTGAAACCTATAACAAAATTAAAGAGATCGAAGATCTAGACAGGAAATATAACTTAGACGAGTAGATCAACACCAAACCGAGTCAAGGACCAAAGACGGGGTAATGAATAGGTAACAGAAAGGGCGGAACTTGTTGGGAATTATGGTATGAGTGACTGAGACGACCGAAATCTGGACGATCACAGTCGTAAATCTGTGAACAATAACCGAAGTCTGGGTCGGTATAGAAGTTCAAAGGTGGGTTGGGAACGGACTTACGAACCCTGAACTGTCATAACTACTGAACCAACCTTTGTGGTCACATTTAGTTTAAATACCTACGGCAATTTCGGTCTTCATATCGATTATACATCCTACTGTCTTAATCCTGTTTCTTACAAGGGTATCCAACCTTGTTTCTTGACTTTGATTTTTCCATTTGACATCGACCTACTCCAAGACTTGAATCGAAATATTGAGTCGACGTGTTCACGCTCTACCCTTCAGTACATAATCAAGACGGTACATACCTTTACTGTATTCCAAATTTGTCTGATGAAAGTACACTCAGTAACCTCACCACGTCATTCACTCCGACGGCTTTTATTGACTTACACCCGACTTCGAAGTAATGGTTTGTCTCGCTTAACCAGTTTCACCTGTACTAGAGTGGAATGTGGTGGACAGTCTGGTGTGAACCTGATATATCCCAGTCAAACCCCAGTGTGTCCGATTCCGTCTATTTCTGTTTGACCTCACGTAGGTGAAGCTAAAGGGTAGTGTCAGACCAAAGACAGAGTGGTTCCATGATCACTGTAAAAACACTCGATCACCTGTGTGAAGGACGGAAAAGGACAAACTGGAGCGACGTCGTAAACTGAGTGCCTGGTGAGGACGGAAGGAGTTCAGTAGAAGAGAAACAAAAAAACAGTAAATATAGGAAAAGGAGAGGGGGGTGGATGAATAGAGTGACACTGAAAAAGAGGAGGAAACTATGTTTGTACCCACAAGGAATTCAAAGGGTCGGGTGAAAGGAAGAAATCTAAGGGGTTTCCTCTAAGATAGGTAACGACTCCGAAGTTAATGGTTTACCTACGGTAACTGTAGGGTCTAGGGATAAAGATCGGAACTATAAGAAACGTGAGAACAAGATACAAAAAAAAAGGGGGAAACCACTCTTGTAAACTAGTTATTCACGGTTTTTCAGTTGTTTTTCAGAGATCCTCTTACTATTTTACGGTTTTCATCCTTTCATCCTGTTTAGATCACCTCTAATAAACGTCAGACCCTCGGAAAATCTACAAATTGGTAACTTCATAAACGAAACGACCTTAGTGTAAGACCTTTCTCCACGAAAGAACGTCCTTAATCCCTTCCCAATCATTCACCTCTCCCTTACAACCATTCAGGGTGAAGATCTTTATTCCGTCCCGACTGTTACTTGGTCTGAAGGAAAATGAAAGAATTTTCCTCATTTTTTACCATCTGGACCTTTGAATGTGGATTCCTGAATTGAAAATGCATTGAAAATCTCAAAAATGAAAAAATAAAGTTACATAGAAGGGGTGTCACGAACTTTCGTTTTTGAAATGATATTTTTTACGAGGAACGAAGGGAAACTTCTATTGTTCTTTTCCGTTTTCCCTGTTTTTACACGGAAGGAGACCCGGCCCCTCTCTTCTAAAAGTTCTCTTTCCCACCATCCGATTCACGGACACACACACGATTCAGTAACGTCAACACAAGTCAAGAAACGTTGGGGAATCTGACTTCGGGTGGTCCGAGGAGAGAGGTACCCTAAGAGGTCCGGCCTTATAACCTCACCCAACGGTACGGGAGGAGGTCCCCTAGAAGGGTTGGGTCCCTAGTTTGGGTGTAGAGACGCAGAGGACGTAACCGTCCACCTAAGAAATGGTGATCGCGGTGGACCCTTCGAGTAATCCGATACTCCATCTGTCTCCGGTAACTCCCTCTTTCCTTTTTTCCTTTTGTGTTCCTTGATCGAATATTAACTCGACACTTTTCTGAGTTGTCTCCTCGAGTTTCGGCATAATGTATTTTTCTCCACTTGACCCCCTATAAATCAGACCTTTTCTGTAGAGTCAATAAACCTCTACAAACTTTAGACAGTCCTCCTTTTCTTCAATCTTACAACATATAAAGGGACTACCTTTTTTGACCTGGGTACTCTACCTTTAATATCAACTCCTACCACCGTCTCCTCTTCACCTTGTATTCTCATTATAAAAACGAGAGGTTGGTAGTCTCAGTAGACTTTTGTTTTATTAAAGGAAACCCTCTATCACTAAAAGGGTAGGGACCTCCTACTGGTTTTCGTCCTCCAAAATTTCCCCTTTACGTTCGTGACACCTACGTAAACGTAAGTCACTTGTAAATCCCACAGAAGGTTGGGACTCAGATACGAAGACACTTGTATAACTCAGAGATCCGTATGTCTCTTTTGAGGGAAAGAAAATTTTCAGTACTCAGTTTTGTACTCTTTAGTGATTTTTAAAGGAGTACCATGTACAAATTTCATGGTTTTAGTTACAACAGTCGTATTTTCGGTTTCCTTAAGTCTCCTTCTTCCGAACTTTACTACCGTCCCTCGTGTCTCACTTAGGACTACACCAGGAAACACAGCCTGTCTGTTAATTTCTTTCCTGTAAGAACCACTCCACCGTACGATGGTCTACATTCGGGGCTTTGGAAAATAAGTTGGAAGTACTTTTAAAATTTTCTTTGGGTACCCAGTGGTCGATGTTGTTATAAGATCGTTCTTTCGACCTTCACGTTGTAGACTATGTTCACGAGAATTTTACAATATAGGACTCCTAGTAGGAAAAGGTCCCTTTTCCTCTCCCTAATCCTTATAAATGTTTAGTCGATAGTGTCTCAATACTTCTTATGTCTTATAATTGGTCCACCCTATTTAAAAAATCATTTTAAATAGAAATGAACAAAACACCAACTAAAATTTTACACAAATAAAAGGAAAACTCCTCCTGACATTGTAAAGACTTCTGATGGTAATAAAAGATATCTTTTATTACAATAACTGCACAAACAACCTCTCTTACCACGAACAAATATACTTCGATTTATGCGAACAGTACCCAATTTAAAAGAGTGAGAGGACCGTATTAATTGTACAAGTAGTACTGGTTACTGGAACAATATTAATTCGTCATACGACGATTCAACGAAGTCAACACAGGTTGAGACACGCTGGGGTATCTACCGTCGGGTAGTCCGAAGTGGTAGGGACCCTAAGAGGTCCGTTCTTGTGACCTCGCCCAACGGTAAAGAAAGAGGTTACGTACTGTCACTTTTAACTTTCACTTCAGACGAGTCAGTACAGGTTGAGAATCGCTGGGGTACCTGACGTCGGGTGGTCCGAGGAGGCAGGTACCCTAAAAGGTCCGTTCGTATGACCTCACCCCACGGTAACGGAAGAGGCTTAATTCGTCATATAATTCATATATAACGATTATACCCTTCCTTAGAGAAAATCTGTAAAGAAGAATGTTCCGAATATTTAATTTTTTTTTTTTTTTTTTTTTCGAAAATCCCGGAAAGGACCACCAGTTCACCAATTTTGATCCGGACGGTTGCGTCCCCTGTACCCAAACTAGGGACGAGACCCTACTAGGGTGTACGGGACCCCGTTGCTTTGGGCCCTCGGTATTGACGACTCGGGTGTTCGGTTTTAATGACTTCGGGTCCACGGATCTCGGGTACGAGGTGATCTTCTTTTCGGTAGTGTTACCCTTCGGGCACGTGACGTTACTCCTCATCGAGGGTGAGGGACGTTCGGCTCTTTCGGGGGACGTCGGTGCTTCTGGGTCGTGTCGGTTTTTACTTAATTATTCATTTAGAAAAAAATTTTCATGAAAATTTATGCTCTGAGTAAAAGGTTTGCTTACGTTTTCGGTTTTAAGAAACTATCCAGTTTCAATCTCAACCCTTACTACCACAAAAGAAGTAGATCATCTCTTACCCCGATTTCGTCCTGTGTCTGTAACCCCTTCTTACACTACCCCAGTCGCGACCGACACATTCACAAATATCTGTCACAGGATACCTCTGTTCTCGTACCAGACTCTTAGTTTGTCCTCAGTACACTTACGACGACTCCGTCCAACTAACGTAGCAACGGGGTCGATTACCGAAGGGACTTGAGTCCGCGTTACACCATACACTGACGTCGTTAAGGTAGGGACCTAGAGTGGGGCGGAACACTGACCGAAACCAGTCACCTTGTACCGTCTTCACTACAACGTGGTCAAGACTCGAAAAACGGAGAAGAGAGAGAGGGGAAAAGAGGAGGACCGAAGACGTTGTCCTTACTCGGACGTGGTCGGACGACTTTCTACCCTCTGGTGTACCTCTTCTCGGGTCGACGGGTCGTTACCTGTCCGGTGCGGTCTCCGGTCGGTCGGTGGAGGGTGTGGACAACCCCCTCAGTCTGTCCTACTATGCTCGACAGAGGGACCACGAACTGGGCATCGGAAGACTCGTCATTATTTACGAAGGATAAAATTGGTGACTGAAAACCTCACTAAAGTCAAAACATCACTAACGATTTACTATGAGAACCTAGTTGATCGATGGTCGACACATTGGAAGTCTTAAACGAAGTGAGGAAACTCGGAGTAAAATGAGTTACACCTGTTGTCGGAAAGTTACACCCCTGACAAAAACGGTAAAATGTTTATTGAACAAAATTTCCAATTCACCAATCGGGGTCAAGTCTGTTATTTAACTGTGGGTATGTTAAAAGAGTATTTCCTGGAGTCTCGTTTGGTTCAAGGTTCAGATATTCATTTGAACCACATCTTAAGACTTAGTACTGGACTTTCCACCTTTCCGAGTAATTGTAATTGTCATAAAGAAATCTGACTTATTAACTTTTACAGTCACCCCGTTTCTATTGGGTGTTTGACTTGCATTACGACCGTTCCTGACTAACAAAATAGTGAGATAAGGGTCCCAGACCGTCTCAGACACCATGTAATCATCTATAACTATTTGTAAAACACTTTTTTTTTTTAGGTGCTTACTTAGACCTGTAATGTACTTTTTGTATTAAAAAGGACGACGACGACGATTCAGTGAAGTTAGTACAGGCTGAGACACGCTGGGGTATCTACCGTCGGGTGGTCCGTGGGGACAGGGACTCTAAGAGGTCCGTTCTTGTGAACTCACCCAACGGTAAAGGAAGAGGTTACAGACTTTCACTTTTCACTTTCACTTCAACGAGTCAGCACAGGCTGGGAGTCGGTGGGGTACCTGACGTCGGAAGGTCCGAGGAGGAAGGTACCCTAAGAGGTCCGTTCTCATGACCTCACCCCACGGTAACGGAAGAGGCTTAAATAGGATTTGAAACCTATTTTTCAGTTTCAAGTTTTGAACTTCCGAGGTTGTCTGTCTTTACTTCTGCGGAAGTAAAAGGGGAGTGTTGTAGGGAGAGTTCGGTCACATGTCTTTCTTGACAGAGGGGACACTGAGTCCGTCGTCGTGTCTTGTCCCAGCCCGTCCCTCGTCCCACAACTTCCGGAATCGAAGTTTTAGTGGAGTTACAGAACATCTGTAAGAGGTTTTGTATTCGGGGTGGACCAAGGATGGGGTTGTTAAGGTGAACCTTAACGATTATGTTTCGCTTGGGAAGGGTTATGTATATGTATAGGGAGACATATCCCTGGTCTACCCATCCCGTCCTTTCCTAGAACTATTTTTTAAAGAAGTCTCATAGACCTCCGTCGACCTAATAAAATCCCAAAGTAAACAAATACAAAATTGATTGTCCAGGTTGACGACAATGTTCAATGGTGTTTAAATCACCAGTTTTTGTCGTGTGTAAATTATAGAATGTCAACACCTCCAATCTTGATATTGTGTCCAGAGTGACTCGATCATAGTCACTCGTCCGTCCGGACGTAAGGAAAGAACTCCGAGAGACCCTTTTAGGTAGAGAACCGGAAAAGGTCAAAGAACTCCAGCTGAGTAAGGACTCTAACGAGGGGAGAGGGTAGGTCACTCAGTACTAATTTAGTTATCTCGGGTGACTAAGGGAAGGTAACAGTATCTAGACTGACATTACGGAAGACTGGTGTCGAGGGAGATTACCAAGACCGACGACCTAAAACCTAAAATCAAGTACTTCTTTAGTCTTTCCGTTCTTTGTTTCCCGTTTGAATTATCCAAGTTGTTAGTTTGGACGGGAAAGAACTCGTCTCAGGAGTCAACGGTGAAGAAGACGGTCTTGGGAAGAAGGAGAAGAGTGTCTTGGTGGTAAACGTAGAGTCGAAAGGGTTGACCTGACTTAAAGGATTTTAGTCCCTGGTGTAGAAGAAGGGACGAGGAATAGGTTGGAGTTCTCCTCCCGAAAGATCTTCCTTCTACGAAGGGTAATTAAGAGTTCGTACACGAGTACGTAGTGTCTGAGTCCATGGTAAGTCCCCATTTAAAGAACTGGAAAGACGTAACAATTGGAGAATTCCTGGAGTCCTTTTGGGTCACCTCCGGTGACAGGGGTTTTGATCCTCCACCGAGTATCATCGAACTAAACCTCCTTTAAACCGAGACTGAACGGGAGGGTCTCCCTACTCACAAGTTTTTGGGCACTAGTTCAGAGTAGTGATTTTGTCTTGATAGATACATCTGACTCCCACCGATTTGAAGGGTCTTAGTGTCTAAGAACTATCCCCCATTCCCTAGTGACTGACAATAGAAGTGAACAAAGAAGTAGACACTAACCCCTATAAATAAGTTGTAAAGAACTCGTGAACGATAGAAGTCCCTGGATACGAAACGATTCTTATGTTTCTGATTTCCGTCCTAGGGACGGGGTTTCGTGTCCAGTCCACCCACTGACGTCGTCTCTCTCTCTTACTGATCTTCGTCTGTTCATGTAAACCGACCCTCTCAAATCGTTTCGTAATAACCCCCATCCTCGGTCCACCCCTTTGACCGGACTAAACAGGAGAGTGTCCTTTTTACCCTTAACCGGTCTACCCCTTCCCTCCCTGTCGATAAGGACTATTACCTATACCGTTTCCTACTCTCTGCGAGTTCGACCTCACCGAGGTCCGAACACTCCTCTCTTCTCGACAATCAACTGAAGAGGGCTCTGAAGGTAGTGAAGGTAGGACCGGTGTGGCCTACTTGTATGGTAGATTCTTTTTCTGTACGTTATCACCAAAGTACTAGGGGGAGTGGAGGTTAAGGTTAGACTAACAACCGGGTTTCATCTTTAAGACCTCCGTGGTGGTCTTCAAACGATACTTTCCTCCTCTACCTCCCTTCGAATACGGTGCGGTTCACAGGGGTAGTGACGGCCTGCGCTAAAGAGGTTGTGCGGAGGAGAGAACGGACTTCGACAACCACATTTCAATTTCGACTCTAGTATCTTTTCCGAAGACGGTTCACTTCTTCGTTTGTGGGTAAGACTCGAGAGGGACCGACACAGGTGGGACTCTTAAACTCAAAGCAGTATACTCTAGTACAGGTAGCATATATGAAGGCACAGAAGATGTGGGTGATCTCGTGGAGTATGTTGTCTACGTGTTAGTAACAAAAAGTCTACTTACTTAAATACCTACTTACTTGTTGACACCTATGACCACTCATTTATAACGAAACAAATATTAATGTCTTTCTTACCTATATAACGAGTCACAACGGGTGACTTTTGTTTAAACAAACTTGTCGTTAAGTTAATGTAGTTCTCATTAACGGGTAATGACATAATATCTGGATTAGGCTAAGGGTGTCTTTAATCGTATACGTAAAATTTTCGTACTAATGTTGACTGTAATTCACTGAAGGGACACCTAAGGAAGGAGTACCGTCTTTTCATTTTAAGACATGATGTGACTGAGTGAAAAGGTAGAGACTCCTCAAGGGGGGTTAAGTTCAAACTGTAAACGAATTTTCTACTTTTGTCGGGGTAAGGTTTATTTATACTGTAGACCTGTGAAAAAGTTCCTGTTTGTAAAATAACGTTATATCCGTGAACCGTCCCATTTATACACCAATGTTTCACCAAATTCAAATAAACGAAATATATCACTGGTCTTTTTAGTTAGGTGTCACATCTAGAGGAATAACTCCAACGTCTGAAGTCTTCGTTTAACATTTTGGGTGAACAAATACCATTTCTTCCATGTACATTGACTGAAAAAGTGGTTCACTTTGACATAATAAATAAAATCAGTCACTACAGAAAGAGAAGGGGTTTAATTTGAACGATCCAATCGTATGTAGTAAATCGTGAAAAATATTTCTTTATTTTAGTGAATAGACTCTCTTAGCACCTTGGGAAACTTTAGTGATGGAGATTAGACTTTCGATACTTTGGTCTGAACTCTTAGAAACATCATTTTACGTCTTCTACCTCCTACTTCTGGGTATCAAGAAGTATGAGCCAGAGAAAGATTTTTAAAACTTGTTCGACCTTAGAAAAGGAACAACAGAGGTTTTACGTAAAAAAAAAATTTTACTCAAATGAGACTTATTGCGTTCTGTGATGACTGAGACGAGATTCGACGTTTCCTTTTTGACTGTTCGCTTAAGAAAAAATTCCTTTTATAAGAAAGAAACACTTTCCAGTTATTTTGTATTGATCAGTACCTTAAAAACGGTTTTTGGTGCAGAACTGCAAAATACGTAAAGTTTCTTTAAACAGGTATCCTCTCTCGGAGACTCGTCGAACGGCTCCGAAAAGGACGACGAATGAATTTAGTGTTATTGGAACGAGGTTCCACCTTTGGTGACTTCGTTAGATCTGTTCAGACATAGTTTTAGTTCTTTTTGGGTCATTATCCTTTGATAAGGTGAGTTGTACACTTTTGTTTATTCCTTTAAAATTACGTGAAATTAAAGGACAAGGTAACAGTTTGCCTTGTCAGTGGACTGAATTAGATCACCTGCACAGAAAACACTTTATGCATGTCTTTTGGACGCAAGAGTCGAGGAGATGGGTGTCTACCCATCTGTGACTACAAGTAGGCAGGTTACTTTGCTGTCCATGACAGCAAATCCCAACCTTTTTAGAGAGTCGAAAGGTTCACCCCAGTCCTCGGGACTCCACTCGTTTTCCCTCCGTCGATCTCCGAAGATGTACCCGAATCGGACGCGGTCCTGGAGGAACGAACGACTAGTGGTAAGAGGACCTCTCTTCCCGTCAGGAACCCCTCCGACCCGTGACCAGGAAACCGAGAGTCAGAGTGGCCCGTCGCGTAGTCTGGTAAACCGGTGAACGGAAAACCTGAAACCTGAACTAAATTCCCTTCTGAGGGTTCCCGTTTTTCGGGTTCATTTTATATAGAGGAACGGACTGTCGTTCGGGGTTTATCGGGGTCGTGTCGTCACACCAACCACTAGTCAAGAGTGTAAAGGACTCCTCGGACTGTGTTCGTCAAGGAACAATCCGTGATCCCTATAATTTCACTGAACTCTTCGGTCCCTCGGTAATAAGTTCCGATGCACACGTCCTTCATGTGTCCTACTGATTTGGGATCGTAGACAGGAACTTCCTTTCCCGGGGACCTTCTCTGTCCTTCATTTGTATTAACGTTATAAAACACGGTTTACGTTCCTATACTCACTTGTGTCCGTGCTACTTCTGGTCCCTCCCCTCACTGGAGACGGAAGGTGGGTATTACGACGACGACGCCGATTCAGTGAAGTCAGCACAGGTTGAGACACTCTGGGGTATCTATCGTCGGGTGGTCCGAGGCGGTGGGGACCCTAAGAGGTCCGTTCTTATGACCTCACCCAACGGTAAAGGAAGAGGTTACGTACTTTCACTTTTCACTTTTCACTTTCACTTCGACGAGTCAATACAGGTTGAGAAGTACTGGGGTACCTGACGTCGGATGGTCCGAGGAGACAGGTACTCTAAAAGGTCCGTTCTCATGACCTCACCCAACGACAACGGAAGAGGTGGATATTACTCACCTAGATTTGTGCGATTCACAATCAGTGAGTCAGTACAGCCTGAGAAATGGTGGAGTACCTGATATCGGACGGTCCAAGGAGACAGGACCTTAAGAGGTCCGTTCTTATGACCTCACCCATTCGATAAGGAAACCGGTCCCCTAGAAGGACTGGGTCCCTAACTTGGGTCCAGAGGACGAAACGTCTGTCTAAGAAATGGTAATACTCGGTTCCAACTTTGTTAAGTTATACTCTCATATAACTAATAAAAAGTAGGGGATACTGGGTCTTTAGGTTCGTTAAGAAGTATCGCTCCACCTCTCTCTCTATAAAATTAAGGACCAATTTATCAGTTTGATACATATTTAAGAATTTTTTTTTGACTATAATTGATGAACGACTACTATTAGTTTTGTTCGAGAATCCTGTTATACAACTCTAGATTAAAATTTTAAACATCTTCCTTTAAAGTTCTACATCTGGACCCTGATTTCGAAAATCTTTTAGTAGACCATAAAAAGACTTCCTGTTCTCTTATGTAGAAAAATTAGAAACCGTTCTTTCAAGTAAGGTGGAATTGTGAGTGTCCATTTCCAGTACTAGGTAAGTCTTCTACATAACGGTAGATAAAGGTAATTTCATTCAAGATTCTCTTTCCTTCTCTCGGTAAAAGTGGTGTCATAGTCTCGGACCCTGTATTGTTCTGAGTTAAACGATTTGTTGACTCGTTTATTAAAGGTAACAACCATTATAGAAACCTTGAATTACTAAATATCGAACCAAAGAGAGAAAGAAGGAAAGAGAGAGGGAAAATGAAGGGAGAAAAGAAAGAAGAAAATAAGTAAATAAGTGAAATAAGGGAGGACCCTTATTTAGTCCTGACAAAGTTACGTTTCTTTCTTTCAACAGTATAAAACTTTTAGTCATATATATAAAAAAGAAAGTCTAATTTAAGGAAACCTAGGAAAGTAAATACGATCTGTTCGTGGATTAGAAAGAAAAAAAAGAAAACAAGAAAAAACAATGATACGGATTGCGTCGTACACAGCATCTTATCGACAAGTTTATTACAAATTAACCAACTGAAATACGAACTATTAAATCGATTCGAGAAAGAGACGTGTCAGATTCCGATTAAACCTTCCGAAAGTCGGAATTTGTACGGTTTCTTTAAAGGAACGGAGTAGACTACAAGAGGTTTTTCACTAATTAATTATTCTTAATTGTTCTAATTAATCATCCTTTAACTAGCGCCGTAATCATTCTCAGGGTCGGTCGGGGGGTCTGGTGTCAGAACGAGACAAAGGCGAGTCGAAAGGACTCTACAGAGTCCGACTAGCGAGTCCGAGACACCCGACGTGTGTCGTCCGCCCTCCCCGGCCTCGAGTGGTAGAGGGAAAGGACGTCGGTCCGTACTTCTTCGGAATTTCACGTAATCTTCTCTTACGCGTCCCACGGGTCGACAGAGGAGACGGAAGGGACGTCGGGGCAGGGTGGGACCCGAGGAGTCGACGGAGAGTGGGCTGGGGCTGTGTGTGGTAATGGAAACATTAAGAATGAGTTTACGATTTCGGTATTAAGTACCCTCCTGTCAAGGTAAGGTGTTTCCGACCGGAGTCACGAGGACGGGGCACACGTAAAGGGAGATCAAGTACTATGTTTAATTTCTTCATGAAGTACGAAAAAAAAAAAAAAAAAACCATTGTTGAGTGTCCGTGGACGGGGGGAGGGGGAAACCCGACTCAAACAAGGTTCTTCCTGAAACCGGTGCAACAGGGAAAGTGAGGAGACTTCCCCCGAGACCCCCCAGAAGAGAGACACATAGATCCCACAGCTACAACCGCTGCAAGAGGTGGTGGGTGACTGTGAGCACTTGCCCCAGCCGGAAGGAGAGGACCCGTAGGAGCGACCACCGTCCGACCCGACGCGACGTCGAGGGCGGGTGGCGGAGAAGAAGGTGTCTTTGGACCGAGAGGGACCCCGACTACCCCAGTCTTGCCTTGTGCGTTCGAAGATCCCCGTGTCGGAGTCGGAGGTGTCTCGTGTACCCGGGAGGAGGAAGGTCCCGCGGGTCAGGCCTTCGTGGGAGACACTCGAACGAGAGTCGCCCGAGAGGGCCGAGGAGACACCCCAGACCCGGGGCCCGGGGGAGTGACTCGGGGGGCGTCCGACCGACTCGTAGACCTTTAAGAGGGTCGAGGTGGGGCGACCGGAGCCGGAACCCTCGACCTGGTGCCCGGAGGGGGAGTGACTGAAGTGAAAGAAGTGTCAACAGGACTGGGTTCCGTCTACCAACTGACCGGAGACACAGTTAAACCCAACGAAGGAGAAGAAAAAGTCATAGAACCCCTTGTTCCCGGAGGAGTACACATAGAAAGAGTTGGAGCTCGTGTCGCCTGAGGAGACCATGAAGCCGCCAGTGACAGTCGTTTAAAGACTCGAGGAAGTTCCTTGGACGCCGTCTCGACCCGAGACATAGAAGGACCCACCAAGGGGCCGGGAGTCCTCAGAGAAGGTTGAGGTCGACACTGTTCACACACGGGTCCCGTGGACGACAGTGGAGACATCGGTGGTCTAAGTGTTGGCCCGGTAGATATGAACTTAGCTACTGGACGCACAGGGGTAGACCCCCTCCCGACCTGTGTCCCTCCCTTTCCGGAAGAAGAGCCCGGTTACCTGATCCCTGGAGACCGACAAAGTAGAGGGGACGGAGGACCTTGTGGAGTAATGAGTCCTAGAGTGAGAGACTTTGAGGCCCCTCTTGCCGACTCCGAGAGGACCGCCCCGACCGGACCAAACTGGGGCGTCCTCAAAAATCTAGTCACTCCGACCTGTGCGAAAGTGACCCGTTCCGGTACAACAGAAGTTTGTTTAACACAAAGAAGTCCTATCGTCGGAGGAAATAGTGACTCTCTATGGTCTTTCGTTTTGTATTACAATTTTGGAACGGGACTAATTAGACCTTAAAGACTAAGATAGGTCTTCGATTTGAAGGGAGAGTCGAAAAGATTGACAGACTTAAAGGGTTAAAGTTTAATGTCGAATGTAGATTGGGAGAAAGTCCTTCGGAAGGGACTACTGGTCTCGAATGTCCGAGTAAGGTTTGGGACCTGGAGACATTACAAGTGAGTAAGTAAATAAGTTTGTCGTGTTAGGTTTCTACTTACTTATTTTGTACCGGAACCGAAAGTTTCTCCAGTTTAGATGATGGTAGTAACCATAGTGGGAACCTCGTAGGGGGTGTAGAGTAATCGACGATCATACACGTCGACGTCACACAGATGAAGCTGACTGTGAGGAAATCCCGCCCTGTCCGGGAATAAAAGAGACGAAAATGTGAGTCTTGTCAGGACTTGTCAGGAATCGTGACTCGGACGTCTCTCTTGGAATACTGGACGTCACAGGTTTGATTTCCGGAGACAGGTAGGTCGAGTCAGGATCTCCGGGGCTCTCCTTATTTTAGTTATTATTGTTGGTAAAGGAGGTGTAGGAGAGGTCTTAAATAACAAACATCCAAAAAAAATTACTACCGGTAAGTCCAGTCTCTAAACCTCAAGAGATTATTAATCGTATTAATTGTATCGTTAACTCGTAGAATAGAAAACAAACAACCGGTTGACATGTCGTGTCCCTTAAGAGGAATGGGCGCGACGCCACTGGACTTACCCTTCCTTGATTTTCCCTCCCTTACACACATTTATGTGCCGACTAAGTAAAACGACATGCCGTCCTTGATTGTGTGTGACGTTTCGTTGGTAGGAGGTCATTTTTAATTAAAATTTTTTATTGCTGTTGGTCGTCGACTGCAAAAACTGTCAGTCGGAGATGGAGACCGACACATCCGACATGTCACGGGTTGTTAGAGTGTGGGTTCCCCTATGGTAAGTGTAGTGTCTAAACACATAAGTCGTCTCATTAAAAGGTCGTCCGACGTCGTCGTACAGGACGAGTTTGGTTTGGTCATATAGCACTGTTAAAAAACTGTCTGTCGTCAGACGGCAGATCTCCTTCTCTCGAAAAAGGGATGAAGCGGGTTCCCACGACACCACCGGCCCGTCGCCGGAACAGACTTGCAGAGAAGGACACGTCTATGACTCTACTGTAGAAACATAAGGAGCAGAGTGACCTACTCGATGAAACTGGACCCCGAACACGAACCGGTCGAAAGAAACACCTCTGGTCCATACAAAGTTCGGATATCAAGATCCCTGTCGGGAGAGGACACGTAAAGATAGTTTCAAAAGGATAGTTGTGAGGATAGGACTCGTCCCGGACTAAGGTGCCCTATGATCCTCGGTCTCAGGATTACCCCGAGCGGTTCCTACCTCAGTGTCGGGTCACATAAGACAGACCGACTCACCTCCACTCCTTACACGACTCTCCCGTCTCGTCGACCCTTCGGGGCGACGACTTAGTGGACGAGGTCCGACCCCTCCGCAACATTCGGACACCGGTTCTTCTCGAGAAAAAGGAAACAAGACAGACCTTGTCGGCCTCCTCCGGTCGACAAGTACTCTGTAGGACCCAATTAGAGAGATTGGAATCAGAAGAGTAGACTTTTTACTTCGAATTTTAAGGGTCAAGTGTTTCAAGAATAAACCTAACTTTCGTTTTATTATAGATTACCCGGTCACCTCACACTCGGTTTAGCGCTGGCGAGTTACGTCCAGTCGTCGGGAGCGAGGAAGCCGGGGAACAGGACAGAAGGGTCGAGAACCGCAGTTAAAGGAGAAGGGGAAAGTAAGGACACCTGTTTTGGATCGACCGGGACACCCCAGGGACAGTCCCCACACGGGGAGATAGATCTCGAAAGAGGTCGTGGTCCCTTTGGAAGGTATGGAAAGTCTGAAAGCAGATCCTCCTAGACTACATTTTAGAGGAGCATCTGTAAAAGTTGCACCTAGTATAACCACACTAGACGTTTCTACATGACGAGTATAAAGACTTCGAGGACCTCTTCCTCTCTATTCTTCTATTTCCCTGTTGTGTACTCTGTGGTCAAACGTCTTCTAGAGACCTTTCCTGTCGACAGGGAGAACAAGGGGAACCTCACACTTCGTAACCAGTGGACGAAGGAGAGCGGGACTGTGGTACGGGACCTGACCTAAGTACGAGACACGGGAAGCTCCCCCGTCTGTGGTCTCTGGGACTACTAGAGTTCCGGAACAGTCACCCAGACCTGTAAAGGAAAAAAAGGAAGAAAAAATTACGGTTGTCATGAAATGATTCCACATTCTTTATGGCTCTTTTTACGTGTGCAAAATTTTCATCTCGAGTTGTTGAAATTTGTATATTTATATGAGTCTATTGGTATTGGGTCTAGTTCCACTTGTAAGGGTAGTGGGGATATGGAAAAAGGTCAGATCTGACGAGTTGTTCTCTAATTCGAGACTACAACATAGATAGTGTGATCTAATCAAAAAGAACAATAAATTGAAATACATTTACCTTGGGACATGAGAACAAAACACAAACACAAACCTCTAAGTAGGTACGCGACGTACGTAGTCATCAAGTAAACAAAAATAACTACTTACCGTGAATAATATACCTGTTCGATTTTGACAAATAGATATAAGGATGACGACCTATAACTGACAATACTTGTATTAACAATAACTATAAGAACACATACTAAAACACCTAAATCCCCGATGAACTCACATATGGATCTTCACTCTGACGACACAGGATCTCATCTATATACAAATTGAGAATCCTACGCAGAGTAAGAGTCTACACCTCTTAGGGATCAGTGTCTGAGAACTCTTTGTCAGAGGAGAAAGGGAGGTTGACCGGGACTTTGAGACACTAAGATTCTGTTAGGTCCGTAGTGTGTTTTAGGATATTGTGAAGGACGAAAGGTTCCCAGAGGTCCACCGAACGGAAAATAGCCGTACTCCAGTTCCTTCCCTAGTTTTACTCGGTTCAGTATAGGAACCCTAATTGAGGTATTACGAACGTGGACTATCACGTCCTACCCCCGAGGACTGGGGACCAAGAATCTTTCGGTCCCAGAATCGTCACCCTAAGCTACCGAAAACGTACCTCCCTCCTCTAAATGTCATCCGGTAGTCTTCGGTGGGGTAAGTCTGAGAGTCTCGGTCCTGTCCCCCCAGACATCGGGTCCTGGCCTAGGGTCACCCATTATTACCCTGGGGAGAAATGGGTGGCATCCCTTTCGGTGTCCTAATTTCTCTGTACGCAAAGGTACTGGGACTCTCCCAGACACTCTATTCTGCCTGTGTGTCCACTCACGGTGTACCCGTCTCGTGTCGAGCCCTGACGTGTGACGGGACGTGACCGACACCCTGGGACCCGTTCGGTCGAGTGCCGAGACACGGCGAGAGAAGGAGACGTTTTGCTCCACACACAGAAAGTAGAGGGGTGCACTAGAAGGTGAGGAATCAAGGGACAATAAGTAGGGAGTCCTGCCCCTCTTTTGTACCGTGACCCTTCAGGAGAGGCAGGGGTATCCGGCTCGACCCGTGGGAGAAGGTTTGAGTCGGTGGAGAGAAGGGGTGTTTCGAGGACGGTACGAGTAGCGTTTCACGCGCGACTCGGACAGACGACAGAGATCCGACACTTCGGGTCCTGTTTTGTCCCTGTGACCGACCCGTGCACGGACCTAGTACGAATATGTACAAACGGCTTATTTGTCGTCCGGAAACTTGAAAGTTGGTCGATTCATTAACACACCCTTTCTTAGTAAGGTTCCCCGTGAATAGGACAACACTGTACGTGTTGACATGTTTTGTCCAAAAGATATAACTTAACTGACTTAACACTGTGTATAATTAAGGGACCTAGACAATTCAACCTTAATTTTTTTTTTTTAGAGGGATCCGTTAAGATTACACGTCGGACCCAATTCATGACGTCTAGAATCTTGGTTCCCTTTATGTGAGATCATTTGATTTCTTAGAAACGGACTTCGTTTACGAGGGGATCAAGTGGATGAGACATTTAGGTCTACAAAAATTTAAAGAACTATGACTATGTTATAAGGAGTAATGACTTTTACGGTCCGGAGTTAAAGAGAGGTTTGACCAGAGAGAACTAATTTTTAGTGTTCGCGGAGACTCTCTAAACCATATTGACGTCTACCGACCTCTCTCTCCTCGTCCGTCTTTCTCTCCGAAAAAAAAAAAAAAAATTGAGAAGAGGAGAGAACCCTCCTGCACCGAGGTTCCGGGGGTGTAACGGAAACCCTAAGCTTTTGTTTTTATGGAATGTGTCTTACAGACGTACGTCTGCACAGGTTCACCTGACTTAGTAAGAAACTTACCGACCTGAAAAGGTCGGTATTCTACCTTTTAGTATATCCGTTCTCTGTTAGTATATCCATCTAAGAAATGACGGGACTGAACGAGTTTGGAAAAGATTCTTTAAATGGGAGTCTTCATTCACGGTCCATGAACCATACGGAGACCGAAAGACTTCTTTTTGTTATACATGTCTTATATTTTTACTAGTTCCTTTAAAAACGTTATTTTATTGGGTACGTGACCTGAAATTACAAGGTACAAACCTCTAAGAGATTCGACGTTTTTTCGGGAAAAATTTAAGATTTTTCGAGAAATTATAAACACGGTTCTCCCTCGGTTGGAACGTTTCCAGGGTCGAATGTCTAGTACTTCGTCGTCTTTTTGATCATCATTTATGGTAAATAACTCGCGTAGGGTACAATGGTTACTCACGCTCGACTGAAGTTTGAGACCACCTACGGTCGAGACACTGGAACCAGGGTAATGAATTGGGGAGTCCAAAGGAGTAAACACGTCACTCCTATATGTGTCATGGACGAGTGTCCCAAAAGTACTCCTAGTTGTTCTGTTAGGTATGTTTCACGACTCGTACACCGTTCGTGAGTAGTTTACCAGTGGCACAGTGGGACCAGAAGAGTCAGAATTCTTCCTATGACGTTTCATAATAATGGAGGTAAAAGATCTACTTTAGATCCGGTTCTCTCTCCTGTTCTCAGAACGGGTTCCGGGGTCTCGACCATACACCTCCTCGACCCTGAACTTGGGTCCAGAACTGGACCCGAGGAACCAACCGAGTGAATGCTGGGACACGACTTCCACACTGGATCAGTGTGGAAGTGTTCGCACCGACAGTGATCGACGGATCACAGGTATCTTCGAAATCTACCAAAATCAAAGAAACTGAAGTCATTCGTTCATAATGACTTTAATGTTTATGGGAAGACTTTAAAACACTGTTCCAGAAAAGGACCTACCTCACCAGTTCAAAGTCTCCGACACAACCCGGATACCACCCACCCACCCCCATCCCCCCACAGTATGGTATTACTCCTTGTTAGGCATCCGTGACATAACATTGGGAATTGAACAAAGTTTGAGTCTAGTAATGAGAAACTCTAAGACAGAACAGGTTCCCAACCGTTTAGGTGTGTCGACGAACGGAAAAATTTATTTCAAAATAACCTTGTGTCTTACGTGTAGATAAATACCCAGTAGATGCCGACGTAAACACGATAGTGCCGTCTTGACACACGAACGTTGTTTTTATTATACCGGCACTTCGGATTTTATAAACGGTGGACTGGTGAATGTCCTTTTCACACAACTGGGGAGGGACCAGTAGATGACGAACATTCACGTAGTACTGGTTTTTTTAAATGAACTTGAAGTTTCCGTTGTTTTCGTCCAAGACCTCATTGGATAGAGGAATGACCAAACGTGTGCCTACGGTCACGGAAGACGTCCCATCCTTCACACTAAACTTGGTCGCGGAGAACTTTATAGGAGAAGGCCTACCACGACGACAGTATTAGTATAACGACAGCCATGTCTCTATCTTTGCATGCGATTTATGTTGTAATGTTGGACAATTTAAAACACATTTGTTTTTTGAGTCGTTGAGTGAAGCAGAGGGAAGGGTGGAGGTGGGAGGACAGGATTAAAGACTCCTGGGATCACCACAAGGTTCCAAAGTCTCTAGAAAGATACGTCAAGAGAGTGTAACGTCCATCTCCAATGCTGACTATTACTGGGTAGAGGCGGTAGGGAGAATGTCTATGCTTTTGACTCGATTCTAGTTTCGTCTCACAATATTTTAACTTCTGTTTTGATCCCCTACCCAATTTTGAAGTAGTGGGGACAGAACCCAACCACGGACCCTCGGGACTAGTGGAGGAAGGAAGTGAGATGTAAGACTTCCGCCCTAACCATCCAACGTTACTAAAGACGGTTTCTTCTGTCACAGACCGAGTGTCGATGTAATCGTGACGCCATACCAGTTGTTTCTTCAAGTCATAGATCTTATCCTTTCTCCTACAGGATAACTGAGTACCTTGTCGGTTCAGATCTCTGGGTCCAAACTAAAATTTCCCCCAAGTCCCTCTCCCGTGTCTGTTTGACCTCGTATCGGTGTCCCTACACACGTCTTACCAGTCCGGTTTGTTTCCTACCAATTTCTCTAAATACGGTCTCTATTGAACCCCATCTTAGTATCGAGATAAGTTTGTTGGTTTCTGGTGGTACACCTTCTTCCCGTACTCTTCTCACATCTTGATCTTAAGAGTCACCACTCTTTAAACTGAATCGTCACCCTTCATACAAGAACAAAATTTCACAGGTCTCTTCTCTACCTGACAGGACTCTCAATTTTTAACACAACGGTACCACCCCCCGCCCCCGCCGTGACTGGAACTATGATAGAAAAGAAAGAGTTACCGTTCAAGTAATAAAACACACAATGGTACCGTTAATAACGAAAATTAGAGTTACTAAACCAACGGTCTCAAAGGATGACGGACACTCCATAATTCTGGTCTAGACTTTAAGTCCCTGATGGAGGATCCGAGACACTTTGAAACTAGAAGTCAAGGTTTCGAGACGAATCCCTTTCATCCAGTATTTTTTAATCACCTGATTCAAATCCCTATCAAAATCGAGTTTCGAGTTCATCGGACAATTCGAATGCATTCAGTTCAAGAACACTCCTAGTTTACTTTGTCCTATTCAAATTTCTATACGGGAGATATATACGTTCGAGGATAATAATGTTGATAAAACTATATGTGACTACATACTGCGTGTAAATTTTGTCAAAGTGTGTCGTCGACAGGAAAGGAACTTCATCAAGCAAACGGTACTCCAAAATTAAAAAGATTTTTGACAATTAAATTTACCCAAAATGACATAACGTTTGAGCCTTCTTTCTCTCACACAAAATATCAAAGTATAAGGTACGTTATGGATAGTGTTAAGAAACGAATATCACCTCTCAGTCATAGTTCAGGTTAACGATACATTCATTCGGATTCTGTACCGTGAACACCGACCACTGGTCTGCGACTCCTGGACACCAGGGATTTCATCGGTGATCTACCGTCTTATCCGTGCTGTCAGCTTCCCCTTGACACTCTACTAACAGGGGCCAATAGTCCCTCTTTCCTGGGCCGTGATAAAAATTTCCCCCTCCGTCCAGTTTCTCTCTTGAACTATAAAAGGTGTATTGTTTTCTTTACTCAGTGCCAGAACGAAGGGCGTTCACTCTTTTGTTAAAATGGAAATTCTGAGCCTCGAATTGGAAGAGTTACCGATGACACCAAAACCTCCGGAGAGGAACCTCTACACCCCTTTCGTTGACGAGTTTTCACTTATGACGTAAGAGGTAGTCGATCTTTGGTTTCGTTGTGTCTTTGTCTCCCGTCAGTCTTCGACCCTAGCGGTGGGAGCCCAGTTTCAGTCGAACCTCTCTTTCCTCCCGTACTGGTAATCTCTACCTGGGACCCCCACTGGGTCCCGTTGTTCAGGAGTTAGGTGACACACCAGACACTTTACGTATTCGGGTGTTGGTGTCACTCCAGTCATCCTTCGACCCTTTGTGTGTGTGGACATGGACATACACATGTACATACATGTCTACATACCTAGAAAAGAAGAGTAGAGAGAAAGGTGGGTCGTGACCTTTTGGGTTCTGGTACCCTATAATAGTAAAGGACACCAGTAAGGGTAGGGGACGTCGGTCCCGAATTACTTTACTCCACCCTCCGAAGAGGTTAATAAAAAACCGAGGAATCGAGACGTGGAGAGGAAAGTCTACCTACATTTGGTAGGGTCGTGTAGAGAGTGAGGTGAAAAGTGGGACGGTGGGATGAAGAGAGGGAAAGAGACGGTCCGACCCTTTCCTCTGTCCCAGTTCCGAGTCACCTCGGGCACTGACAGTGTGCGTACCCAATCCTTTACCTTTACCAAGACTAAAGAATAAGAGACGCGAATACGGACATAGTTAAAGTGGTATCAGGTCACGACAGTTTCCTTGAAGTCAATTCGGCAACCGGTTAACACGAGGAGTAAGTAGAAATTAGGAAGTGTTGAGTCTCCAATCTATTATTTATTTTACACGGTGAATTAGGACGGATATTGAAAATTCCTTTTTTTTTTCGAGGAAAGAAGGGGTTCGGACACTAGACTTGTGTTATCGAAAGGAGAGTCGTGAAAGTTGTGGCTTCACTTAAATAGATTCTTAGATAGAGTGGTGATCAAGGGACTTCACCCCAGACCGTGTTACAGGTCGGGTGTTCTTCGAGGGCTCCTTATAAACACTTCATCTTAACACGAGAATGCCGAAGTCACTAGGGTGGGAAGGAAGTGAATCTTTCGCAATCTTATACCTTGCTTAGACAATGATAAGTAGGGACAAAGATTTCTTTTTCAAGAAATAACCTTCCTTTTCCTTAGATACTTCATCTGAGTTCTTTAGGTTTAAATTTTAACACTAACTCACTGACTAAATTGATCTAATGCCTTAACTAAGTTCGATCACCAAGAGGTAAGACCGACGTTTAATTTACGTCATCCTTACCCTCACCCTCTTCAAAAAAATTAATGTTTTTTTATCTATAGTTTTAGTGACCCTCACACCGGGTCTGGAGTCATAAAGAAAAAAAAAAAAAGAGTCATAAAGAATTTTCGCGGGGTCTACTAAGGTTGCACTTCGGTTGTAATTATCGTGACTGAACTTTTTTAGTCCATTAATAGTTAATTACGATGAGATAAAGGGACTCTGTAAAGAAGAGATACTACGAGTAGTTGTACCTTTTTTACCTCGGTCGACCTTGTCCTGTTTTCTGCAGCAGTGAGTTGTACTACCGATTTCTTTGCCTGGGGTAAAGGGGTCGATGCGGTCGTGTGGACGCGAACGAAGAGACGTCGGGGTAGGAGAAGGTGGTGTCTTCTGGGGCGGCGGGGATGGAGAACGTACATCAAGACACAGGAGACCTGGTGGTCTAGCTACACCCCCTTGGACTTCGCCGAGAACTCTAGGACTTCCACGAGGACTTCGTCCAACTGAAATAATATTGTTCCGAGGTAGAAGTGCCTTAGGTCACCTTCTAAGTATTCGACCAGATCTACGACTTAAAACCACCTCCCCTTTTACTGTGTGGAAGTCTGGATCCTTGATATAATGCAGTGATAACACATACACACACGACTTAACGAGTCAGTACAGACTAAGGATCGCCGAGGTACCTGACATCGAGTGGTCCGAGGAGACAGGTACCTTAAAAGGTCCGTTCTTATGACGTCACCCAACGGTAAAGGAGGAAGTCCCCTAGAAGGACTGAGTCCCTAACTTGGACGTAGAGAACACGGAGGACGTAACCGTCCGTCTAAGAAATGGTGACATGGTGGACCCTTCGGGTAATGTACTGATAATGTATTTAAGATTTGTTAGTTTGTATACAATAATCTTAATTAGTGAAGAGTCTAGGGATATAGACACTATAGAAGTAACAGAATAAAGGGAGGAAACTACCCAGGGATCCTGTCGAGAGAACGATCCTACCTCTGTCCATCTTCTTGGTTGACCTGTTGCCTGTGTGGGTCCCTACGTAAGGTACCCTGAGGTCAGAACAGTTCGAGAACTACCTGAGGTTCATGGGTGAAGGTCTCGAGTTCTCAAGTCCTTCAGAGAAACCGTACATCTTGACGACAACCCGAGTGTTCGGAGGTCTCGGAACAAAGTACTCTCTGTAGGGAGAGTCTTTTAGGGTCCCTTCAGTTCTACGGGGGACCTGAGGACCTGAGATTCTCATTTCGGTCTCAGGGACCTCGAGAGACTCCGAGACAGACACGGGTTTCCGAAGGGAGACGATCATCTACCCCCCACCCCCATACCCCTCCCTCACTCTATCTTTCTTCGTACCGAATCTTCTCCATAGGTCAAAATTTTTGACTCCAAGGGGTAGGAGATCAGATATGTTCTCTATCGAACTAGTTACTCCGGTACGTTAAAGGTCGTTCTCCTGTCGTTATCTGGAGTGGACGATTTCTGAAATTCATAATGGTTGTGTATGAATGTGATACTCACCAAAGTGGTTGACTCACGTAGGATAAAAGGTTCGGATAAATTTTCGCTAAATTTTTTGACTTAAAACCTCAAGATCTTATTTGTTCTCCCACCCACCTCTTTCTCTTTTGTCTTACTTCGTACGACTTTTGTGTCCGGATCCCTCTTGGTCCCTGATTGCCCTATTGACACCTGTCCTACATGAACGACAGACTCAAAGTCCAGTGTCTTTTCTCTATTTAGATCTAAGTATCTAAAGAGATTACTTTTTAAATTGTTCCCGGGTGAAAGTACCACGAACATTCTCCTTTTATAATGAGGGAATTCTTTACTCAAGATCTCTTGAGGTGACTTCATCTTAATTACCGGTTTTGGTACGACAGTTTGAACGGGGAACAGTGTATTAAACGTTATACAGATAAAAAATTTTATCGTTAATTTGTCTGTCCTCTCCTTTTTAGTCAATGGTGAAACGAGGACATTCTGACCGTTCTTCAACTTGTTCACTAAGGAACTCCGACTACTTTTCTTTCAGGAAATAGTACATGTTAACCACCTTTACATTTTTGATTTAGGAAAAACCCCCTACAGTTACCTTTGTAGTCAATTGTACTCTTTTTAAGGGTGGAAAGTTAGATCGTTAGGACAGGATCCTTAGTCTAGGGTATATTTATTTTAGAAGTTTCATTTACTTATATACAATGTTCCAATAAATAACGTCGAAACAAGGACCACGATCGTTGTAGACCTCCCAACTTATTTAGTACCACATAACCATGTACTTCATAATACGTCGACAATGTTTTTTACTTGATCTTGACCTTGTAATTGAATTTTTGTCAAAGTACTCCATAAAAACTTATTCTTTTGTCTTTTCGTTTCGTTATATATGTATTATATTAGGGTAAAAAGATTCTCGTTTGTTGGATTTTTTTGTATAGGGTGTTTTATACACAAAATATACGAGATACTTGTACCTCTTTTCGTGTCTTACCGTATACGACTCAATAAGTGTGATCAACGAACTCACCCTCCTCCCCTACACCCCTTCCTCCCTTTCAATTCAAAATCTTTCCGATGGTACTCTTTGGAGTTTTATGATTGTTTACTAGAACAAATATATATTAAAGTACATACATACGTATTTTTTTAATTCCACCAAAAAAAAACCAAAATAGGTGACCGAACTGAACATCCCTACAAGTAGTACTATGTCGTTCACATTTTATTTCGACGGATCAATACAGACAGTGAAATCCTATGTCACTCAGGAGACCTCCAGAACAACTTGGTCTGACGACGACCCGGGATGGGGTCCCAAAGACTAGATTATCAAGTACCCACTCCGGACTCTTAAACGTAAAAATCGTCAGTATATTACTTCTACTACTATGATCAGGGTCCTTGTATGAAACTCTTTGTGACCAAAAACAGTACGAAAACCTTCATTTAGTTAGTTTTGTGTTTTGCATATATTTACTCCTATATACACATATATAAACATGTCCGTTCCTGTTTCGTACACTCTTGTGTATGATTCGATAAATATACCCAATTAAGTTCCTCAATCTTCACCTCTATGAAATCCTCAACCCCCACCCGATCTTAATCCACCCATACTCGTTACCGCTAATTAAAACGGAAATACATTCATAGAAACATGTGACAAATTCAATATGTTCGTACAATAATAAAGACATTGCACTTTTGGTAATTATTTCCTTTAGTTCATCTACCTACCTACTTACTTATTACACCTACTTACTTACTGTCTTTCTGATCTACTCGTCTACCTTTCCGTCTACTTACCTTCCGTCCCTTCTGCTTTTCTGTCCTCTCTCTCTCCTCTCTTTTTTCTTTCTTACTTACCTCTGTTTCTGAGTGTTTTTCTGGTAAGTGTGAGGTGAGGAAGCGAAGTATGGGATGGAGGAAATCGACCCGTGACAGAAACCACCAGACTTTCGAGACCGATTCAAGTAGGTGAAGAAAAAGTTTCTCACTCGCGTCAAGTGACTTAGGGCTCGAATGTCCAGGGTAGTCGAGGAGGTCTTACCTGGGGTCCTTGCCGACGTGTGAGAGACGTGTCGAAGAGAGGCGACCGACTCGGTGGTAGCGACTCCACCCTTTATCGGTCCTTTGACACTCACTACCGTTCTGACCTAAGTCTCCGTGACCTCGGTCCGGTCCGACCTGTCGCGGGGTGCCTCTGTGAGTTATCGTTACGGTCGAGTTCGTCCGTTGTGTCACACAGGACACGGTCGTGAGTGGTCTTACCTTTTGGTAGTTTCTCTTAGAGAGGAACTCTTGCGCTTGTTTCTCTTTGGGGAGGGGTTCTAGTGGAGACGGGATCCTAATTTATGTAAAAAGGCGAATCAGGAATACTTATCTATTACGAATTATGTTTTTTCACTTTTACAATTACTGAGTAGATAAAGGATAGTTAGTAGTGGTAATATTTAAGTATCAAACAGAAGACTTTTGTGTAAATAATCCAAAAATTAAGTAAAAAGATTCTCAATTAGTCAACTAGATTAAGTTAAAAGGAGGGAAGAGGAGTTCCCGGAAAATTTTTTAAGTTCATACCAAAGAAAAATCCGTTTTACCTTTGTTTAAGGTTAGCCAAACGGTGTGGTGGAGGGTAGGGGTGTGGGTTAAAAATTTTTGTACAATAATAAGGACTATTAGTTCCTACTTTTTGATTCACTGTTTTTATATTTCTCATGTCTTTTAGTATTTTTCCCTGATTTTCCAAGTCAACCACTACCTGTCCCTCCGGACCGCACGACGCTAAGTACCCCAGCGTTTCTCAGCCTGTGCTGACTCGTTGACTTGACTCACTTTTCCAAGTCCTCCCTCCCCTGTGTACATACGGGTACCGACTAAGTACGACTACATACCGTTTTCGGTAGTGTTATAACATTTCATTAAGGGACGGTTAATTTTATTTAAATCTTTTCCTAAATTTGTTACATTGGTATGAGAATGAAGGGTCTCCTTTGTGACGGGAAACTAAATCTTCTCCTGGTATCATTTCTAGGACTAGGTCATGCAGACCTATCCGGCACCTTTAGACCAAAAAACAAACAAACAAACAAAATTCACAACTTCGTCAAGAGTACTCATCGGTCCAACCCTTCGTGACGCCGTCATTTCCTATAGACTTGACCTTTTCCGGACTCGAGCGAGACACCTACTTTCCGATCAAAACACCTCGAACCATTCGGTGGCTCGGAACAGTGTCCTGGTATGTTGACTCTTCCCTTCATGTCTAAGTAGAACTACAGGTCCAGGAGTAGGATGCCTAGCCCTTCCCCCGGTCCTCTACAGTCTACTGAGGTGGTTCCGGTGTGGGATTGAAAGTCTAGGTCTAATTGTTAAGTTTATCGGAAGAATAAAAGATAACCGTTTATTGAACGAATACCACTCTTCTTACCGGTGTAAGAGTGAAGTTAAACGTCTTTAGAAAGTGTCCCAATGTTTCCTAGTCTGACGGGGAATGAGACTTTTAGACTATACTGGTTATGATAACTATAATACATGAATATTTATAAACTCTATCTTTTATAATTGGTCCAGTATCTTAATGATCCCCCCCCCCCTTGGAAAGATAACATATTAAGTTACTTTGTCAGATACTGAGGATTTTTATTGATTGAATGAACTATGGTTTTACGTTTTAACAAACGATCCTCCTATTTACTTAATAAATATTTAATTGAGACCCTCTTCTTGATACACTTTTCACAGATTAACTTTAAAGTCTCGTTAGTACCAGTATCGATTATATATCATTTCTAAATCATCAACCGGCCGTACGGGACGACCCACCCCCGTCTCTACCCGTGCCCCTCCCCAGCACCCATCGGTACGAAGAGAGACGGTCTGGAGGGGAACGGATACATGGTGGCACCCGAGGTCGGGGGGAGAGACACGGAAATAGGTCGCAAGGAAGGTGGAGACGGAAGGAAGGAGGTGAAGACAAATATTTGTAGGATGAGTGGAGAAGTTCCGGTTCAAGTTTAAGTGGGTGAGCCTTATGGATTACGGGACTTGGTGGTGGGTCGAAGGACTTGATGCCAGATGATCACAAAGGGATACTAGTTTATTTAAAATGTAGGGTGTGTTCATACGAGACGATAAAAAGTCCCTACGTCTCTACTTAGTACACAACACTGTGTAATTAAGTACTCGACATGTAATTAAGTCAACTCGTCTCACTACTTCTCTCTTTGGGACCTCGACGCCCCACCCCAACCAGACTGACAAAGGATGAGATGGAAACCTTAGAGTCCGTTTAATGAAGTAGAGATGAAGTCAAAAGAATAGACATTTTACCCCGAGTATTATCATTAATGAGACTTCCAATACCACACCTAATTTACTCAAGTGACACAAGTTTTATGAGTCTTGACACACACTAGGAGACCTTCCTGAGTCTTTGACAGTCGAGAATGACATGGACACTCATTATAGTAGGAAAGGTTAATTGACTGTAATTTTGTAAGGAGAGTAAAACTCCCCGGGCGTACTGAAAAAACTTCGACTTTACCAAGGACGGACCCTTAGTAACACGGGAGACAAGAACGGAGAAAACACCGTAAATGGTATAAAAAAAGGAAGACAAAACCACAGACACTACACTGAAAATAAGAGAAGAGAAGAAGGATGCACGGAGTATCGGGAACATAAGTCGTCCCCGTCCTATTTACGAATAATTTACTAAGCCATAAATACGTCGTCTTAAATTCGGTTCTTAGTATACCCTCCTTTACCTCTCTTTCGATGAAATTATGAGGGCTTCAAAAAAACTTTAGGTTTCGGGAAATAGTTACGTCAGGTTACACGTGAAAGAATAAAATTTCCCCTTCTTGTTCTCCGGACCACTTTTACACAAAGACTATAAGGTAAAAATTTTCTGGACTAGTACTGAAGGAAAGTTCCGAAGGAAATCCTTTGATTTTGGTCAGGTCTCGTCTTATAAAAAGGTAGAATACACTTCCCTAAATCCGTTCTCTCTTTCTCTCTGAGTAAATTAAGTCCGGTTCTCTTACCGGCGGCAATCCGAGTCGAGTCGAGGTCAGTTGTCCTTACATAAACCGGCACCGTCAAATCACAACCGGTAAAATTCAACATAATTTCGTAAAGTTGTATGTCAGTTGAGGTCTAGTCAGCACGATTATTTCCTTATTCTCTGGACCCATTATCCTTGGTCTTTTGTCAGACTACAATTAAATATAGACCGACCTCTTCTGTAGCGTACTTGTCTATTTGTTATCTAAGTCTGCGTGTGCGGAACCGAGATCAATACGGAGGACGTTGGAGGAGAGTTCTCCTGAACAATCTTCTCGAGTCTCACTCGATCCGACGTCATACTTGTCCCGGACTTCACATCTCCTATTAGGAGGTTCGTCTTTTAGGGTAATCCAAGGTGCAGAGAACTTGTGTCCTTGATCTAGAAGGGACAAGTGACGATTTCGACGTAGCGGAACGAGTCTTTCGTGAATCACTTACAGAAAACTTACTTACTGACTCACTTATTAAACTTTTGACTGATGGATTCTTTTAACGACTATTTGTTAGTGTCTATTCGGTCGTACGAAGGGAGAATTTACTACAAGTCCCACCACACGAAACCCCATACATCCTCCGTCTTGGTATCTTAAAATAAGACATCTTAAAAAATCTCCGGTAGATTTCGGAGGACACTCCTTTCTCCGTTCGAAAAAAGACAGTTCCCGGTCCAGTCCTTGTAAAAGTCGAAACGACGGGCATTCTAGAGTCAAGATTGTTGAGTCGATACGAGGACGTCACGGTTTCGTCGGTGTCTGTTATGTCTTTCCTCACCCGTGTCGGTAGAAGGTCATTTTACATTAAATATTTTTATCACCGTCCGACCTAAACTGGGTTCTCGGAGTCGTACGTCTGGGACTAGAGTACCCGGGAACACTAAAGTTCTCCTTCCGTGGTTCCGTGTGTCTTCAACTCACTGGAGGGACTTGGGTGTATGGGTCGACTGTAATCTCGACCCCGGTGTCTACCAGGGGCTAAGTTGAAAGTTCGAAAGTTCAAATGTTACTCCACTTCATTCGTAATGGGCAAGTCGTCTTCACAATCAACGAGTCAACATAGACTGAGAAACACTGGGGTGCATGACATCGGGTGGTCCGAGGAGATAGATACCCTAAAGGGTCCGTTCTTATGACCTCACCCAACGGTAAGGAAAGAGATCCCCTAGAAGGAGTGGGTCCCTAGTTTGGACGCGGAGAACGTAACGTCCGTCTAAGAAATGACAGACCCGGTGGTCCCTTTGATGAAGTCTAAACCTTTAGACTAGAAAAGACCTCGTCCACTCTACGTCATACTACGAGAAAAACCCTACGTCCCGCCCCAATTGTCGGTGTCGAGGGTAGTCCGTGTCCTAGTGTCCGTATTTGTTGGTTGGGTGACTGTCGGTAAGACATGGGTCTGTTTGGAAAAACAAAAAGGGGAAGTTATGTGATAAGTTATTTAATGTACTCGATAAGTTATGAAATATTATTTTGTCTGGAACACAATCCACTGAAAAAGGTTGATATACGACTATATTCACAAGACTCGCACAAATTCCATTGATCCGATTCGATACTATAACCCATCCAGTTCGTATAATTTACGTACGTAAAGTTAATACTACTCAAATAACCGAGCATTGGGGTACTATTCACCTTCTTCTAGATCTAAATAACTGAGATTGGGTTTTCGAAAAAAAGAATAATTTCCTTTTAGGTAGGTAATAAGTGACTAAACCTATAAGTGACACTCAGACGTATATGGTCTGTGCCATGATTCGTGTCCCTTACGGACTCACTTGACCCCGTCGTACCGGGATGAGAAATTCTCGAATGTCGTCCACCTCCCGTCCCGTCTCGGTAATGTTAGACCACATTCTCCATGTCCTAGTCCTGTATGTCCGTGGTGATGTCCGTTCTCCGTGGCAAAGGAGGTCGGGCACAGTGACTTCAAAGGTGCCCCTCCAGGTCTGGGAATTGTCGTGGTGATCGTACGAGGATAATGTTCATGATGGTGAAAGAGGGTTTCAGGGAGTCAAATTAAGAGGAGACTTCGATACTTAAGAGTGATACATGTACGATTCAGTGAAGTCGTCACAGGCTGAACCACGTTGGGATACCTAACATCGGGTGGTCCGAGGGGACAGGTACCCGAAGAGTTCCGTTCTTACGATCTCACCCAACGACCCGGGAGGACCGTCTTCCCAAGAAATGGTGATCACGGTGGACCCTGCAGAGTGGGACACCTTCTCGAAATTTACGTGTCGAATAGATCGAGTATCCTCGTCCGTAATAGAGGTGACTGGAAACTAGAAAGGTTAATTCTTCAAGAAACTCAAGTGTTAGACTAGGTACAGACTTGCCTACCAAGGAAGGTCCGGGAAGCAGTCTCGGGACGTGAGGAGGAAGTTCCGTGAATTAGGAAGACTTTGAGCTACGACTTGGTCCAACATCCGGAGAAGCTCCTCGACGTTGTCTCTTGTCGTGTGTTTGACCCCGAGACAGTACACAGTCTCGGACTGCCTCAGTTCGTGTCCTCCCGTCCAATTAGTGTCTACTAGCGTTGTATTTGTTTTGACACACGTGTAAGATTAAAAAGAAAGTTTCAAACTCAAACAAACCTAATCAGGACTACATATACTGTGACTCGTCTGACCCGTCAAGAGGTGGGTCCCTTCCTTAATGCAGAATTTTCTTTTTTTTTTCTTTTCTTTTTGTTCTGGAATTTTTCTCTTCCCTTCCCTTACACGTAAAACTCGTCGTCTCGACCGTCTCGTCTTAGTAACGAGTGGGGTTTGGTCCGGGAGAAGGACAGCAAGAAGAAGGGGAAGTAAGATCCGTCCTACAGACAGACTTCCCAACCGTACTCGAGGAGGTAGTGGTCCAATGAGTCCTAGACAGCTCTCCTTCTGTCGGTGAGATAGACACAGAGATAAGGACGAACGGTTCCACCTTCACTCCCCACCCTACTTAACCCTCTAACCCTGACTGAATATATATGGTGATGTATACTTTAGCTATTGATTACTCTTGGATGACATCTCGTGCCCCTTGAGATGAGTTATGAGACACTATTGGATATTTGGATATACCCTTCCTTTAGACTTTTTCTCCTCTATATACATATCTTTATCGACTAAGTGAAACGACATACCGTCTTTTGTTGTGTTACAACATTTCGTCGATATGAGCTTAATTTTTTTTACGAATTCACTTTTTTGTTTTTTTCTCCTTCTTCTTTCGGAGTCTCGATCAAATCAACCATTGTGAATTTAGACGCGTAGTCCGGTTGATTTCCACAGTATTGACCGGTGAGGACAGGACTTATAAGTAACCTTCCCGACTACGACTTCGAGGTTATAAAACCGGTGGACTATGTATTTTTGCTTGAGCAACCTTTTCTGGGATTACGACCCTTTCTAACTTCCGTCCTCCTCTTCCCCTACTGTCTCCTACTCTACTAACGTACCGTAGTGACTGAGTTACCTGTACTCAAACTCGTTTGAGGCCCTCAACCATTACCTGTCTCTTCGGACCGCACGACGGCAGGTACCCCAGAGTTTCTCAGCCTGTGCTGACTCACTGACTTGACTGACTGACAGGACCGATGGATTCTAACAGGACGTGAGGTACTTTAGACAATTCAATTATCAAATTGAGACACAGACTCTGGAGTCTTTAGAGATCCTTCTCAGTATCTCCCATTTACAAGATTTATAGACGTCCCTTGTCAGTGCGGACGACTGTAAAAGGACGACCTTTCCTGTTTAAGAAGTTGAAATTAGAGATGATAAACTTTATCTTGTTAGCTTACGTAAATCTTATTCTCCCCTTTGTAGTTAATACCTATTCCCATAGGAATCGTTTTAACACTTCCCTCATTCCGAACCAAAACCGTCGAACTTAGGAACAGACATAGGGAACTCTGGTAACAAAGGAGAACTTGAAGAAACCCTAGAAGTACGAGAAACAGGGATGACGTGGGACTTAGGGTAGAGGTAGAAGAAATTTCAAATCTTTTTCTTCCCTCATTGTTTATGAAACCTTGTTGACCTGTGACCACCCTACTCTTATACCCTCTGCCCCACAGATGTCAAAAGTCTCATAAAAAAAAAATTAACAAGGGTTCAGAAAGGATTTTGAAACGAACCGAGTTACCTTCACAAAGAAAAGTTACACTTGTCACTAAATGGACAGACGTCTATTCCGGGGTGCATTGTGACCGGAAAGAAGAAATATAAGGGGGTGCCTTAACCTTGTCAAGACAACAAATTTAAATCCAGACGGTACTCAAAACCCCGAGTGTCGAGTCGAAAGTTATGGTCCGACGTCGGGTTCTAAGTCTTGTTCTCACTGAACCCTTTTCCTCCGTTCGTCTTAGTACCATCTCTTAGTAAACTGTAGACGAGACACTTAACTTTTTTTATAAACAGGTTTTATTAACTGGACGAGTATTTGTGAGTTTAATTCTAAACTCTTTCTGAAAGAAATTCCAGTGACCAGTCGGAGTACGATCACCTTTATGAGTACTCGAGTGGTTTCAAACGGAAAGTTTTATCGAGACAAATGTACCCGACATTGTCAGATCTACGTGACTTGTCCTTGTGAGGGTCCCACCTTCAGCCACTCAGCGAGTCAGACGGATCCAGACACTCAAGGATCCTCTCTTCCGACCCTCAGTCACGTCGGTCCCCTCAAGGTAGTAGACACTGGTACTAACATTGTCCCCATCCTAAAGGTGATCGGGATCATTAAGTGACGGCCCCTACAAAGCTGGAAAGAATTGGTAATAGACCCCTCGTCAGCTCTCCAGTCAAGTCAAGTCAGTGAGTCAGTACAGACTGAGAAACCCTGGGGTACCTGATGTCGTACGGTCCGAAGGGACAAGTAGTGGTTAGGGGCCTCAAACGCGTTTGAGTACAGGTAGCTCAGTCACTACGGTAAACACTCCTAAAAACTCCTCAATTTCTCTTAGGACTGTACACATTTAGGGTATCTTTAGTCGTTCACGGGTTTGACCTAAGTTCATGTATTAATTATTAAGTACTTGGAATAGAACGGGTCACCTCATTTGAGAACAACCTTGTGTGGACGGGTTCTCACTGCTTTCATAACCGTAACCCTCGCACTCGATTCTCGGATTCCTCTGATTTCGGTCTTGAATTTTAGTTACCCTTTATAACAGAATCAAGTTTTCGTAATTTAAGTTCTTAGTATTATTAATAGGTTTAGGTAGGAAAACGTCTCTAACCGAGCTTAGACTCGTATTCACACTTCTAAACTTCTACTTTTACAATGTCAGGTTTCTGTTTTTTACGAGGTAAACCCACCCGAACATCAAACGAAAATCAGAAAGGGTATGTTACAAGGTTCTTTACACCAAGATAAAATATTGAATTCCCTAACCTTTCCTTTATACAGACCTTGTTTTTCTTCCCCCTACTCTCACCCAACTACCTCTTCCTCTCCGCCCCTCACACTCTAATCCCTTATCGGGAACCCGTCCGTTGTCGGTTGAGACAGAGGAGGGTTGTCAAGTAGAAAAAAGACACAGACAGTCGGGGTCGGGAGAGACTGACACTTGACGAGAAGGGGTCGGGTCCTGGACGAGACCTAAGGGATGGAACCAGTCGGGAGGTACTCGTCCCAGGTCTCGGGACCCCGATCGTCCCTCTTTCGTCAATTAAATTATTTTTACTTAGTATAATTACTTCCCCAAGGGGTTGGAAGAAAGAAGTCTTATCTTGGGTGACTCAAAATGGTGTTCCTTGGATTTTTATAAAGGACACGAAATTTTTTTTTCCCGCACACACATGTAAATTGACGACCTTAAATTGATCCTCTAAAATTTTAAGGTAGTATGTATATTCTTTGGTTTGTGTGGTAATCCAACTACCTTTGGTCGTTAGGGTCCGAGTGAGGGACTCGCCACTAACACCAACGAGTCAGCACAGACTGAAAAATACTGGGGTACCTGACGTCGTGCGGTCCGAAGGGACAAGAAGTGGTAGAGGATCTCGAACGAGTTTGAGTACAGGTAACTCGGTTACTACGGTAGGTTGGTAGAGTAGGAGACAGTGGGAGAAGAGAAGTACAGGAGGTAGGAAGGGTCGTAGTCCCAGAAAAGATTCCTCAGTCAAGAAGTGTAGTCCACCGGTTTCACAACCGCGAAGTCGACGTAAGGTACTTCCGGTGTGTTGTAAATGGAAGGTATACGACGGCGACACGCCTTCCACACTCCGGGTCGTTATGACGGGAGAAATGACTCCGACTGAGGTACCAGACTGGTCCGACAACCGGAACACGGAAAGTACAATGACTCGTTGGTTCACACTTTATTAGGTAAATTTCACCCAGTGTAAACTCCAGTGGTCTTTTTCTGCTGCACTTGTGTACCTGTTCCCTTTTTACACCTATCGAAAGACCAGAACTTTGGTGGGACTACACACCCTTAAAACTCGACAAGAGAATCGGGTAGACCAATTAAATTTTCGTTTATTTTTTATTTAGTGTATTGAACATAAATGTAAAAGGTTTTACGAAAGGGAGTACTGAAGTAAACTATGTAAAAATTAACTGTTCATCTTTTATATGACTACGAAAATGACCCCATGTTTATAAAAGTGGAATTATTAGACAGTCCGTTTAATAAGATTCTATAAACGAAACGGACCTGTGAACGGATTTTATTGGTAGTCGTGCTCCCGTACGGTATGAACGACATACTCAGTAATGATACTTCTATGATTACATCGTAACGACTTTTAGAAGACTTATGTCAGAGGTTCCCATCTTCCCCAATCCTATTACAATACTCATTCAAGAATCGTCTGTACTTTTGTTACGTTTATTTAAGTCACGAAATTCGTTTTCTACAGTATAAGAGTTTGAGTCAGTACGATACGGGAAGAGAAATTGATGAACCATCGAAGAAACCCTGGAACTGGACAAAAAAGACACTCAGAATCCTATCTGCAACGAAGCCAAGGTACACATTACCAATTCTACTTCAAATGGGAGTGGTCCGGAGTGTGTCCTTTTCAGAACTTTCAATAAAGGAAAGTCGTCGAAGAAGTTCCAAGTGGATTGTACCGAGTTTTACGTAAAGCCAGTGTCTGACCAAAACACTGAACCCGGTTGAAGAGACTTGCAAGAAAGAGGGCGGACCTCCCATGACCTGCTTATTAGGACTTTACGGGAAGGTCGCAAGTGTAAAATACTCCAACACTGAAATGCTTTCTTTGAGTCTAAGGACCTCCTCGTTTTCGTAAATGACTAAAGAAGACAAAGAAAAAGGGGAAATTCCATAAAAAATTAATTAACCTTCTATTAATGAAATGTTATGGCACAACCAAGGACGGTATGTAGTTGTACTTAGTCGGTATTCGTATGTATACAGGGGAGGGAGAGAGGGTGGAGGATGGGGAAGGGTGGGGGATCCGACAGTGTCTCGGGGTCAAACTCGAGGGACTCAGTATGTTGTTTAAGGGTGACAGAGAGATAAAATGTATACAATCAGATATACAAAGTTCCGATGGGAGAGTTCAGTAGGTGGGATAAGAAAGGGGTGACACAACTTTTCAGACAAGAAATACAGACACAGAGGAAACGACTGGACGTTTATCCTAGTAGCCACGGTACAAAGATCTAAGGTATATCGTGGAAGGATACTGACGACGATTACAAAATACTACAGGTATATACATGTCTGGTGTGTACCAGGGTGTATGTGGAGATTCCGACGGAACGAGAGACCTACGAAGATCCATACAGAACGGAGTGGTCTTACCGTTCCGTACTCAGTAAAGTGAGAGAGCGTGGAATTTCGTTAAGTGTGTATAGTCGGGTTCCGTTTCTCGTCTTTCAGTTAGGGCGGGTGGGGGTGGTGGGAGGGGGGACGTTTTTTTTTTTTGGTTTTGTGGTTTGAGTTATGAGTTGAGAGTCTTTTCTTAATAATCCATGGACGAAAGGTACCCTATCACTTCCTTACACTCGACTATATTCTAAAGTTTACTTTCTTTTTTGTCTAATTTGTTCATGGAATCGAATTGAGTTCCTCGATTTATTGATAAATTGAACTTAGATATTTGCCTACACGAAGGAGGTTTATACTCTTTAGTTATTAACTGATTTCAAGAACTCATTCAGAGTCTTACCCTTTATTTACTCAAATTTTAGATGGCTTCTTTTTCTTCTCCCTCCTCCTCCTCCCTTCTTTCTCCTCTTCCTCTGTCTTCTCCTCCTCTAAGACGCAGTATACAATTTTGTTATTTCTTTTACAAAGATCGAAATCTATAAATTACTGGTATATTTTCGTTCTATGGTAGACCGTAGAAGGTTTATGACAAGGGATTATTGTTTAAAGTGACCGGGGGTTTTCTCCGTAAGACTCGATACTCCCCTTCAATTTTTTCTCGTAGGAACCTGGGAGACGCGAAGATTGATTTATTACAGGTGTGGGTCGGAGAAGAAGGACCGACTTAGTCGGACACTAACCACAGGAGTACCCCCTACCCCAGTGTAGTACTTTGTATCAAAGGAACCTCTAGATATTGTTACATGGACCATGGTTTGGTTGGATGGTGAGTCGGGGACTAACTGTAAATTAGTTCCAGTACCCTTTGATGCCTGGACCTGGTGTCCTCTATCTCGTGGTCTTTTCCACTTACTTTGTAGATCTTTTGATTACGAAAGTTTAAACCATAGGAAATTAATGAAGTAAATATTTAGTAAGGTACCTACTTCTGTCGATAAACGGTTGATGAAAAGGTTGTTGTAGAATAAATTAAGAGTGTTGGGACAGTCCGTTTGTAATAGTAAGGATAAAAAAGTCTCCTCATTGGATTTTGTCTCTTCAATATATTGAACCGTCCGAAATTGGGTTTAGACGACTGAATTTCAGGGTGGTATTTGAAACGTGATACGGTGTGACGAGTGTAAACGACGATCCGAACTTCGTGTCCAGTGAACTCTCTTATACGAAAAAGACCTTTCTTTAACCTTCACCGAGAAGGTGACGTCAACGTCAACAGACCCGACGGGACGACGCCCAGACCTCTAGACCTCACGGGTCAGACCTCCAGAAATCTCACGGGTCGTCGAACGACTAGTTTACGAAGATCTGTTACTCTCTTTACCGGATACCTTGGTGTAGAAGGTACGGACGTTAAAAAAAAACAAACTATCAAATAATACTAGGACTGGAGGATGGTGAATCTCTTGTCCTAGGTTTTAAGACTCGGGGTACAATGGACCTGAAGTAGGGGTCACTGGTAAAGGGTGCTCGGTATCACAGGAAAGAGGACAGCCTTCTTAACTTGTCGAAGGTTTTTCCGAACCCGAAGTTTACAACAGACGAAGTATATTAGATTTTCTTTCTCCGTTCCCGTAAATCGTTTCTTTTTTAAGAATTAAATTATAAGAAGGTACCAAGTCTCTGGTAATGGACTTGTAATGTTCCTTATCTTAGTACTCTGTGTTTTTTCAATTCATGACTTAAGTTTCAAGTAAACGTCCATCCCTGTACGGACCACCAGATCACCGATTCTGAGGTACGAGTTATGTCCCCCGGCCCCATGGTAGGGACCAGTCCCTTGATCTAGGGTACACGACGTTGATTCTGGGTCGTGTCAGTTTATTTATTTAGTTATAAATTTTTTTCTCTTTTGTTGTTGTTGTTTTTTGAGTTTTTCAGTAAACGTATTTACTTTTGTTCGAAAGTCCACATATAGTGTACTGAAGGAGTAATATGGTCGACTAATTAAGATAGTCACTGATCTGTACGACCAATACTGGTAAATAGGTAGGGGCAAATAGAGAGAATATTTACAAAGGAAGTCTGTAGGTCCGAGATCACCGAAATACGGTGGTTGATATTGTGGAGTCATTTCGTCTGATAAGGAATTTCACGGAGTACATAGGTTCCATGTGGGAGGATCAAGGGGTTTGTTTCATAGTTGACTATAGTTGAAAAACAGTTTTCCTGTAATTATATTCCCCGACTAAAAACGTTTACTTCCTATCATTAACAATTTTGTACACCATTCTTTCACAATGACGATCCATACAATGTATACAGTCGTTTTAGAGTGTTTTGGGAGACTCCACTCACAATAATAGTAGAGATCAAACGTCTACTCCCCTGACTTTCGTGTCTCCAGTCACTTACCGGATTCTAGTATGTGGTTATTCCTTTACTTGAACCCGTCCGACTAAGTTCTTGGATGAAGTTTCGTGGTATTATGAGATGGAGTGTCTAATCAAAACCCCAAACGGAAAGTTTTGTATAACCTAAAAATTTTCCATAATATAGACTCTCCATTATAGGATGGTGTTTCCTTACCTATGGATTACCATGTCCCAAAAATTTACACTACTTACCGGAAGGGTCTTAAGGTGTTTAGTGAGGTACGTACGTTTATACGAGTTAAAGAGGATACCTGACTTACAAACACAGAGGATTTTAAGTATATAATTTTAGGGTTACGGGTTTTACACTATCAATCTCTACCTCCGAAACCCTCCATTAATCCAGTGTTTCCCCATCTAGGGAATACCACCTGCATCTTGGGCATATGTATTATATGTTACCTTATAATGAGTCGGTATTTTTCCTTGTTTTAACCCAGTAAACGTCTCTGGACCTACCTGGATCTCAGACAGTGTGTCCCACTTCAGTCTTTTTCTTTTTGTTTATAGTATATAATTGTGTAAAAACACCTTAGATCTTTTTACTAACAACAACAAATCAACGATTCAACATAGGTTAAGGAACGTTGGGGTACCTCACATCGGAAGGTCCGAGGAGATAGGTCCCGTAAAGGGTCCATTCGTATACCTCACCCAACGGTAGAGGAATAACCGTCCCGTCTTTATCTCTGTGTCTGTACCTTTTGTCTGTACACCCGTACTCCGCTCCCCCTTCTCCCCAACCTACGTGACCCTCTAACTCCGACTGTATATTTGTGATGGTATGCAGTTTTCTATCGATCACCCTCGGACGACATATGGAGTCCCTCGAGTCGAGTCACGAGATACCACCGGATCTCCGCACCCTACATCCACCCGTCCCTCCAAGTTCACCCTCCCCTATATGTGTATACATACCGACTAAACGAAACAACATGTCGTCTTTGATTGTGTCATGATATTCTGTTGATATAAGGTTAAATTTTTGTTCTTTTCAGAATGAGGGAGTGAGAGGAAGGAAACAGAGAGAGAAAGTGGTCTGTGGTCTAGATGGTGACGGAACCAGAACCTGAAGGTTCTCATACTATAAACAATCTCGTCGGGTTTGATTGGGTCTCTTAAAAGTTGTGTGTTTTGATCGAGTACCTCCTATGTCACTATTGGTTTAATATCCTTTTAATCGTTCCTGCACTTAAAATCTTTATTAGATTGTTATTTCTTTAGTTTTGAATCCTTTCCCTTTATTTCATCCGTTTCACTTCACTGACTTTCCTGGTTCATAGGACAGAAGACGAAGAGGGGTCATCCTGTGTTTCAAGAAAACGGGTCTCGTATCCTAGACATAAGTGTCTCACTACAATCTAACCAGTCGACTTCCGTCGACTAAACGACCCCCCTGGAAGTTTCGAAATCGGTTACCCTAACGAGTCAGTCACTGAGTCACCAACTAAGCCCCTGATTCGTCTTTCTTGGATTTAAATCTCCTAGTTAGACGAAGTTTCCCCCTGTTAGTTAATTATCTAACATCTACTGAGAAAGTTCTGACTGAATGATCCAGTATTCGGAGTCCTTGAACCTTTTCTCTTTGATGTTGAGTTCCTTATCGGAGATATTCTCCTACTCGTTTTAAGAAGTGTTACTCCTATGGTACTGCGGGTCTTCTAGGTGTAAGTTTTTACACCTTGTCATTGCCTGTAAAATTATAGTTGTCTTTCTGACCAATTTTAGATTAAGTCTTTTTCCCGTACAGGGTTCTTAGTCCAAAAATTTACCTCCGTAAAAGAAGAAACAATAATAAAAAAGAACCAAACCGTTAACTAAATCACAAATTGGCTCCAAACCTTTTGTGTTTAATTCTAAAACCATATTTTAACTGTTGTTCCCCGACACTATACCCTGAGTCATGTGACCCTCCTTGATATGGTTGACTCTACCTTTGACATTAATGATGTAACTCTAAGTTTTGACTGAGTACTCGAGAATAAAAATTGTCGACAAAAGTAAAGGTCGGGTTCCTTTGTTTCTCTACCTTCTTTTACACCATGAATCTACTTAACGGTCTTGACACTCGGATACTTACTCCAAATTCAAGAAGTCCAGGAATGTTCTTCGTATTTAAATGAATAATGAAGAGTTTGACTAGGTTCATTTACTTCCTTCTTAGACTTTAGGACATTTATGGTACATATAGATATATATAAATTTTTTTTTGATACTGTGAGGGTGACTACCAACTAAAAAGTTTCTAGAAGCCTTTTGTATTGACTTCTTTACTCTAAACTTCCGTTCTACACCTCATTCTCTCTTCAGTTTCTTCTTGGTCTTCTCGATCTTACAGTATTACCACATCCTACCTCGTGGAATTATGTCCGTCTCTTCTTTTCATAATCATTAGTTTACCTGGTATTTCCTTTAATATCAGTAACTTGTCGTCATTATTTTAAATTTTCTTATTCCTGTACTTAGAGGTAAAACCTGAGATGGTAATTCGGTCTGAATCTAGCCTAAAATTGATGAGAAAAAGGTATACCATTTTTCCCAGATTAATGACTAAAGTAGTAATCTAAAAATCGAATATTTCACTAATTTAATTAAATATATTTTGAAGATTTTATCATGGACGGTGTATTATTCAACGAAATACCTATGACCAAGAGTACTAATATTTGTTTCAAGTTGTCTTTGACGGTCTAGTAATTCCTTTATTTCTTGTTTCCAAACGAAACATTTCCTGTCTCGATGTAACGTTCTCAGTATACTATAAGTAAAGAAGATTCGACGAACGACTCCGTAACGACTTGAGTCGGTCTTACATGTCCACAAACTTTCTTTGGTCTAATAGTCAATAAATTAGTTGAAGGACGGTGTCTAGGGTACCCTTGTTTAAGGTCCTAGTGTTAGTGGGTGAGAGGACGGTTGTTCTTTAACTCTCAATCAAGTTACCGGGGGTCCTAGTTGTTACCGAAAACCAGAAAGTCGGAAGAAGGACGTTCTACTGAGTGTTTCTACCGTCCGTAGTTGAGTTTGAGTTGAAAAGGTCGTACGACATCAATTCTCCTACGACTAGTTACTGTGTCTACACGACTCTTCTTGAATTCGAGGAAGTAAAATACCTGTTCCTTTGACCTTCTTCTTTACCAATTAAAGAATCGACTTCCAGTGTGTCGACCAGTCTTAGTCTCGGTTCTCAACTTTTTCACGGAGACCGTACAGTGTTCGTCGGAACCGTAAGTACGAGTGAATTTAGTATCTGATTCTCTCAATCTTCACTAGAGTTTCCAGTGGGTGGGGTTCGAGAACAAGTTACGACCCTCGGAAGTCTTAAGTACTGTCTGTGAGTAGGTCGGAATCGAACTGATAAAGGTCACTGTCCTTCGAGTGTTACATTACTTTATCAGGAGAAAAAAACAGTGACTTGACAACATTAATAAACTTTTAAAAAGGAAGACGACTCGGTTTTAGACAAAGGTGCTTGAGAGTAATTAGGACGAAGACGGAAAGTCTCTTTTTATCTGTTCAAATGAGAAGAAGGTGTACCATCGATTTTCTATCGACTCATAAGAGTAAAAGGACGTTAGCAGAAAATTTGTTATATTGAATCCCTAAGTAAAATCTTCAACCGGGAGGAAAAAGGAAGGAAGGGAATCACTGGTAAAACTTAGATAGTTATATCAAGAATTTAAATCTGGCACTAACTTATGTGGTGTTTCTTATAACAGATTGGTTACGTTTAATACATTTCATCTTTCTAATACAAGGAAAAAGACCAGGGATTGGAGAAAAAAGTAGTTAGTGTGGTATGAAAACCGAGTATGGAAAAAACATCAGGTTATTTTAAGGATGTTGAAAAAGTATATTGTGGGAACAGTTAGATTCGGAAAAGATTGGACATAAAGACGAAAACTAAAACCTCACGTCCGAAATTGTGATGGGACTAATTTAGTGTTGAACGATACTACTCAATCACGGGGTCTCGGACGGTTTTAGTAAATTTTTTTTTACATTAAGACAGGGATCTGAGGGTAAATGGGGTCATAGTAGACTTTTGAACTACCCGAATGGAAGATGTAAAGATAGGTTGAGTGACTGTTTTTGTAAGTAGTCTAGTTCCCACTCCTGTCTCCGGACGCTCTGAGAGTCGTGAAATCCTCTGTCTACCCTCTGTGTAGAACCGGTAAGTCAGTTGTTAGTGTAGGAGTCCCGATTCTATGCCGATAAAAGGAATCAGAGAAGGATCAAGAGTAGACACGTCGACGTACCTTTTGAGTATAAACCCTCTGTACTAATACTTAAAAACGTTCCCTTTCTTTCGAGGAGATCCGGGGCACCCCTATTAATAAGTTCCCCGGTCGGTCTCTCTTTAGCGAAAACAAAAAAGGTGAATGTGTCTAAATGACGTGCAGACTCAGGTGACTTTGCGGTTTCGAGGTTCCGGATACGTCAGTAAGACCTAAAACTGAGACCGACGATACAGCCCTGAGGGACTGAACCCGACCCAAACCTTCGACGGAACAATAAAATAAAGTAGTCATTTAACACGGTTCGGTACAATCGGTTAGACGGACCACTAAACACGTTCAATGCATTGCCGTAATGAGTGAGGTGACGATACCCCGAGTAGAGTGATTACATATGAAGATTTGACAGAAGTCGAGGTCCAGTATACAGCAGAAAAAAATCCTCTCGACGACGTTTCGACAAAACAGGATCAAAGAAAAGGTCTCGTCTCTTCGTCGTGTCCCGCTTTCCTTGGTTGTAAAGAACTTAAGACAGTACCTCATACTTGGTATCTACAAATGTGTGTGATAGAGGATATTAAGAAGGTTATTAGGGTAATCCATCCTTAAGTATAAGGGTGAAATTCCGACTGTTTCTTTGACTCAAAGTCTTTCCAATCGATTAGATAAATTTGATCATCTATCTGTTCGTTCCGGAGAAACGAAGGTTATAGGACAATATTGTGAGAGACCAAAATAAAAAAAATTGAAAAATAAAACTATATTAGTATCTAAGTGTAAAAATATTCTTTGTTATGTCTCTCTAAGTTATATAGGAGTGGGGCAGAAGGGATTACCTTATAGAACATTCTTGATACAACGTTGTAGTGTCCGTCCTTTAACCGTAACTACGTTAGATCGGTGGAATAAGTCTAAAGTAGTCAAAATGAACGTGTCCAACACATACACACACACACGCACACACACACGTGCACACACACACAACACCGAATTGAATTCTTAATAAATTTTAAAATAAAGGTAGAGTTTCAAATCTTAGTATATTAAGATCTCAAACTGATATGGAATCCCTAGTCAATCAGGTTTTGTAAGTAAATTAATCACTCGTCGAACTCCCGATATTACACTATACGTAATAATTTTGTCTGATTTTGGGGGAGTAACCTTAATTTTTACTTACTATAGATAGGGTTATTTTATCATTATTTTCAGAAATAAAAATAATTTTTTGAATAAATAAGTACTGGTTGAATTCGTTTATAAATAATGGTTTAACATTTGTTATTGAGAATACTCTGGATCGGGGCCCTAATTAGTCTTTAGGGATTTAGTATAAAACATTTGACGGTCTGATTTTACAAGTAGATGTAGATGACCGGTTTAGTATGGACACAATCACTCGTGTCTGGAGGACCTTTCTCTTCTCCTTATTCGGTTCTTCCTCACATACATAGGACTTCTAGGTCCCTGGGGTCCTACTTAATATTACCACAATGAGATCCACTTTGATGACATGTTTTCTATAATTATGTTCTTGAGTGGACTCCTATATTTTCACTTCAGCGAGTCAGCGTAGGTTGAGAAACGCTGGGGTACCTGACATCGAATGGTCCGAGGAGACAGGTACCCTAAAAGGTCCGTTATCATGACCTCACCTAACGGTAAAGGAAGAGGTCCCTTAGAAGGGTTGGGTCCCTAACTTGGACCCAGAGGACGCAACATCTGTCTACGAAATGGTAGACTCGGTGGTCCCTTCAGGACTCCTATATATTCTGGAGAATTTGATTCCTTTCTTTCTTCCGCAAAGGAAACAAAACTATCTTACAGAATTGGTGTGTCTTTTTGACGTAAGGAGTAGGTCGATTTTCCCCACGTAGAGTACTTAAAAACTGAACAATTAATTATAATATTCTGATAATTGTGTCTTTCCCTTCACCACTAATGATTTTGTTCACTTCTGTTTGATTGGAGTGAAGGAAATCTACCTGTATAATGAAACCATCTTATGGATGGTAACCGACACCTCTGTAGGACATAGATCTAAAATAGTTCCGTTTATAATTCTCAAAACGTATTAAAACTGACTGTGTGACTTCTTTGAACCTAATCAACTATTACGTTTATTTATATTACTCCATCACTTTGTCGGATTTACTACCCACGACCAATTTCCCGACTACAATAACTGTGGGATCTCCTTTTCTAAAAGTTAATGAACCTTTTCCATTATATATCTGTCTGTCTATCTCTATCAATCCATTGGGATCCCAAAGTGAATTGACACTCGAGTCACGTTCAGTCACCACACTAAGTCACTTTGTGTCTCGTCCACTCCGACCTGTTGTCCTGACACCTTATACAGTTTCTGTTACTACCAATGTCTATCTGAGATTCTATGTGAGGATGAAGGTCGAGTACGACTCGTTATGTTATAGAAAATTTTTACAATTTTTATTTCTTTTTTTCCACCTCATGAAGATTTCTTCTGGTTCATTTACTCCTTAGAGTGTCGGAACCGTTCTTTTTGGGATCTTCCTACTTTAGTACAAGACACTCTAGATGTCACATGTTCTTCCGACCTAAACAAGACACATCTAAGGTCTATGATGTCAGTCCTATCGTACCAGGTTTCATCTCACACCGTCTCAAACTGAGTCATGAGACTCAGTTTTAAAGATTGTAAGTCTAAATAGAATCTCACTTTATCCGAGGTTATTCAACAGTTTTCAAAGTTCTACTTCACGAGCTAACCCCGACTCAATGGGACGTCTACCACATGACGACGACGACGACGACAGCGAAGTCAACACAGGCTGAGACACGCTGGGGTCTCTGCCGTCGGGTGGTCCGAGGGGGCAGGGACCCTAAGAGGTCCGTTCTTGTGACCTCACCCAACGGTAAAGGAAGAGGTTACGTCTACCACATGTCTGAACGAATTTAGAGAGTAGCACATGGAGGAGTGGTATCGTGAATCTTGTTAATTTTAAAGTATCAGCAATCACATTAATAAATTTATCCGGAAAAAAGGTTCTGACACTTGAGATTCTCCTGTTCTCTGACGAGAAACGTAAGTAGTGACGTGGGAGTTATGGACCAGCTCACAAACCGTGTAGTCTCTCCTTTTCTTTCTCCCTTTTCTTTACTCCCTTCCTTCTTTCTCTCCTTCCCTCTTTTCCTCCCTCTCTCCCAAAGTTTATGGTCTCTCTCCCGACCTGATTCAGAGAAATATTTCAAGGAAGATTTGACTCTAAAGAACTAATGTTTGTTTTTGGTTCGTAACGTTTACTTAGTCTAAGAGAATTATTCAGAAAGGGGATGATAACATTTCTCGAAGACTTCCTTTACCTATATAAGTAGAGTCACGAAGAGTCTGAAACAACTCGTAGTCTTAGGGGACCTCTCGAACAACTTGACTGACAACCCGGGGTGGGGTCTCAGAGACTAAGTCGTCCAGACGAGATCCCGGGGTCTTAAACGTAAAGAGTACTCGAGGGAAAAGTATGACACTTTAGTCAAGACTTATGAGTAACTTTCCTGACTACGACTTCGACTTTGAGGTTATGAAACCGGTGACTACGCTTCTTGACCGAGTGACCTTTTGTAGGACTACGACCCTTTCCAACTTCCGTCCTCTTCCCCTGTTGTCTCCTACTCTACCAACCTACCGTAGTGGTTGAGCTACCTGTACTCAAACTCGTTCGAGGCCTTTGACCACTACCTGTCCCTTCGGATCGCGCGACGTTAGGTACCCCAGTGTTTCTCAGTCTGTACTGACTCACTGACTTGACTGACTTACTCGAGGGTCTACTCCGACGACGACGTCCAGGTCCCGTGTGAAAGAACTCTTGGCAAAGAAATGGGTCGTACTTCCCTCACAAGAGTTTGTCTCCTTAGTGGAGTTCACGAATAATTTTTATACTAAGAACTGGAACGGGGTCTCTAAGGTTAAATCGTCCACACCCTAACATGGGTCCTTAGACTTAAATTTGTTCGAGAAGTCCACTAAGACAACGTCCACCAAACGGTTGGTCTAAAACTCTCTCGTTTAATGTATCTTCGTTCTCTATGTCACCTTCCAACACCGAGGAGTTACGAATCACAAAACTACTACCGAAAGAGAGTAACAGTCCAATTCTTTACAGGGACAACCAGTACCCATTTGGATACCGACTAAGTACGACTACAAAACATGTTTGGTTGTGTTATGACATTTCGTTAATAGGAAGCTAATTTTTATTTATTTTGTTTTTTTTAGGGGAAACAGTTGACGAACGAGTGAATTATGTTTACTTTGGAAAGATGAATGAGTTCCACTACATATTTTTGTCATGATACTATTTCTAAATGGTTTCCATACACCTATTCCTCGGTGAAATCCAAGCATTCCTGTAGTAGAGTGTACTGACCTTGAGATGGGTACCTCCCCTTGGGGGTAAGTGAAGTCTTTGTCAATAGTAACAGACCTGTATTTAGTAGTCTACGTTGGGATCAACTTGGAGTAAAGGGAAAAAAACTATGAGTCACCGATACACCCGATATAGAAGACACCGTCGGAAGAAATCGTGTATACTAGAGTGAAAGAAATAGAATTAAAAAATTCTGAATTTCTTTATTTTACTGGAGACGAGAGTAGTACTCTTTGCGACCTGACCTTCTTTGTGTTCGACCTTAGTTCTAACGGCCCTCTTTATAGTTATTGGAGTCTATACGTCTACTGTGGTGGGAATACCGTCTTTCACTTCTCCTCGATTTTTTGGAGAACTACTTTCACTTTCTCCTCTCGCTTTTTCAACCGAATTTGGAGTTGTGAGTCTTTTGTTTCTAGCACCGTAGGCCAGGGTAGTGAAGTACCCTTTATCTACCCCTTTGTCACCTTTGTCACAGTCTGAAATAAAAAACCCGAGGTTTTAGTGACGTCTACCACTGACGTCGGTACTTTAATTTTCTGCGAATGAAAAACCTTCTTTTCAATACTGGTTGGATCTATCGTATAACTTTTCGTCTCTGTAATGAAACAGCTGATTCCAGGTAGATCAGTTCCGATACCAAAAAGGACACCAGTACATACCTACACTCTCAACCTGACACTTCTTCCGACTCGCGGCTTCTTAACTACGAAAACTTGACACCACAACCTCTTCCGAGAACTCTCAGGGAACCTGACGTTCCTCTAGGTTGGTTAGGTAATACTTCCTCTAGTCGCGACCCTAAAGAAACCTTCCTTACTATGACTTCGACTTTGAGGTCATGAAACCGGTGGAGTACTCTTCTCAACTGAGTAACCTTTTCTGAAACTACGACCCTCCCTAACCCCCGTCCTCCTCTTCCCCTACTGTCTCCTACTCTACCGACCTACCGTAGTACCTGAGCTACCTGCACTCAGACTCACTTGAGGCCCTCTACCACTACTTGTCCCTCCGGACCGCACGACGCTAAGTGTCCCAGCGTTTCTCAGCCTGTGCTGACTCACTGACTTGACTTGACTTGACTTGACTACGAGAGTAGAGAAGGGTTCTACTCCTACCATTTTAATTTGAGGACTATTCCCTCCTCTGTTGTCAAGTAAGAAACGTTTTCCCTTCTATGAGATGCGGAACTTCGATCCAAGTAACTTATACGGAGGGTACCGGGACTTTCTCAACAGATAGTGGGACACATAGATTCTGTCGACTTGTCTTAGTCTGGTTCTCTTGTTTCTGTTTTAGTCAGTAAAGGAGAGACGGGTCCCGTTTGTAGATGCCGAAATATGCCCACTCTCGACATCAAGATTTTGTCACTCACACCTTGACAAAGGGTTAGAAGATTACTGACAAACACCTCTACTACGACTTTACGGAATCCTCCTTTTTCATTAATGTAGGGGGTTTTAGATTCGTTTTGTTTACTTTGGATTAAAGGAGAAATTATACACTTAAAATTTTTTCATGTGGTGTATTACGAACGAATGTCCGACAAGACTGACACGTGTGTGAGTCCATTAGAAAGTCGAGTCTGGTACCTTTGCCCCAGTCCACGGGGAGTGACTATGACACCCCTCAACATACCGAATTTGGGACGTCCGTTTTGGATTTGAGTTCATAAGTCTACGAACCCCTTCTACGAAGAGATCGGTGTTTGAACAGAAAGTAAAAAATACTGTGAAAGAGAATAAGGACCTTTGTCGACAAATATACCCGAAGGGACAGCCGTGCCACATTTTTTAGTGGACGGTTACGTCCTCTACGTCCAAGTCAGGGACCCAGCCCTTCTCGGGAACCTATTCCTTTACCGTTGAGTGAGGTCATAAGAACGGACCCTTTAGGGTACCTGTTTCCTCAAGACCGTCAGGTACCCCAGCGTCTTCTCAGTCTGTGCTGAATCACAGATCTATTGTCGTTTGACAAATGTGGACCCAGAACCATGTGAAACAGTGACGTCGTGGGGTTTTATGGTCTCCTTAAGAAGGACCGACTAAGATACCTACTGTAACACCCAAGTCTTGTGGAACGGATCAGAATGAGTGTAGACATCTTCGTAGGAAGATGTCTATTTCCTTCTCGAAATGTAATCCCTTGTTTAGTGACCACAATCGATCGTAGGATCGAACTGTGTAGGTGTCTCACATGACGACGGATTACTACAATAGACCCCTTAAAGTAGTAGTAGTAATTAGTAGTGGTCACTAATTATTGTCGAAGGTGGACGTGCACAGTCTTCTACAATACCAAATGTAGAGTAAACTAAGAGTGTCGTTAAAGTACTCTGTCCGTTCGGTCTACATTAGTAAGGGTCCATCTTTTACCTTTTTTGACTTTTAATTTCTTCAAATTCAGTAACGGGTTCCAGTCTACTTATGTATTGAGTAAAATAGTCCAGTAGTTTACTTTCGATTTTATTATCCGTCTTTTTTTAAGAAACGAGGGTATGTCTGAGTCATAGTTTTCCCTGGATTGGAATGAATTTTCAAGATTATCTTCAACATTGATGAAAATACCTCCGATTTTATATTGTAAAAGGGTTTCTGGATTTTTTGCTTCAACTGGGTACGAGGTAAAGGAAGGATTCTTCATGCCTAACGTCAGTGTCTGAAGACCTTGGGTAATAGACCAGGACTAATTCTTCAACTCGGGTTGTTCTCCGAGGTGAACCCCGAAACACTGTTGGATCTCCCCACCCTCCTCCATCCTCCCTCCAAGGTCTCCCTCCCCTTTACCATCTAAATGTAATAACGTATCGTCTTTGGTCGTGTTGTAACATTTCGTTAATGGGAGGTAAATTTTTAATTTCTTCCCCTCGGATCGATTAGGTACCAGAGGAGGAGTACAAACCACTCCCAGTCATATATTAAATCAGGAGTCTAAGAATCCCTGGTCTAATAAAATACTTTTGATTCTTGAAGTCGTCGGTACATGGTTATTTTTGTCACAGGTGTAAGGACTGGATAATGTTCTTCCCTGTCACGACGGTTGTCTCAAGAAAAAGTAAAGACCCAATCGACTCGGGTACTATGCATAGTTAAAACGTTTTAATTTGGTTCTTTGGGAAACTTTTGTAGAACGATAACCCCTCCGACTTCCGGATACTGAGATGTCGTCGTATATGGTAGGGTGATTTACTGGGTGACTTACACCGAAATATGAATCCCATTTACACAAAACCCCGAAAGGACCACCGAGTCACCATGTCTTAGACGAACGGTTACGTCCTCTGTACCCAAGCTAGGGACCCAACCCTTCTAAGGGACCTCATCCTTTGACCGTTGGGTGAAGTCGTAAGAACGGACCCTTTAGGGCACCTGTCTCCTCGGACCGTCCGATGTCAGGTACCCCAGTGTTTTCTCAACCCAGGTTGAATCGCTGTTCGGTGTGTTTATGTACAAAAATAATACTTTTGAGAATGTGCAAGAGTTATTAATAGTCATTTATGGTTCCTCGTCGAACAAATTATTGAACCGATTACTACTCAAATTCGTTTTGTACTATCCTAATCACTTACCTTATAATACGTCAGTGATTTTATTGTTAATGCTACTGAATCTGTGTAACATCTTTTCGTCAAACCCCTTTTAAAATTAACGATTTGGGTCTAATATTTTTAGTGTATGTGTCGGACTAATTCGTTATATGTGTGGGTATCCTCGTTACTGGTCTTTCCCTACGCATCCTTTACCCTTTACTCAATACCCTTGAAACACTGAGTTTGAAGTACTTTACAACATAATAATCGGAATCCTTCTACGGACGTCCCACCCTACTAAACCCTCTTACCGTAAGATTGTACATATGATAGTACATTCTTAACTTAGCGGTCAGATACAGACTGCGTCCTATGTCGTTCGAACCCCGACCACGTACCCCTACTGGGTCTCTCTACAATACCCCTCCCTCCACCCTCCCCCCAAGTACAAACCCTTGCGTACATTCTTAATTTCTAATTTTTTATTATTATTATTTATTTTTAATTTTTTTATTATTATTTTAAATTTTTTTTCCTTCTACGGACGACTAGCTCACTGAAAAAACTAACAAACAAACGAACAAAATGGTCAGGAGAGAACTGGTACTTGTTACACCGGAGAGGTCTCAGGTCTCTCAGGACGCCGTCAAACAAAGAATTTAAGAGTCTCGTCGACGGTTTAGCACCGTGCAAGGTACTAGGGTTGTAAGTCCCAGGTATTACTTCACAGACATCTCTTTTAAATTGACTGTACGTACCTTGTCGGAAAGAGAGGGAGTCCTACCCACCTTGAGCTCGGACCGAGGAGTCCGTCGGGTAGCTCGTCAAAAACCACACTAAAGTCGTCTTCTCTAGTACGAAAAACAGGAGAGGACTTAGTATGACAAATCACACCAAGTGAGCCCAGAGACGACTGAGGAAGTTCGCAAAAGAGAAGTATTTACCTCTCTTTTGAGAATGGAGAGTCTCGGGAAACTCGAACAGTGTTTGTGGGAAATCTCACAACAATGGTAGGAGACAAACGGTACTTTCGACTTGTCGTAGTGTCCTACTGTACGACAGGAACTCCTGCTCCTGACCGTGTAAGTAGTGGCATAGGATTGTCGTGTCACGGACCGGGGTGTGCGAGAAAACTTGTCTGGTTCCCTGTTTCTTGGCTTCCTGAGTTAGTAAGTCTCCGTCGTATCTTATCACTCCTGTTGAGGGATTTCCCTTAGGTTTGACCCACCGATAAAGATGAAGACGGTCAAACCGATGCCCCGAACTCCACTCAATGAAAAACGAGGAAAGTCGGATTAAGTAGAGTGAACTTTACTCTCCGACAGCCCAGAGGAAAAAGTCGATGCTTTGTCACATTAGGATACTATTCGGTGTTCATGTCAATCAAATAGTTGTAAGCCTCTCACGAAAGGTACTGTCACAAGGTTGGACCCCTATGTGTCAAGGTCGACGCTCTGGTGAAATAGGAGTAGAAGGGTAATGTGGAAGAGAGACAGAGCGTTCATTACGTAGAAAGAGACTCGATAATCTTTTATAATTAAATGTACACACCGAAAGTGATGTAAGAGATAACCGATCAAGACCAGATTCAAAGACCTAGGAGGGGAAGGGGGAAAGTGATTGGATTTATTGCCAAGTCACAAACCAATAATGGTGACTCGAGTGGTGGACCCGATAAATTGATTAATTCGGTTATTTTGTCACTTTTATGACCAAACGGTAAAGTACTAGATATTGTTCTAATATCAATTTGACTAAACAGAGTACATCTTAGTAATCGAATTCAGTATTACCCGAACCAGAGATTTTGTAGGAAGAAGAAGGAACTCTTTCATCTTGGACGGACTATAGAGACTTGAAAATTGTTTTCGTAGAGCTAAATGTTTTAGAAGGTCGAGAGGTTCTTGTGATATGATCAAACCCACAAATAAATTCATATTTGATATTCTAGTAATTTTCTAAGACAGAGTCGGTCTTTAAAGAAAGTACTTTACGATGGCTTGTTTTGTAATGTAGGAAATAGGTTTAGTCTTGTTAGTTAACCCTATATCCAGTCAAGAACTAATAGAAACAACTAATTCCTTTCGTTACTGTTACTATTGAGAATTTTGGCACAAACGAAGACGTGAAACATATAGATGTAAACTTAAGTCTTCTCAAACAACAGGGTCACGAAGTGGAAGACAATTTTGTTTCTTGTCTAAATTTTTCGTTTTTCTCATCAGGGTTCTGCCGTCTTCTCGTCCACCTGCACCTCACGTAGAGAAAGGTCTCTATGTAGTCTTTATATAGATGTCCTGAATTTGGGGCACCGTGTCACCTATTCTTAGACGGACGATTACGTCCCCTGTCCCCAAGTTAGGGTCCAGGCCTTTCTAAGGTGTTCGGTTCCTCGTTGATTCGGGTAAATGCCATTGATGACTTAGGGATCTCGGGTGCTCGACACATGGTGTTGATGACTTTGGGCACGTGGATCTCGGAGACGAGACGTTGTTCACTTCGGTGTCGTTGCTCTTCGGGCACGTGGTGTGGCTTCTCATCGGGGGTAGTTACGCTGATCTCCTTCTGGTACGTTTCGTCGTTTCTGGGTCACGTCGGTTTTTACTTATTTAACAAAAAATTTCTTTATTGTAATGTCTACGTTGTCAAGAGTGTCTTGTGTCCGACTTGTGATCCTCTTCTGGAACTGGTGGTCTTTCCCGGTACTTTGTCTCTTGTTTCAACGGACCGCCCCTTGATTTGACACGAGACGGTCAGAGCGAAGGAGTGAACCCGAAGGGAGCACCGAGGCCGAGTCGACCATCTCTTAGGGGGACGTTACGTCCCCCGGACCCAGCTAGGGACCCACCCCTTCTAGGGGACCTCTTCCCTTTCCGATAGGTGAGGTAATAAGACCGGACCTCTTAAGGAACCTGACATGTCAGGTACCCCAGGGTCTCTCATCCTGTGCTGGCTCGTTGAAAGTGAAAGTGAAATTCACTACCGTAGAGTTTGACTACAACCAAGTTTGTCGAAGGAAGAGAAAGGAAGGAAAAGGAAACAAGGAATAGGTCGGGATGGTGGGGGGGGGTGTGTGTGTGAGTGTACATACGTGTGTACGCATGTGTGTGGTTCGTCGATTAGAAAGGGACCCGACGTCTTTCATTAGTTATGACCAAAATTTCGGAATTCTCTTCCATTCTCTTTCCTTTCACCCTCCCGTTTCTCTGATCTGGTTGCGACGCGTCGTTTTTATATTACTTTCGGTGTATACGTTAAATTTTTAAAATATCATCGGTATAGTATTTTCATTTTTCTTTCCCCCCGATTCTAATTATTATATAAAATAAATTTGGTTATATAGGTTTTGTACATTAGTTATATTTTTAATAAAAATTTTAATAATTACTATATTGAACGTAAGAAAAAAAGAGTATGAATCAAAAACTTTACATCACTCACAAAGTGTGAAAGTCGTGTAAAATAAAGTCTGATAGTTATAAAGTTCACTAGTCATCGGTATACGCTGGTCACCAGTACTACAATCTGACGTCCCGAAGCGTACAAGTACCAAATTCAAGATAATAAATAGACTTATCCCTGTCTCCTTCCTCCGTTATTTTCCCTCGTCTGGTACCGTGTACGTTTGACATAAGTTCGTCGTAGTCATGTTTCCTCTATATGAGTCTATATAAGGATGAGATTTAGTTGTTTCTTCCTTCTTTGGACTGAAATATTAAAGAGCAATGTATGTATCTGTCAAGTAGGATCCTCGTGTTACTACGTGTTTTTATTCTTTATTCTACTGAATGTTGTTCAGAGTATACCTAATTCTAATCTCAACTTCTGGGAACTGTTATATAGAGTGAGTATTAGGGACGAGATACCCGTCACTCCTTAGGAACACCGAAATTGAACTTCCCAAGAGATTGTTGTCTCGGTATAGCATTATGAAGACGAATCGCACCGATTGGTGGTTGCCTGTATAATCTACTCTAGTAAAGGTTTGTCCTATGTCGGAACGTTGCTAGACGATATAAACATCGTCGTTTAACAAGTGGGAAGAGAATGCGACGTGGTTTTTTCTTTTTTGTCGATTTTACGAACTACCTAAATCCACAGAGGTCAAGGATAACATCTGTTAGAGTCCTCAACGATATCTGAAGTTAATGCACTATATTAATTGAGTAAAGTACCTTGTATAAACCTTCTTGACTGGGCTACTACATTAAGGGAATACCATTTTGTCTCTTTCTCCTTTATTTTTCTTTCGGAGCCAAGGACACAACCTTCATGGTTTCGAAGACTTACGTACTCTCTCTCTCTTTGTGCACACGGACAAGGAATGCAACTGCACGACAACGACAACGAGTGAGCGATTCAACACAGACCGAGAAACACTGGGGTACCTGACGTCGTGTGGTCCGAAGGGACAGAAAGTGATAGAGGTCCTCAAACCAGTAGTACAGGTAACTCGACCCCTACGGTAGGTTGGTAGAGTAGGAGACAGTGGAGGAGGAGGAGGACGGGAGTTAGAAAGGGTCGTAGTCCCAGAAAACTACACAATGAATATTCGTTTATGTAGAACTCATAAGTGTCAAGAATTACCATAAAAATGGTGGTGATTCCTTCTGTACTACCTTAGTGTCTTGATCTCACCTGAAAATTACAGATCAAGTAAAGAAATGATCCTCCCATCGTAACAAATAACTTATTGACTTTGTAGTGTATTTAATAAGGTCTAGATACTAGTAATAATTAGTATCATTTCCGATTATAAATGATTAATCATGTAAAGTACGCACCCAAATGTTCAGTTTTAATTAGTCCAAAGTCAGTAAGTCTTCTGTAAGAGAGTCAGAAAGATATATAGTGTGAACTCTTGTGTTCTCAGGAACAAGAGTCCGTCAAGAGAGAGTGCCCACTGGACGTAAGGAGTACAGTGTTAACTCTTGTAAAGACATTCATCGTAGAAGTCACCTCAACCTTTATGGTAGCCTTCCAGTAATAACACAGAGGGGTCTGGAAAAGAAAATTCGACTCATTATGTTGATAGAGATTATGAGAAAAGTCAAAAATAAAAAGTTGGGGTGTGAATTGTAAAACTTAGAGGAGACTACCGTGAGATGTCGAGCTGTAAAGAATTCAAATCCGATCTACATCAAGAGGAACAAATTAAGACACGTATAAATTATATTGACATAAAATATGGCGTCGGACGGGAGTGAGGAAGTGAAAGTCGTGAGAATTTGCGAGAATTAGTAGGGATAAAAGGGTATCGTGGATAATGGATAATAGTATAAAATATTGAACGAATAAATGACATAAATACCTAAGAAAGGGTAGAGGTGGTAACCAGGGATCGATCTTGAATTCACAGTGTCTTGTCTTTAGAAGCAAAACGAGTAAAGACATAGAACTCAGTGATCTTCTCACGAACCGTGGATCATACACGAGTTCTTTATAAAAAGTTTATTTATTTATAGTTGTATTTAAGTGTCAAAGATTAATTTAATTACATATTCATAAGTAGATCTGTGTACGAAGATCAACTGGCCATTCATTAACCCGTCCTGTTAATTTCCAGATTTAAATTTTATGTACACACACACACGATTCAGCGAAGTCAACACAAGATGAGAGACGTTGGGATACCTGGTGTCGGGTGGGTCCGAGGAGACAGGTACCCTAAGAGGTCCGTTCTTATGACCTCCCCCAACGGTACGGAAGGAGGTCCCCTAGAAGGGTTGGGTCTTCTTGGGTACAGAGAATACAGAGGACGTGACGTCCGTCCGAGAAATGGTGATCATGGTGGACCCTTCGGGTTTTATGTACAAATAAAATAATGTTATCTTTTCTTATAACCCAATATAACCTTCATGAGTGAGAAGTTCTTCAAACAATGAGGAGTCCTAGTTCCTAACCCTTATGACTAATAAAGACTAAATAAGGACATAAAAAAGATTAATACTGGTGACTCAGGCGTTTAGTTCTTATAAGTCAATACGAGTGAGTGAACAGTTAAATTTACATCCATAGTTTGTAATTTACATAAAATGGACAAAATGTTCAATCTCGAGTATTAAGATCTAATTGTTAATGACACGGATGTACGATAGAACTCTTTTGTCTGGGTTGAAGGTAAAAATTTGTCATTAAAATTACTACATTCAAATAAAAATTAGGGATAAAATAGGGGTCACCAATAATACCGTGGATTTTATATCATACCCTACAAATAAATAAATTACTTTTTACTGGGACGTTTCCCGAAAGGACCACCGAGTCTACCATATCTTAGACGGACGTTACGCCCTCTGGACCTGGGTTAGGGACCCAACCCTTCTAGGGGACCCCTTCCCTTATCGGTGGGTGAGATTGTAAGATTGACCTCTTAAGGTACCTGTCTCCTCGGACCTCCCGATGTCGGGTACCCCAGTGTTACTCAGCCTGTACTGACTTCGCTGATTTTATGAAAAGTTAGCATCGTTTACTCCCTTTTAAACTGGTTCCTGTAAACCCTCCCTTTCGTTGTTTATGTCGTATAAGATTTTTTAAAATTTCATCCTTTTTTTCACCATTGACTACCTACGTCTTGGTTCTTTTTAGTATAAAGTTGGTCTTAGTAACGTAGGTACCGGATTAGGGATAAGTGAGAGAGTGGTTTGTGACCAACTTGTACAAGATACATACTCAGTGACACTTCTTAAGAGACTTATCTTTCCTTGTTCTAAACCAAATCACATCCTTTATTACTATCAAGGTCGTAGACAAGTGGTGAGATAGGGGTCGTGGGGTTTGTCGGTGTTCCGGCTACGAATTAAACCATTTTCACCATGTTTGTTTTCTATTAATAAGTATTCCGTTGTTTCCCACACTATTTACGATAGTCTCTTTCGTTTCCCGGGAGCCTCAATTCTTCCCTTTCCTCAGAGAGACCAAACCCTACCCTGACAAAAGGACCTTGTCCCTCGATTTACCTGCTCCTGTCCAATTCCTCACAGGCCTCCGTTCCACAAGTTCCGTTTCTCTCCTCGTACTGGGTTTCGTTTCTCCGTTGTGTATCTCGGGTAGGTTGGACAGGAGGGGTTTGTCGCAAAGGACAAAATTTTATAAGCTCAATGTCTTAGAAGTTTGGTTGGACGTCTTTCCCGAAATCTAAAGACAATCCACGTCTATATTTTAATTCCCCAATATTTCCGAAGACTCTCTCATGTTTCATCACCGGAAACTTCAGGTTCTCGGACGGCCCAAAAGTCTGACACTGATTCTACGACAACACGACATGCTCCAGGCACGTTTCCTGACTCCTGTCTCAGACCGTGAGTCACCGAACAGATGCCGTCGATCGCCGAAAGGAAGGACAGGAAGTGAGTCCTAGGATTGGCGACGGAGTTCAATGAGCCGTCCTTTTCGTGGGTAATGTCCGTATGGAACCTCTATAACGCCGAGTCAAAGTCTGGTGACGTTATTTCGTTTATGGGGTAATTTCCTCAGTGTACTTACGAAACCAAAGGGTCACGTATATTTTCCATACAAATGTTATATGACATCAGATACTTCACACGTTATTAACATACTCAATTTTTTACATATATGGAACTAATTTTTTATAAAATGACGATTCTTTGGGATTGGTAGTAGACTCTGAAAGTATTCAACATTAGAAAAGCGTTATCATTGTAGTTTCTAGTGGTATTGGTATTATTATTTCTTCGAACTTTATGACGTTCTTATTGAGTTTACACTCAGTCTCTGTACTTCACTCGTTTACGACAACCTTTTTACCCCGGCTGTCTGAACGAACTGTACCACGTCGGTGTTTGGAACTTCCACATTTTTTGCGTTATCCACGTTTCACGTTGTTTCGTTTCACGTTGTTTTGTTCCAAGTCGACATGTCGTGAGATCAGATGGGGACAGTCACACTTAGGCCACAAATTTTTACTCAAAAATTTGAGGAGGTGACTTGTGCTGTACATTGTTTAATTGTGAAAGATTTCATTAAATATTAAATTACACTAAGGTTAACCTTAGGGTCATCCGTAATCCCCTATTAATCGATGTTACTTACACTTAAGTGTTTATTCTGCTATACGGATTTCATTAGTTCTTTTTATATTATATTTACTTGACATTCCCCTTTGTAAAGTAATCTATATTCTTGTATGTTCTTTTTAGATGACATTATCTTAGTTTTAACGTAATTGTACCCTTACTTATCTAGTTACCCTTTATTTTCTCTTATGAATTTATTGGATTTCTAATAAAATATATAGATATACATATATATCTATAAATTAAAATATATTGTCTCTATCATCGAATAAGTCAATAAATCATCCCTTCCAATCTAAATTATTTACCACGATCGGGTTAACTAATAGGTGATTATATGTATGTATATGTACTAAAAGTTTGTCGATCTCTGAGTTTGTCCGAAGGATTCACCACGATACCATTTCTTGGGTAGACGGTCACGTCCTCTGTATTCTCTCCGTTCAAGCTAGGGACCCAACCCTTCTAGGGGACCTCTTCCTTTGCCGATGAGCGAGACCATAAGGACGGGCTTCTTAGGGTACCTGTCTCCTGGGACCTCCCTTGTCAGGTATCCCACCGTTTATCTCAACCTGTGTTGACTTCATTGAATCATGTGTGTCTCTGAATTTGTAATTTTTATTTTGTTATGTTTTTGAAATTCTATATAGTTCCTTTTAATGTATAGGTTAGGTCCCTGTCTCCTTTAGAGTTGGTTCCATCTTTTAGGTTTTCGGTATTTTTTTTTTTTTTCCATCTATATAGACTGACGTTTTTTTATTCTATAAAAACATACCGTTTCATATAGTATTAATTTCGAATTACTGTTATACTAGTCAATTACTGTTGTCTGTTTACTACTTAAATTCCCTTTACAAAATTTACTGCTCTGTCTTTTCTCTATTATATATATGTCTCGAGAATATTCTTTTATTCTTTTTGTCTCTCACCTCTCATCTCTTGTTTTCTTACGTACTTACTTACTTTTACCAGTTTCCCGTAGATACCCACTAAGTGTGTTTTCATTTAGTTCTTCCGGTTATTTATGACCTATTGTTCGGACCTGAGTGACCATCAGTTTCCTTCCCGTCAGCTGATGATGACGACGATTCAGCGAAGTCAGCACAGGTTGAGACACACTGGGGTATCTGCCGTCGGGTGGTCCGAGGGGGCAGGGACCCTAAGACGTCCGTTCTTGTGACCCCACCCAACGGTAAAGGAAGAGGTTACGTACTTTCACTTTCCACATTCACTTCAACGAGTCAGCACAGGCTGGGAGTCGCTCTTCCCGTCAGATCCAAAGTTCCTCTAAGGGAGGAGGGGATAATCGAACTATGTCGTCCTTTTCTCGTTTTTCCGGAAAACCTCTGTCCCTACGTCCTTTTTCTCACGAGAGTACGTGCCATCTTTACACTTAAAAATATTAAGTAGAATTCTAATTGGACCGTCATAAATGATTTAATTTTTATGTAAATCGAAATTTGGATCGTTAGGATGAAGGACCTGTGACGGAGTCTCTTTTTTCTTGTACTCCTAGGTACGTGTTCCTATAGATAAATTGGTATCTAGTATCACCAGTTCCTTCGGTTCAATTCCGGTAGTCATTTTCTTACCAAGTTATGGTATGGTATTGTATAGTATACCGGGAATTGTTTACTTAGTATTGATATAGTTCACTGAACTTATCTAAAGGTACTCCGGAATAACTCATTTTTTTCCGTCTATTCTTACATAATGTATCAGAATAAAATTTTTTGGAGACTGGTGTTTTTGGGATATTACATACATACGTATACTTTTTTTATACCTTACTATGTCCCAAAAATTATACCAAATGTCTCTTTACTTCTCCTACCCTTCTTTTCTCGTTTGTTTTTTCGGATCTTGAATACTGGGTTAAATACGTAAATATTTTTTATACACATATATATGTATAATATGTACCCATCTGTTTATCTACTCTCTTAGAATTTTATTTTGTTTTTTCCCCTTTGTAAACAGGGGGTTTTAGTACATCAAGTGATTTTGACGGACGACGGACGTTTAACCAGGAGACGGGTGGGTGCAAATAGTTACGACGAAAAGGAGGTGCACTAGGACCCCATCCGTGGGTCGGAGGCACACAGGAAGAGACAGTTTGTTGCCGTCACCTCGTGTACTAGTGGTTCCAAGAGAGGTCGGGACCGTAGTAGTAGACTACGGAGATTCTTGTGTTCAGATACAAAGGTAAAGGGACCATTGGTACATCGGATATCTTTATTTGGTTACTGCCAGTCTTTCGTCTTCGACCGATGTAGGGTGATGGGATAAAGACAAAATGAGCAAGAGAAAAATTTTTACAAAGGAACTGATTCAATAGTCCGGTTTCGAATAAAAATACTACGATACTTTGGTAGTGGTACCACCCATTCGTGCGAGTGAACACCATTTAAACGACCAAATGAAACGGTGCAAGTGATTTAAAGACAACCTGTTCACGACCAGTGGTTTATCCGTACATTCCCTTCCCGACCCACGGTCGGAGGACTTCTCGTACCACTCTTGAGATCGTGACGAGTAGACCCTTGATTCCGGGCCTCGTCCACTTCCCTGTCGACTCGTCCCATATGTGTTCCGTTAGTCGGAAGTGACGACGTGGGGGTAGGGGAGTGCCGAAAAGTCTCCTAGTGACTAGTCGTGGGTGCACGGGGATGTGTAGTCTCCGTACTCCTTAACGTTGGTTTCGATCTTTCAATCCCGTCTTACCTAATCCCACTCTACCCCCACTCCCGTCACCTGTCCAGTCTTGTTCCTGACATCTATTGTTTCTCTCTTTCTCTTTTATTCTTTTCCAATATTCTTGTCCGGGAAAGATCTTGTCAACTTTAATTTGGATTCTTGACACCACAGCCCACCCCAACCTTAATATCGATGTCCTTATTATGTCCGACCTTGACACCCGTCTCCCTTGTTTTTCCTACTATACGGAACTACCCGTAAGTGTCTACACTTTTCGACGTCCGTCAACCGTTATTCGTCCCCTCGAGTCATCCTTCACCACACCATCCACTCAGTGATTCGGCACAGACTGAGAACACTGGGGCATCCGACATCGGGTGGTCCGAGGACACAAGTACTCTAAGAGTTCCGTTCTTATGACCTCACCTAACGGTAAAAGAAGAAGTCCCCTTAGAAGGACTGGGTCCCCAGTCTCAACCCACCTCCAAGAAATGACTGACTTGGTGGTCATCCTTCAGTGGTCATCCTTCAGGGTCATCCTTCAGGGTCATTCTTCAGGGTCATCCTTCAGGGTCATCCTTCAGGATCATCCTTCCTGTGTACGGGATTTACATGGTGACCCTCTCCCTCCACCCCTACTGTCTCATCCATTGAGGGAGTCTAAGGGTCTCAAAATTTTTTTTAATTAAAACATCTGAACGACTTTTAAAGTTTTATAACATTATAGTTGAAATTTGTAACGTTTTAACACTGAATTTACAGTGGTGAAAGTAAATAGGAGTCAGTAGTACTGTTTTTTAACAAAATAATCTTCTATTTTATTTTACTACTTTTCGACACTTGTGACAGATACCCTACTGTAATGTTTGTGACTGTACAATAAAATACTTTTATAAAAAGAGAGAATTTTTGTCAATATTACATACTGTACATAAGTCGTAAACGACATACAGTAACATGATTCATGAGAGAAAGTAATAATAGAGTACACTAAAAGTGTGAGTGATGTACTCCAGTCGTGATATTCACGGAGAGAATGACTACCTTTTAACTTCTCATTGTTTTCATTCATTGTGTCGAGGATTCTCCCCGAGGATTTTCTACTTCGATCATAAACTTAAGTTTTATTATACTAAGATATAGTGGTACAGTATTGCGAGAGGTGTTTCTCTTTTAGGTGAACTTAATACGTCAAAGTTTTTCAAAAAACGACTTTCGGACGAAGTACTTCTCTGTATGTGGTAGTACAAGGGGGGGTTTTTTACACGGGTGTTTACAAAGTCAGTACGTTCCGGACACCGGGTGCAACAAACTTTTACGTACCCAGTTTGATTTATAGTCTCGAGAATAAAAGTTCATAAAACATCTGTTCACCAGTCGTTCGAAAAAGACATTTTCTGTTTTATCATTCACAAAATCCGAAACTTCCGGTATATCAGAGACGGTGTCATAACGGTGAGATGGTCTCATAACGTTTTCGTCGGTGTCCTATGGATCCGCTTGTCACGCCGAGACAAAAATGTACTTTTGTCTACCACCGGGTTCCACCGGATATCCAGTGTCGAACGGTTTAGAACGAGATCTGGTGCACAAACAAGAAGTTCCGATTAAACGGTACAATGAGGAAGTCTCTTAGAAAGGGAGACCTGGTTCGATTTAGTTCAGGAAGAGAATATTACAAGACCACGTGGAAAAATATATGTGTATAGAGTTAAAAAAAAGAAATAATAATGAACGAATATTGTAGATCCTTCCACCCCCAGTACAGATAAAGCATAGGGTGACCTAAGAGTCTTGGATCGTTTACGAGTTCTGTATTTTTTCTACGAGTCACTCATAAACAACCGTCTTCCTTCCCTTCCTCTTTCTCCCCGTCCCTCCTTCCCTTCCTCCTTCCTTCCCTCCCTTCTTCCCCCGTTCTTTCTCTTCTTCCTGCTTTCTTTCCCTCCCTCCCTCCCGCTGTCGTCGAAGAGTGTGAAGTGGACGAACACACAAGGTCCCATCTTAATCGTCCGAAGTCTTTCGGAGGAAGGGGTCGTGGTGACACTGTTCGTAACACGTCAGAATACCATGGTAATCTTTAGTTTTACAGGGTCGTACGAAAATGTACTAGCTTTTTGTTTAAGAATATGGAAAAAAATTAGACATCCACGTTCCTGTGGGTAAAACTTTCCAGTAAGATGGTAAACCCCTCACCTTTCTTACTATTCTAGGTGGACCAGAAAGGAACATGGTGTGGTTGTAAACCGGCACAGTTTCATGTGTTATAATCTTTTAGACTGGAAGGGGACCACGACGGACAAATCGGAATTTAAGAGGGAGACGGGCCAATTGTTGTCGGTGATATAACACTACCTTTCACTAATCAGTTGGATGGTCAGACCGANAACTTTCCAGTAAGATGGTAAACCCCTCACCTTTCTTACTATTCTAGGTGGACCAGAAAGGAACATGGTGTGGTTGTAAACCGGCACAGTTTCATGTGTTATAATCTTTTAGACTGGAAGGGGACCACGACGGACAAATCGGAATTTAAGAGGGAGACGGGCCAATTATTGTCGGTGATATAACACTACCTTTCACTAATCAGTTGGATGGTCAGACCGATTGTGAGAGAGAGAGAGAGAGAAAAAAAAAAAAAAAATGGTGAAACAATAAAATAAAAAATTAAAAATAAAATATAACCGTATGTCGACTACTTGTTACAATACTGTCAAAGTCCACCCGTCGTTTCCCTGAATCGGTATGTATATGTTCATAGGTAAGAGAAGGTTTGCGGGGAGGGTGGATCCGACGGTTTATTGTAGCTCGTCTCAAGGGGCACGATATTGTCATCCATGAACAACCAATAGGTAAAATCAGATATCGTCACACATATGTACAGGTAGGGTTTGAGGGATTGATAGGGAAGAGGGATAGGAAGGAAGGACCCCTGGTATTCAAGTAAGGGATTCAGACTTTGTGACGTAGAGAACTAGAAGAAGTGTGGTGAAGGATCAACCATACGTTTGAGAGTGGTCCAAAATAATACAATTATAATATTCGGAGGAGATTCCTCGAGGTTCTTGAAGTACAGATCCCCGACTGGGAGTGGATAGTGGTGTTATGACGTCCACAACAACCAACTGAACGGGTTTCGGGAGACGGAGTACTTCTGAACCTCGTGATTCGGTTAAGGGGAAAGGACGTTGGATCTATCGTATAAGTTTTCGTCTCTGTAATGAAACGGCTGATTCCAGGCAGATCAGTTCCGATACCAAAAAGGTCATCAGTACATACCTACACTCTCAACCTGACACTTCTTCCGACTCGCGACTTCTTAACTACGAAAACTTGACACCACAACCTCTTCTGAGAACTCTCAGGGAACCTGACGTTCCTCTAGGTTGGTCAAGTAAGACTTCCTCTAGTCGGGACCCTAAAGAAACCTCCCTTACTACGACTTCGACTTCGAGGTCATAAAACCGGTGGAGTACGCTTCTCACCTGAGTAACCTTTTCTGAGACTACGACCCTCCCTAACCCCCGTCCTCCTCTTCCCCTACTGACTCCTACTCTACCGACCTACCGTAGTGCCTGAGCTACCTACACTCAGACTCACTTGAGGTCCTCTACCACTACTGTCCGTCCGGACCGCACGACGTTAAGTACCCCAGCGTTTCTCAGCCTGTACTGACTCGCTGACTTGACTTGACTTGACTTGGGGTAGTAAACCTTGTTGACGGTGGAATAAAAATCTTCCTATTTTTCTTCTTTCTACTCTAATAAAAACAAAAGTAAGACCGTCTATACTCTGTTTGAACTCCGAAGTGGAGTTAGTAAGACCTTCTAGTAAGGTCTAGTAAGGAAGATCATCTTCTTATTACACTACCGTTTGAATCTTTACGTACATTATCTACGATGAGTCCCCGAAAGTGACTCGAGCTCAAATTAAAAATCATTAAAACTTAATATCTAAGTTACAGATAAAAATTAATTTATTTTGATGATGTTCGTTCATTGACGTTAACGTAAAGTCTTAGACCTGACGGCTGTAAATACTCTTTGTGTACAGAAAACCTCGTTTTGTTTTATACAAACTAGGAAGAGGATACACTGTCTTCTATCAACTTCTGAAAAGAGGAAAGGAGTTAGTAACGCTCCGGTGGACAGGTCAAAAGAATAGTATGTCAGATCAAAGGACTGGAACAGAAAAGTGGTGAACAGACTTGTGTGAGATCATGTGACGGTGTCGTTCTTGTGTCTAGACACGCACTTAGCCCCACTCAATAAATTATTGAAACACTGGAATTTGCTCAAAGAATTAAAGGTTCTTAAAGAAGTAGACGTTTTACGTCGATTTTTCATTAAGAAGAATCATAGTAGTACCCCTGACTTTCTAGTATATAGTTGGTGGGTCATGTGACGAACCATATCGTCCGTAATAAGGTCAATAAGGTAATAAGGTCCTACCCTATTCCCAAGTCTTCGGTTAAGTTACACTCTCCCTTTCAGATACTTCCACTTCTTTATAAGAAACACAAGAAGAAAACAATTCAATGAGTAAGTTTTCACTTCCATTTAAATGTTAATGATTATACTGACATTTCCTAATATACGTTTTACTGTTGACCACATGTTTTTATTATTGTTTAAAAAATTTGTTTTTCCTCCCTATAAATTACCCCGTGTTGGTCGTTTTGGTAATTAAATTTATTATTGTATTACGTTGTTTAAAGTGAAACGGACCGGTCAACATCATCAGTCTTTACACTGATCATTCTATCTAAAAGTGGTTAATAGGTTTATTATTCGGTTTTGATGAGAAGATATGGTTCTTATTTCTGATTTGTCCTTACTATGTTTCACTATTCCTCATACTCTTTTTCAACGTTTCCACTACGTGAAAACCTCTTTACCTTTTATTCGTTTATTGTGTGTCAGTTCACCTTTCAGTTCCTTCTTTCGACTCCGAAGGTTCCTTTAACGGAAACGACAATTATGTTTGTTTTACCTGGGAGGAGGGTTATAAGACATATCGAAATTATCGATGAGAATAGTAAAGTTTGTGAAGTTGATTACTGGAGGAGGGATTCTAGTAAGTAAGTCAAATTTTTTTTTTTTTCCTTCTTTCTTCTACACACGGATGAATTATATGGGGTCCGGGTCCCGACCTTGACTCTACGTAATCATCTATCCGTGACCGGATCGGAGGTCCTCAAAGATTAAAAACTTCAGACTGTTCATTCGTCAGTTACTACAATATTACAACAATATGACCCTCCTTTCTTCCTTCCTGTCTACCTACCTGTCTGTCTTTCTTCCTTTAGTCTTCCCAAAAGTAGACCGGGACTATCTAATTCCTTCCGAAAGGTCCCTTTTGTGTTTTTGATTCCTAGGCGTTGCCTCGATGATCACACCCTAAATAAAGATTCCGTCTTTCTTCGTTCTCTGTCACTCTTGTCACAACATTAAGATCCTATACAAGAAACCTCCTTTCAATTCTTCTGTTCTTTATTTTAAAGTTCTAATATTACATATTACCAGGTAAATAAAGGTTGACAATCGAGGAATAATATTATAAAGTTAAAGTTTAGACAGGGGAAGAGAAGTTAATACTTTGAGTGTAAAGATCCTTGTAGACTTAATATCGTGTCACTGAATCTCGGGATTGGACTATTTTCCTTTTTACAAACTCATCTCATCATGGGACAAGTAAATTTTAGTGGTTTATACCTAGATCTTTAGTCTTCTCCTTGGTTTTTACCCTATTGAAATCTGGTGGAAGAGACAGATGAGTAGATACAACCCTTAAAGGCATATGAATAAAGTATTACTGTTTTGGGTTGATATTTGTGGGTAGTTGGATTGTGTTTTACTTACTATAGTTAATATGAATCTTGAAAGACCGTTAGGATACTTCTAAAACAAACGTTCTAGACAATATCTTCTTTATTATCTTCAAAACGTGAACAAAGACAACTGTTTTTAAGTTAAAGAAAAAGTAAAATTACAACGAGTAACCGGTCGTGTCTACATCCATTTAACTAAATAAAATATCAGTTTGTGATTTATACTACTGTACGTAGACGTATTTTCTATGTGTTAAGTCGTGGATGTGATTCTCTCGTTACGGTCGTTCCGGTTGGTCTTACGACCCTACATCAGGGGTGGTGTTTTGTGTTTTGTGTGTTGTGTGTGTATGTGTGTGTGTGTGTGTGTGTGTGTGTGTGATGTGATCAGTTTTCACCGGGTCGACGTTCTCACGTACGGGAATTACTTACCGGAACAACGTGTTACAACACCAAAGTCTGATCCCGTGTATCACGGTCCTTCATGTCGAGTGAGACACACACAATTCGAAGAAGACTATTCTTCTCGCTCCGCCTACGTTCGGTGGATACAAGAACCGTTCTTACTGAGTAATGTTAATGGGTTTCCTCAGATATTGAAAGACCTCTCCTAAAACGAAGAATGTTGAACTTTTATAGAGTAATCTACAGAATTTGTCACCCTTTATTGTCTTCTCCCTTCTGGAAGTCGATAGTGGGAGGAGTGTCCTTCCTTTCCTGTTACCGATTCTACGGACTCTCTTCGTGTACACCCTCGAAGATAGGCGGTGTAAGAGTCCTCGGTTTGGTGAAGTTCAACCCGTTCGTAACTGAACTGTACTCTACCTTACTTCATTTTACTACAAGGACCAGATGAAGGGTCAAGACAATAAGGCGGACAGGAACTGTCAGCCTTCTTTTGTTAATTAAGGGTTTGAGAGATGATAGTTAACTTACCTGATCGGGATGTTACCTCTGAACAAATGTTCGTCGCCGACATACAAGCTCCAACCAAAGGAGGGTGGGTCGTAGATTCTGTTACGAGACCTATACCGTCAATGAAGTATTCCCCAGAAAACAAGGTTTAAAACGGATGGAACAGTAAATTCCACAGTAAATACGGACCGTATCTACGTTTTTTGATCTTCTTTTAACCAATAGCGGTCTGGTCCGTAAACACGGTGGGAGACGGAAGATACCTTTTGACCCCTTCCTTATCCCTTCATGTTTACTTCTCTTCAAAGTCAAGAAAAGAATCAAAAGAAAAGAGTCAACCATGAACGTATCTGACATAGGACTAGAGGGTGTCCTTTCCCTTGAAACTGGTTCGCTCACCGAACCAGTTTTTACCGATAATACTACAGTTGCGAGGAGGGGTTGAAGGAAGAGAAAGTGAGGGAAAGATTCGGGGAATTTTATCCTTCCAGGATGATTATCCGTCTACCACCAGTGAACTTCGTATTAAACACCAGAGGTTGTCTTTTGTGATTTTTTATTTTTTAGTCCAGTTCAGTCCTGAAGGGAAGTCGTTTTGGTTATGTCTTTAGGTCGATCATATTCTTTTACAATTTTCTTTTTTTATATATATATATATATATATGTCCGATACATGAATTTCGTATGTCTATACCATTATGTCTTCATGGTACTTAAAAGTAAAAGTGGGGACGTTATATAGGGTCATATGGGGGTTTAATAAGAGTCGACATATAAACGTATTCGGTTCTTTTGACTAAAACCTTCTCGTAAAAATATCATGTGTCAAACGATGTTCTTGTGGGTAGAGTCAGTCCCGTTTTAAAGAGTAAATTTTTCCTCTTTTCTCGTTAATAGGAAGTTAATTTTCATTTAGTACAAAAAATTTTCCGTCTCTTCTCTGACTTAAAGACATAGAATTAACAGTGGACTCAAAGTTGTTTACATGTCGTCGAGTGAAAGGAGAGTCTATCTATTATGTTTTAATTGATACGACCGTACCTAGTCACTCTTCCCTGATAGGAGTTTAGTAAACCCGGACTTATTTCTTAACCTGATCTAAAAAGTTTGTCGTCGATCAGTTTATTACTCGTGTGTTGTCTACGAATTATTCACGAACGAGTGACTCTTCCGTGTTACCGGGTCGTCCACACTATCTCGTTTTGAAACCTCAGTCTAACGGACTCAAATTTTAGAACAGAAGGACCGACGGAGTCTTTGGAGTAGATATTTTACTTCCAGACGACCATTACCACAAGTGGAGTGTTCTGGGAAGACTCTCAATTTACTCAATTAGGCCACCAAAAGGTTCAGACTAGCTGGTCTTTATAGTCATAGTAGGTCCTTGTACCATCTTTTCTTTTAAGAATCCTGAGTCAAGAATCTGGACGATTAAGTATTTGAAACCTTGATCCCGGGTCGTTAGGCACGAAATTGTCCGGAAGGTCCCCTGAGACTACGGTGGTTTCAACCTCCTAGTGACCCAAATGCGGACATTCGTTTGTAGAACCAAGTGAAACGAGGGTCTGAGTGAGTCCCTCGGGAGTTGTAAATTTCCGTCATGGTTCAATTGAGTTCAAAAGTTTTGGGTTCTAAGGAGACGATGACACTCTCCACGGGAGGGATATGTGCCTCCTTCCTCAGAGGAGTTGGGTTTCTGTCTCCCTGTGGTTCTTAAGTATGTTTGTCTGGAACGAATCCAGGGGGTCACGTGACGTACGTTCGCACGAGTCGACACAGGCTGAGAGACACTGAGATACGTGATATCGGGTGGTCCGAAGAGACAGGGACCCTAAGAGGTCCGTTCTTGTGACCTCACCCAACGACAAAGGAGGAGGTCCCCTAGAAGGGTTGGGTCCCTAACTTGGACGCAGAGGTCACAGAGGACGTGACGTCCATCTAGGACATGACGACTCGGTAGCTCCTTCGGAGTCAAATGACGTGAATCGAGTATGAGAAACTGGATAGCGTAGAAAGGTACTGAAAGGTAAGAAGTAGTGTGAGTCGTATGTTTGTGAGTCCAAATTGGTAAAGAAGTCCAGAAGTAAAGGAACACTTCCGAGGGTACAGTAGATTTTGAATGGAATCTCTTTACATATTCGAAAAGAGGACAACTAGACAGAAACAATCGGATTATAAGTCTGGGTCGGTCCCTGGCATTCTCCCACCTCTTTTCAAAAAGGGAGGGTACGTTGTCAATCTTCTCCTGTGTCCGTCTTCCCCTCTCTCAGGTAGAAAATTTCCTCTAGTAGGTAGATATGTATGAATTCCATGTTCGAAGCGTCTCCCTCGACAATGTATTTTAATCTATTAAGTTATCTTTTCTTTTTCTAAGTGTGATCCTTACGTTTTGACCCATTTATTTATTTCATGTAGTGTCGACATGAACGACAATCTAACTTCTATTAAAAGTCTTTCCTTTAAGATACTTCAACATCACGGGTTCGATTTTATGGTACATTTAACAAGTCACAACAGTGTCTTTACAATTCGTGTGACACCAGTACGGGACAAAAAATTGTCGAACAACTTATAGTGAAGTGACTAAAGTATAATATTTTTAGGATTGAGAGATGGTCCTTACATTAAATTCTTTTTATTTGTGACTCAACGAATGTCGTTTTATGGAATGTAAAATCTCCTTTTGGGACCCGTCATTGGTAAGAGATTGAAACTTCCCTACGATCAAATCTTATGTCTGAAGGCCCGAGGAAAAGAGTCTCTCAGAGTAAATCATCCATACCCTCAGTTCGGTCCCTTAGACTTTACAATTCAGACGAGTGGTGGGACTGGGGTGTGTAGTCTAGTAAGTTCCCGTTCACCTGTAAGTCCCTGGTGTAAAACTTTTTGTACCAAATTTTAGGAACAGAGACCTATTGGGATTTGGTTATTCACGAAGACTAGTTCAAAAGTCTCTCGACTCTGAAAAACTAGGAAATATATGTCTTTACCAACCTGGATAAAAATTACCTTCCGAAGGAGTCTACATCAAGTGTAAAGAGACAGTAGAATGGACTTCGTACATTCCATATTAATTTAGTACGACTGACTTCTGAAATATTAATAATAGTACCGACTATTCATGATATCAACGTCTGTCGTAAGTTGGATCTCAACTGGTTTTGTGACTAAGGACTTCACCGGGGTCTTGAACTTTTACAAGGTTTACAGTCTCAATCGAAAACTCAGAGAAAAGGTTCACGTTTCTTCCCTTACACGTCAACGTCTTGGAATTCCCGTTATGTTGTACCGACGTCTTACTTACCTTTTATACCTTCGACGGAAACATTTTGATCACTGTTAATGGAAACTTCCAGTAAGTCTAAAATAGATAACCATAGATCGTTATGCCATCCGAGAGATAACATTGGTAAGGAGACTGACTTTTATTTTTATGCAACCTATTTCATGTGACATTTATTATAAAAATTTACGGAACTACTCGACCGTTATTCATTCCTTAGACAATACTCAATGTGAGACTAGGGAGGTTTAAGCATACAACTTCAAGACTGGGAGTCATAAAATTTTTCACTGGAACAAACCTTTCTTCCAGCAACATCTTGTTCATTCAATTCTACTTCGGTAAGACCCCAGCCAACTCGGGAGTATGTTACTACACGCACACAAATCAATGAGGCTGAGAGACGCTGGGGTACCTGACATCGGGTGGTCCGAGGAGACAGGTACCCTAAGAGGTCCGTTCTTATTATGTCACTACAGGAATATATTTCCCCTATAGACCTGTGTCTGTACATGTGTCCCTCCTACGGTGCACTTCTATTTCCGTCTCTATCTCCGCTACGAAGAGATTCGGTTCCTCTCTTCGGACCGAAGAGAGTGTCTAGGAAGGGAGTGTCGTGAGTCTTCTTTGCTTGTGAAGGTTGTAGAAGGACGGAGGTCTTACTATTATGTTAGTTGACTACCACAAAATCCGGTGGGTCAGTCACCATGAGACAATATAGTCGGAATCGTTTGATTATGTTTTGGGTTGATGTCGGGATCCTTTGATTATATTTTGTGGTTTTACATTCAGGTCGGAACTTCGGTGAAAATCTTTTCACTTCTGTAACCATCTGGATTACGGAAGTGCTAGAAACTCGATTACTGTAAATCGATGAGAGAAACGTCGGAGTCCTACGACCCATGGTCTTTGTTTCCGGGTTAGACAGTGACCGTTTCGGGTGACCCCAGGAACCCTATTTACTCTACCTTAGATCGATCATTCAATTCCAAATTGCAGAAGAAAACACGAATCAGATTACAGTGAACGGTTGTCCTCCGACCCACGTCTGTGGAGCGCGGATTGAGGACCCTAATCTCAAGGGTCACGTCTTGACGACTCGGGCTGTGGAGTCGAACCGTCCGACACACGTCTTCGAGACATGTTCTGTGACGTTAGGTCCTATCGCCTCCGTTCGGACCACACCTTTGCGAGACGGACCGTGAAGTCAGACCGTAAACGATAGCAACAAGTCAGTGACACAGCACAGGTTGAGAAACGTTGGGGTACGTGACGTCGTGAGGTCCGAGGGGACTGGAAGTGATAGAGGGTCTCGAACGAGTTTGAGTACAGGTAACTCAACCACTACGGTAGGTTGGTAGAGTAAGAGACGACGGGGGAAGAGGAGAATGGGAGTTAGAAGGGGTCGTAGTCCCAGAAAAGGATACTCAGCCGAGAAGCGTAGTCCCCCGGTTTCATAACCTAGAAGTTGAAGTTGTAGTCAGGAAAGTTACTTAAAAGTCCCAACGAAGGGATATCCTAACTGACCAAACTAGAGGAACGTCATAGGACCCTAAGAGTTCTCAGAAGAGATCGTGGTGTCATACTTTCATAGTTGAGAAGTAGTGAGTCGGAAGAAATACCAGGTTATGTATAGACACGTACGATGACCTTTTTGGTATCGAAACTGACATGCCTGGAGACAGTCATTTCACCATAGAGACGAAAAATTATACGACAGTTCCAAATTACGACAAAAAAAAAAATTATACGACAGTATCGAAAGGAAGATACTTCGTTCGCAGAAAATAAAGTACCGACGTCAGTGACAGACGTCACTGAAACCTCGGGTTCTTTTAACGGACAGTGAGAAAGGGGAAGATAAACGGTACTTCACCACCCTGATCTGGGGTACTAGAAGTAAAAAATTACGACTCAAAGTTCAATCGAAAAAGTGAGAGGAGAAAGTGGGAGTAGTTCTCCTAGAAATCAACGAGAAGTGAAAGACGGTAATCTCACAATAGTAGACGGATAGACTCCAACAACTATAAAGAGGACCGTCAGAATTAAGGTCGAACATGAAGTAAGTCGGGTCGTAAAGCGTACTACATGAGACGTGTATTCAATTTATTAGTCCCACTGTTATATATCGGAAGAGTATGAGGAAAGGGTCAAAACTTGGTCAGGCTACAAAGTACAGACCAAGATTGACAACAAAGAACTGGTTGTATGTCCAAAGAGTCCTCTGTCCGTTCCACCGGACCATACGAGTAGAGGAACTGTTAAAAGGTGTCAACCGATACTAGGTGTTTCAGTTTCCGAAATCGTGTCAGTTACTTTGTCTTCATCTACGAAAAGACCCTAAGGGAACGAAAGAGGTACTAGGTTGTTTACAATCTTTAAAACCAGAGACCAAGGAGACGGAAAAGATTTAGGTCGAATATGTGGATCTACAAGAGTGGAGTACATCACGACTTCGGATTGATCGAATTTCTTAAAACTCGTTTTGGAACGATCGTACACTTTACTCGTGTTAATGTACCTTCAAACTTGTAAGAAACAGGAACAGGAAGAAACCCCGACCTTACTTTTGACTGCAGAAGGTCAGGACACCGGTAACGACTCAAAGGTATTAACGACTGTATAACTCACGTGGAGAAATTGTCGTAGTAGAAAATCCTAAAATTTATCGAGTCGACCTTAACAATAGAGGTGACAGAGACAGACATCATTACGAAGGATTCCGGGTGAATTCAAATGTGAGGTCCTACAGACCGAGATCCACCCACTGGTGTGACAATACCAATAGACTCAGTGATTCTGAAGAAATTAAAAAATCCATATCAAAAAGACACATAAGAACGGTCGAGAAGTATTAGAGAAAACGAAGACAATCCAGGAATGGTAAAGACGGGAAATAACACGGGTAGAAACGTACTGTTCGAGTGAAGTATATCGGTCACAAGAACTGTTCTAGAGATCTGAAAGGGTAAGACGACCAAAGGGGAGAAAGAAACGTAACAAGTAAATTCTTGTGGAATAGAGAGGAACGATAAGAGACCTTGAGACGTAAATCTATCCATATAAAAAAGGTAAGTACGAACGGAAAGAGACAGACCGTATTATAAACTTTTTGTGGACGTATCGGTTGACCATTCTTGAGGTGGAGGAGGGAGATGTCTGTCTTGGCACAGTCCGTTGAGCCGGTTCTCGGACGGGTCCTTTCACTTAAGATCTCGTGTTCGAAAAGGTAAGAAGTGAGTTTCTTATTCAAAAGAAAACGATGACTTGACTTGAGTTATAGTAAGATAACGGTGTTTGTGTTTGTTGTGGTTCGTCCTCCTGGGAGTGACCCGGGGTTGAGTTTTCTTAACCATTGTTTAGGTATATTCCATGATTTAATTTAACGTCTGTTTACCAGAATCTGGTCATGTTCTTTTTAACGGACAAAATTTTGGTCCCGTAATTCACTTCCTCTATTTATAAGGAGTACTTTTTAGTGTAAGTATTCGTACAGAGATGTCGGAAATCCCGGATTTAAGTGTAATCGATTCACCAGGTTTATACGTGTCACGGGAGTTCGTAGACCATTCTCCATTGTGTCTAGGACAGATCTCCTAAAGTGGAAGTCAACCGGAGTTACGTCATACTCGAATAGTAGTTTTTAGTGTTTCGTGTACTCAATTGTTCCACGGTATTCGTTCTTGCTTCTCTTTACTCCATCGTCTTATGTTTTATATGGTTCACATTGTATAAATTCTTATTTTCTTCGTTAACTGTTACACTCACTTGTCTTTCTTTAAGTCTAATCTTTTTCTTAGTTTGACTTTTAATTTTTGTACCCGAAGGGACCATCGAGTCTGTCATTTCTTAGGTGACGTTACACCCTCTGGACGTAAGTCAAGGACCCAACTCTTCTAGGGGACCTCCTCCCGTACCGTTGGGTGAGGTCATAAGAACGAACCTCTTAGGGGTACCCAGCGTTTCTCAGTGTGTGTTGACTTACTGATTCGTGTCGTGTTTTCGACTAATTTGTATGGACTCTTGTCTCTAAACATCTTTGACAAGTCTTTTTTCTCTACCTTTTATAACTTATTTTCCAATTCTCTTATTCTTATTCTTATATGTAAGATATAAATTAGTCTAAAGAGTTTCCTCTTATTTGTCTCTTACTCTCTCTTCTTCTCTATTACCGATTCTCAAAAGGTTTTAACTAATTTATTATTGGGTGTCTAAGTCCTTCTGGTTGTTTAGAGCACGTTATATTTATTTGTTCTTTAATGTCGGTTCTGTGTAAGAATATTTAGATGTCTTATGGTTTCTCTACCAAAGAAATTTTTTTTTTTTTTCTTTCTTTCCTTGGTTTAATGAGAGTTTCTTGTTGTTAGTCCGACTATCGTTTAAAGAGTTGAATTCACTATCTTTGGTCTTCTATGACCTTTTTTATAAGTCACACCATTATCTTCGTATTGACGGTGTGGTCTTAAAGTGTACATCACTTTTGTAGAAAATTTTTGTTCCTATTCTATTACTATAAAAGACTATTTGTTTTAGATTCTTTTACACTAGGGCTTGACTTCTTTAAAGACCTCCTATTTGAAATCCTTCTTTCTTTTACGAGGGGCTACTTTCCAGACTCTATCTTTTTCTTTAATACTCGTTTGTCACTATTTCTATTTGTAATTTCATCATTACATTTTTCATCATAGTTATTATATAACCTTCCAATTTTATTTTTTCTATCTTAATTTTAAGTTCAGTTGTTATAGACGGATAGTCACTCATCCCTCACCCCCCTCGCGATTACCTCCATTTTACAAAATTTAAGAGATAAAAGACTCGGTTTTAATTCCTATAACCAATTAAAAACTGAAACTCTTCAATACGTCGATTGTTTTATATTTATCTTATATGTGTAGATGACATATCACTGTTATTAAGTCTTCTTCCGGTCGTACATCTCTTTTCCGTTATCTTTTCCACCCGATATATCTTTTCTGTTTTATTCTATCATCCAGACATACTCATTAATGTCATCTATATTCATCTTACTCACGAGGTAAATTTTACAACCATAAAAATGATTGACCTATAGGTCCGTTCGTGATTTCTCTTTCTTTCAATCACATCGATGGAATTATAGTCGGTTTTATTTTAACTTCCGTTTTTTCGTAATTATTTCTATTTTACTCAGTGAAGTATTTCTATTTTCTGTGATCCTTCTATCTTGTTACAGTTTGTACATAAGTAGATCAACACACATATATGTGTTTATATACGTATTGTATATATATAATGTTTTATACATTGTTTTATATTAAGTTGTCAATTATCTTTACTTTTGGTAGATAGTGGTATCTCCGTCTAAAATTGTGTGAAGAGGATCATTAACTATTTAAATCGTATTTGTTGTTACTCCTTTTTATGTCTAAACTTACTGCATTAACTGTGTGAAGTCGATTATCCATATATGTTGACAATTTATATATAAGAAAAGTTAATAGATACGTCGAAAGTATTTTTAACTGGTGTATGTCTCGGTATTTCATTCCACGTTATTTAAAATTCCCTAATATAGTATATAAAAGACAATGTCACGTCAATTTGATCTTTATTTATTATTTATATGTGATTATGTGAAGTGTCCCCTTCGGTTACCGTGGGTGAGGTCATGAGAACGGACCTTTTAGGGTACCTACCTCCTCGGACCACCCGACATCAGGTACCCCAGAGTTTCTCAGCCTGTGTTGACTCGCTGAAGTGAAAGTGAAAAGGGAAAGGACGTAACCTCTTCCTTTACCGTTGGGTGAGGTGACAAGAACGGACCTCTTAAGGTCCCTACCACCTCGGACCATCTGACGGAAGATACCTCGACGTGTCTCAGTCCGTGCTGACTTCACTGAATCGTCGTCGTATGTGATTATATATAAACCTTTAATTCTTTACATTAAGATTCATTGAGTATTCAGTTTCTTCTTTACTATTACCTTTAGTCTTTTATAAATTTAGAATTAAAATTACTTTTTGTGACAGATAGGTTTAAACACCCTAAATCAATTTTGTTATATATCTCCCCTTAAATATCGCAAATTTACGAATACAGTCCCATCTTCCCGACCACTAATTACTCATAACATATTATCAAAGATGACAACGTTCTGTTTAATAGGGTTCTCGATTACCGCATTCGGTTTCGTTATTTATAGATAGGAGAGAGTATCGAAAACACCCAGTCCTAAAACTTTCGTACCGATGCACCAAGACCGAACTCCACAGAGTGTTCCAACGTCAGTGTAGTAGACTTCCGGTGTTACGTAGGTGAACGTTCCAGAACCGGCCGTTTAACCACGACCGACAACCCTCCTCCGAAGTCGAAGAGGGGTGCACCGGGAAGTGTCTCCCGACGAACACACAAGAGTGACATACCACTGATCCAAGAGGGTTCACCCACTAGGTCTTCTCTTTTTCGGTCCGTCTTCGATAAGAAAGAACACTGGATAAGAACCTTCAGTGTATGATAGTAAAAACGGTGAAAGATAAACACTCTTTACTCAGTGATTCAGACCGAGTGTTCTCTTCCTTTTAAACCAGGGGGAGATGGAAAAAAAAACAAAAAAATTTCCTTTCTCAGAGTTTCGTAAAATTTTGTTAGGGTTACTTGACTCGTAGATGAGTAACATCTCCACTCCTTTTTTGAGGTCGTTTTATTTAGGGTTCCTTTGTCTTCTTTCCGTCAAAATTTACTATTGTAGTCTCTAAATTTTTTCTCATTTGTCTATGTCTTATTAGACGTTTCAGGTTTAAACCAAAAAACTTTTTCAACTGTTTCAACTGTTGGAAGACCATTCTGACCTGTTCTTTTTTCTCCCCTCGATATTTATTCGTTATACTCTTTATTCCTCCGTTGTTCATATCTACCGTGTCTCTTATTTCCTCCGTAACACTCACATAAGAAAGTTTTATACTACTGTGATATGTGATATACGGTGATCAAAAAATTTTAGTATTTGTTTTACCTATATAAGGATCCTTTGACATTAGATGATTTTGACTGAATTGTTTATTTTTTTGACTTATTAGGAGGTTGTTAACTTTTTCGATTCAGTCATCAAATTTTGGGACGGAGTTTTTCTTGTGATTTAAATTTTTCAAAATGCCCGTTCGATATGGTTCATCTTTTTATGTAATCATTAAGGTCAGAATTTGATAAGGTCTTATATCTTTTCCTTCTTTCTTCTCTCTCTTTGGCAGAGATTGAGGGAAGGACTTCGTTCTTATTGGAACCATCTTTTTAGATTTTGACAGTAACGTTTTATCCTTCTAATGACCAGTTTATGTGGATTGTGTCTGCACTTGTAAGAAATTCTGTAATCATTTAGTTTAGTTTTCATTTAAAGATGTTTACTCGTCGTCTCTCACAAGTGTCAGCGTGACAATTATTATTTATTACCCTCGTTGAGTTTACGGATAGTTATCATTTTACCTATGATCTTTAATACCGTATAATTATATTACCTTATATAAGTCGTTACTTTTACTTTATCTCGATGTTCGTTATTGTACCCACTTAGTGACCTCAAATTATAACTTTTCTTCGGTACTTTCTTCTACAGTATTTTACAGTACCCTAATTCAGATTTTTGTACGTTTTACTAATTTGTATACGTTGTTTTGATGTTTTAGGTCCTACCACGAAAGAGTTTCCCTTTTCTTCCATTGTCCTAGTCTCTCTCCGTGGATTCTTTATTCTCCGTTGACATACAAGAAATATAAAAGACGTTCAAAGTATTCGTAAGAAAATATCGATGAGTTACAACTTAATTTTTTAAGCTTTGTGGATTATCTTACTTGTTATCGAGGATCATACCAAGAGAAGGTAAAGTATACGAGATTCAAACAAATGTCCCACCCTTCCTGTTGACAGCGAGTGGTGAGACATTGTTATCCACTCCTAAAAGAGGTTCGAGAGGACTTACAACTAAACAATTTCAATAGACCCCTGAAGGGACCTCCAGGTCACCAGTTCTTAGACGGACGGTTACGTCCCCTGGTCAAACTAGGGACCAGGTCCTTCTAAGATGCCCCGGATTGACGAGGACCCGGTGTTGATGACTCGGGCACGAAAACCCGGGTGTTTGTCGTTGTTCTCTTTGGTGGTGTTACTCTACGGGTACGTGGCGTAGATCTCTTGTCAGGGGTGAGTGACGTTGATCTCTTTCGGGTTCGTGTCCTTGTTTCTCGGACGCTTCGATATTTTTGTATTATTTTCGTTAAACCTTATTTACGGTCTGGCTCAAGAAACCATTACAACTACTAGATAACTTTCACTTTCAGCGAGTCAACACAGACTGAGACGCTGGGGTACCTGATGTATCAGGTACCTTAAGAGGTCCGGTCTTATGACCTCACCCATCGGGCAAGGGAAGAGGTACCCTAGAAGGGTTGGGTCCCTAGCTTGGGTCCAGAGGGTTGTAACGTTCGACTAAGTAATGGTCGACTCGGTGGTCCCTTCGAGATCGGTGTATAATTTTGTTAGTATGGTAAACGAGACAGTAAAATTCTTCAGACAAAGTTAGAATTGGTGTAAGGTAGATGTTCAATTTTTTACCCTTCCGATAAATTCGAAAGTCAATATTATTGTAGTTTTTGACGGGACACTAAAACCTTAAATAGGTTAGGTTTATCGTGTCTGTTTTTTAAAAACGAACTTAAGTGAAATGGAGAGACTAACGAATTAGAAAAACTAATAAGAAGGTTGAACAGCGGAAATTGTTAGTATTATCGTGTTAAAAATCTGAAAGTATGGTTTTATTGATGATTCAAGTAACCTTCACTTCCCCCTTCTTAGACACCAAAGTGACTTTGATATCACACACAAACTGTCCGGTTTTTTTTATAAGTTGTCATCAAGTTACCGTTGTATCGAAATCTGTCGTTTACTTGGTTTCTGATATATATACATATACCCACCACTATTTACGAGTCACCGACTCTCCTCTTCAAGACAAATAAGACCAGAGACTACCTCTGGACAAAAAAGTCCAGGTCGAGAATTTAGACCTGATTAAGGTTCGTCGAGTCTACCATTTCTTAGACGGACGTTACGTCCTCTAGACCCAAACTAAGGATCCAATCTTTCTAGGGGACCTTTTCCTTTACCAATGGGTGAGGTCATAATGACGGACCTCTCAAGACACTTGCCTCCTCGGACCGTCCGATGTCAGGTACCCCAGCGTTTCTCAACCTGTGATGTTCAAACAACCGAGGTTGAGAAACTCTTCAAGTTCATTAAATTGGTTTAGAGAATTCATATGTATTATACTTATTTTGTACAACTCTGGATCATAAAGTCAAAATAACTCTATCTCAACTGTATTTTAATACTCTGTAACTTTTACATGTAGTACCACTAAATTACATGTATCTGTGACACTTTCCTAATGTGAGTAGAACAATTAATTGTGTAAGTAGTGGAGTACATAAATAGGAACCACCCCCCCGTCACTCTTATAAATTTAAAATGAGAAAATCGTTTAAAGCAATATGTCGCGTCACAATAGTGATGTCAGTGGCACAAAAGTAATCCAGGACTCTGGGAAAACTAGAATATTGACTTTGAAACATGGGATAATGGTTGTAGAGGAATGAAGGGGATTGGGACCGTTGGTGGAAAGAGGAGACAAAGATAGGAAACTGAAAAAAATCTAAAGTGTATATTCACTATGATACGTCATAAACAGAAAGAGACAGACCGAATAAAATCTAAATAATGTAAATGTCATAAGGTTGGATACAGGAGTGACGACGACGATTCAGCGAAGTCAGCACAGGCTGAGACACGTTGGGGTATCTGCCGTCGGGTGGTCCGAGGGGGCAGGGTCCCTAAGAGGTCCGTTCTTGTGACCTCACCCAACGGTAAAGGAAGAGGTTACGTAATTTCACTTTTCACTTTCACTTCAGTGTGTCAACACAGGCTGAGAAGTGCTGGGGTACCTGACGTCGGGTGGTCCAAGGAGGTGGGTACCCTAAAAGGTCCGTTCTCATGATCTCACCCCACGGTAACAGAAGAGACTTTGTTCTCAGTCTGTCCCCTTTTACTATTGAAGAATTCTTTTTTATTGTAAGTGTATACTTACAGTGTATAAATCTTATACGACTCATAATGGACACACTCCGTTTCTTGTGTGTGATTGAATTCCTCTCTGATTTGATTGAGTTCCTCTCTGGTCAGAGGTTCGCCTCTCTTAGGAAATTTTTAAAAACAACCCCTGTCAGATACTTTTGACCTTTAACTACAGATGTCATTAATCGTTTGTAAAAATGAATATTGTGTATCTCCAAAATTACGTAACTTTGTTTACACTTGTTACTTTAAGAAAAACATTCATTTCCGTAAGTTTCTCCACAAATATTTTTTACATGAAAATAAATACAGGTCAGTTTGTAGTAAGTAAACATCATTTCACAGACTTTCTCACGTTCGTGGCAACGCACATGCGCATGAGTCAGCGAGTCAGTACGGGTTGAGAAATGCTGGGATATCTGATATCGTACGGTCCGAGGAGACAGACACCCTAAAGGGTCTGTTCTTGTGACCTCACCCAACGGTAAAGGAAGAGATCCTCTAGAAAGACTGGGTCCCTACCTTGGGAGCAGAGGTCGTAGAGAACGTGACCGTCCGTCTAAGAAATGGTGACTCGGTGAATCCTAGGGGTTCGTGTCAATCTTAAGAGATTAAGTATCTATACACACATATATTTTTGTTCGTACACGGTATTTAGGTCTTTATACAAAAGTTTGTAATGTTTCTTTTAAGTCACATATAAAAGTCAACTTTAACTAACTACGGGTACAGTCTGTGAATCAGGGAGTTCATTATTTGAACAAAGTATTCACCACTACCCACAAGTTTATTTGTGTGGCTTTTCCTAAACGAGATCGATTAAACTTAATATACTGAAAAGACAAAATTTTAAGTTAAATTAAGTCGTCGTAATTAACTTGTGACTTTTACACGTTCACAGTTTTAGGTTAGATTGTGTCCGTAAACTAAACTGTACCCTAAAGACCCTATTCTCGAGTTCCGTATGTTGGGACTGTCGTTGACTAAGGTTTCAAATTAGTGTTAATGTCGAGGTGTAAGTCGGATTGAGTGAGGCAATGTGTGTGGGAACCTACTGTATTTACATTATCCACTAACTTGATCAGACTCAATTTCGTCTTCAAACGCTTCACAGAGATGTAATAACACAAGAGAAGTAATTCTTTCTTGGAAAAATATATAATTATGATAGAAAAGGTTACGTCCCCGGGAATTCGAAGGATCTATAAGATGACACGGGAGAAATACTACTGTCGTTGACCACAAATAAATCACCGTCAGGACCGACAGGAAGTTCGGTCGTCTCCTGACAACTTGTTTTGAAACGGTCGTAACGTGGAACCAAGGTCGTAGTGGAAGAAGACGACTACTACGGGATTACACACTAAGGAAATAATGAGTTTAGACAATACGAAATATGACTGTTAAGAAAGTGAATGAGTACGGTCATATAAGTACTTAATAAGTTTGGTGTAAATATTAACAGTAGAGATTTTAGTATGTTTAAGACTTTAGTCTAAATGAAAGTAATAATTAAGTGACCACAGAAACTTGGTAAAATACTTTGTTCTATAAATGGACTCGTGAAGTCCTGTGTTCCCGAAGGGTCCACCTCCATCACCATTTCTTGGGTGGATGGTTACGTCCTCTGTATTCTCTGTACCCAAGCTAGGAACCCAGCCCTTCTAGGGGACCTCCTCCCGTACCGTTGGGTAAGGTCATAAGAACGGACGTCTTAGGGTACCTGTCTCCTCGGACCGTCCGATATCAGGTTTCCCAACGTGTCTCAGTCTGTATTGACTTCGTTGAATCGTACGTACGTGTGTCTCCCCGTGTCCTACTATGTTCTAAATGGAAATTCTTAAATATTATCTCAATCTCTTACTCCTGTGGGTCTGTACTTTTACTTGCGGTATTCGTAGGTTAGTGACCTTGTCTATTATCTGTGTTCACTCCAATAAGAACCCCGAAAGTACCGTCCCCAGTCAGACTTCGAACAAGAATTTCCTGGTTCTCTCTTACACTTCTCCACTCCTCACTTACAAAGTCCACATACTCTTCCAGGTTTTCCAGACCCATTTCGAAGATAATTTTCGTCCACCCACTCCGTCCCGTCGTCCCAATCCCCTCTCCTTCGAACATGAACTCTTCTCCTCCTTTAGTCCGTATGTGTTGGTCAAAGAAACCTTACTCACAAAGTAAAAAAGATTTTACCGTCACGACGACTTCCGAAAATTATTTTTGTTAACACAAATTTATACTAAGTAGACTGGTAATGTGCACTTTCCTCTACCTCCATTAACTTTTAGTTGACTTTCGGAGAATCTTACAAAAAAATACTCAGGTTTCGTCCAACCATCGTCACTTGAACTTCATTTGATGTCTTCTCTGTAACCGTTAACTCACCCACTCAGTCTCTCGGATTTACTCAATGACTTAAAGTGTACTGAACCATAAGGATTACTTGTACAACGAATTTACAAGTTACCATTTTAGTGTCTAGGTACATCACTCACTTCAATCATAAATTGTGTTCTAGTGGGTAGATAAGACGTAATTACAAATGTCTAAACCCCACGTTTGTAGACATCCGATGGACTTGTGCGAGGGGTATGAAACGGGAGGTACCCGTATAAACGTTGATAAGGACTCCTACCTCCGACCTATATAAACGTCTCGGACATGGTCTACGGTCCGGAAGTCGGTTGCCGAAGAGGAGACAGAAGATCCTCGAATTTTCAATATAGGAGAGAGGTTCCAATCAGTACCGAAACCACTGGTGTACGTCCGACGACTGAAGGGGGCACAGACGTGAGCCCTGACACGAGGACGACAGGTCGAGACAGACCCGTAGCCAGATGTTCTGAGAGAGTGGACCTACAGGGATCTGAAGGGGTCGAGTTGCGGACGTCGTGACTTTTGTTTGAAAGGGACCTTTGACGAGGAGGAAAAAAAAAAAATTAATTGATTAATTAAACCGACACGGCACAGAATCGACGTCGTGTGTCCTAGGAACTAGAATCAACGTTCTAAACCCTAGAAAGTTAGCCCCGTACACCCTAGATTAGCGGATTGGTCCGCAACTTGGGTCCGGGGGACGTGACCCTCGCACCTCAGAATCGGTGACCGACTGGTCCCTTCAGTGATTTCGGACGAGGAGAAAGTGTGTTCCACGGGTAGAGTCTCTTTCCGTCTTTGGACCTCGAGAAGGAACCCAAGAGGGTGGCGGAGTGAGACGAGTACTAGATAGGAATTCAAGACAACCAAGACGAAGACCTAGAGAGAGAATAAGTCGGTGGAGAACGGTGGAGGTGACAGTGGAGTAACCACGTTCGATGGTGATAGATAGCGGACGGTTTCGACGGATTCACCGGAGGACCGTAGGGTCCCCGATGGGAGGTAGGTGACGGGTGTGTCGTCGGTCACACACACTGGAAAGATCGTACTTTTATACTGACTGAACGAAGACACGAACCTTGGAAAGTTACCAAAGGTTAACCACGAACTTAGTTCACGTTTAAGGCATTATACGAAGTGTGTCGGAAAAAACTGACCGAGGTAGAGAAGTAGGAGTGAACCGTAGAGAGAGGAGAGACTCGTAGTCGGTGTACTTTAAGAAAATCAAGGAGATTATCAGATACGAAACTGAGAAAAGGTCAGGGTTGTTTAGGATAAGGAGGACGGTCCTTGTGAAAAGGGGGAAGGACTTTTAAGAATACGGTTCCTTACTAAAAGGACTCGACCTTCCTGTCTGAGTGTAACTATTACTAGTAATAAGGTGTAACGTACACATGTCGGGAAATATATACGATTATCAAAATTGATGTAGAGACATTGATATTCTGGGACTACGACTCTTTCTATCTTCCGTCTATCTTCTATCTGCCGTCTTCCTCTTCCCTTGCTATCTCCTACTCTACCAACCTACCGTAGTGGTTGAGTTACCTGTACTCAAACTCGTTCGAGACCTTCTACCACTTCCTGTCCCTTCTGACCACACGGCGTTAGATACCCTAGTGTTTCTCAGTCTGTGCTGACTCACTGACTTGTTATTGTTGTAGAGACATTGATGTTCCTAGTATAAAATGTTTGATGTTAATACTTATCTTAAAACCTGTTGTCCTGACAGAATCTAGTAGAACCGAAATACATTCTGGGTAAAAACATCGTCACCTGTAAATCTTGGGATCTTAAGAGGGTAGACCCTTTTCCGGGACGTCATTCTAAGGTTTTCCTGTCTCCTGTCGTTAACGAGATCCGTGCACAGTGCATTACCCTGACTAATGCATCACCGTGGGGTTTAACACGGTGAGATCATACTCCTGATAAAACTCGACTTTTGTTAGTTTCGGGGTTTTCTGAGTCCTTCTCCAAGGATTGAAGGGGAAACGACTGATTTTCTTAATTCCATACTCCTGACAGGATCTTTCTTCTGTAGTGGTATCTATTCATATCGTTTCATAATCCACACCATCTGTCTCCCCTTGGATCGTTTCGGAAAACTAGTTTCAGGAGACACAGGGTGCCAGTAAAAATTGAAGAATAAAACATAACCTCATATCGACTAAAGGTCTTTTTGTAGATAAAGACGAAATAACTGATACGGTTTCGGAAACTGACACAGCTAGTGTTATTTGACACATTCTTAACTTAGCGGTCAGGTACAGACTGCATCCCACGTCGTACGAACCCCGACCACGTACCCCTACTGGGTCTCTCTACAACACCCCTCCCTCCACCCTCCCCCCAAGTACAAACCCTTGCGTACATTCTTAATTTCTAAAATTTTAAATTTTTTAAAATTTTTTTTAAATTTTTTTTTAATTATTTGACACCTTTTAAGACTTTCTCTACCCTTATGGTCTGGTGGACTGGACGGAGAACTCTTTCGATATACGTCCAGTCCTTCGTCGTCAATCTTGACCTGTACCTTGTTGTCTGACCAAAGTTTATCCTTTTCCTCATGTAGTTCCGACATATAACAGTGGGACGAATAAATTGAATATACGTCTCATGTAGTACTCTTTGCGACCCGACCTCCTTCGTGTTCGACCTTAGTTTTAACGGCCCTCTTTATAGTTAGTGGAGTCTATACGTTTACTGTGGTGGGAATACCGTCTTTCACTTATCCTTGATTTTTCGGAGAACTACTTTCATTTTCTCCTCTCACTTTTTCAACCGGATTTCGAGTTGTAAGTCTTTTCCTTCTAGTACCGTAGACCAGGGTAGTGAAGTACCCTTCATCTACCCCTTTTGTCACCTTTGTCACCGTCTGATAAAAACCCCCGAGGTTTTGGTGGCGTCTACCACTGCCGTCGGTACTTTAATTTTCTGCGAATGAGGAACCTTCTTTTCAATACTGGTTGGATCTGTCGTATAAGTTTTCGTCTCTGTAATGAAACGGTTGTTTCCAGGCAGATCAGTTCCGATACCAAAAAGGTCACCAGTACATACCTACACTCTCAACCTAACACCTCTTCCGACTCGTGGCTTCTTAACTACGAAAACTTGACACCACAACCTCTTCTGAGAACTCTCAGGGAACCTGACGTTCCTCTAGGTTGGTCAGGTAAGACTTCCTCTAGTCGGCACCCTAAAGAGACCTTCCTTACTACGATTTCGCCTTTGAGGTCATGAAACCGGTGGAATGCGCTTCTCAACTGAGTAACCTTTTCTGGGACTACGACCCTTCCTAACCCCCGTCCTCTTCTTCCCCTGCTGTCTCCTACTCTACCGACCTACCGTAGTGACTGAGTTACCTACACTCAGACCCACTTGAGGCCCGTAACCACTACCTGTCCCTCCGGACCGCACGACGCTAAGTGCCCCAGCGTTTCTCAGCCTGTGTTGACTCGCTGACTTGACTTGACTTGACTACCGACTAATTGTGACAACACTATCAAAATCCACCTCTCGTTTTTCTGAGTCGGTATATATAGGTACATAGAAAAGAGGGGGTTTGAGGGGAGGGTAGGTCCGACGGTGTGTTGTGACTCGTCAAGGAACACGATATGCCATCCAGAAACACCGATAGGTAAAACTTATGTCGTCACACACATGTGCAGGTAGAGTTCGAGAGATTGACAGGGAAGAGGGGAAGGAACGGGGACCGTTGGTATTCAAACAAGAGACACTCAGACAAACAAAGATAAAACATTTATTCAGGTAGACAAGTACAGGAAAATCTAAGACGTATATTTCTCTATATGGTACAAAGACGAAGAGACTGAATGAGTCGTACTGTTAGAGATCAGGTACAACGACGTTTACCACAATAAAGTGAAAAACTACCGACGTACTATAAGATAACGTACATACATGGTGTAGGAGAAATAGGTAAGGAGACAACTACCTACACAGAGTGACAGAAACCTACCGGGTCGTTTGTAAACAAGTGGTTTGTAATTGCGAAGATAGAAGGATACTTCCATCTTGGGACTTAATGGAATGAAGGGAAACTTCGGAGTCTGGGGGGTGAAGGAAGAGGTATCAGGTCTTATATATAATTAGAGTGGTATAGAACGACAGAAACTTTAAGAAGTATGAATTCACTTAAGGGGTAGGTGTCCAATATTTAAACCAAAAGATGGCAATTAACTAGAACACAATTGACGGTCGGTTTTCTTGATTTCCCCTTCAAAGAGGAGGGGAAGGGGCGAGGGTGTTACCCGAAGTATAAATCAGGTCACACAACCTCCCCCTACGATTTCTAGTGAGAACACCTTAGAAGAATACGGACGAGTTACTTTCTCACAGTTTTTATTTTTGTTATCTCCGAAGGCACCACTAGGTCTACAATTCTTAGACGAAAAGTTACGTCCCCTACACCCAAGTTAGGGACCTGACTCTTGATTATAGGGTGTACGACACCCTGTTGATTCGGACATGAGGTGTCGATTTCTCTTTGGGCGTGCGACGTTGACTCTGGACTTCGTCGGTTTTTATTTGTTTGTTTATACATTTGTAAATTTATTTATTTTTAATTTTTTTTATTGTTGGTGTGTGTGTATGTGTGTGTAGAGACACGAGGAATCCTTACATTTATTAGAAACTCCGTGTGTTTCCTTCGTGGCAGAGAACTTCCTTTCTCCTCGTCTCTCGAGAGATGAACAGGAATGGACGGAACCTTATATCGGAATAACAGGTTCTCGTCCCACATTGGTCCGGGAAACAGTCCCAATTTATACCTGTTTGGGGGAGGTATTCCTCCTTGTCTTCTTCACCAAGGTCTAAGTCTTACTTACCTGTACCCATGAATCTGGTCAAACTTGGGTCTTGAGGGTCCCATTCACCGAACCCGACACACCACCCTAAACTTGTGTCGTCCTCCATAGGACCCTACGGGGGGGTGGGGTTGCGGGTGCAGTTCACTGTCTTTAGGACCCACCTTGAATGGTACTTCCATTACTCTACTAGAAGGGACTTTCTAGAGGACTCCCGTAATACGATTCACTTTATTCAGTCTGTCTCTCTTTGTTTATGACATGCTAGAGTGAATGTACACCTTAGCATTTTTTTTGTTTGACTTGAGTATCTTTGTCTCTTGTCTAACCAACAACGGTCTCCTCTACCCCCATCCTACTTACTTCCCCCAGTTTACATACTTGGAGGTCGATATTTTATTTTAGTCCCCTACATGACATGTCGCACCACTGATAGCAATTATTATGACATAATATATAATGTTTCAACTATTCTCTTCTCTAGAATTTTCTAGAGTATTCTTTTTTTACGATAATTGGAGAACTCCACTGTCCACAATTGATTTGAACACGACTAGTAAAATGTTACTAGTACATAATTTAGTAATGCAACATGTGGACTTTGATTATTGTTACGATATACAGTTAATATAGAGTTATTTTGATCCCTTCTTTCTAGGGATTCCTGGACACTTACCTACCTAGTTATCGTCGAGTCGTAGTCTACGATCCTATAGAGTCTGGATTAAGAGTCACCACCGTGCGCGACCGGACTCGCAAGTAGTTGTTAAGTTCGCATGTCGGGTCTCGGGCCAGCGGGCCCCTACCTCCCGTCGTCCGAGAGGCGTCCGGGGAGTCACAAAGACCAGGATAATGTCGTAAGTAAACTGTGGATAAAGATTTGGGAAGCCCATTAATACCTTTTTTTATTACCAATTGACCCTCAAACACTTTAGAGAATTACCAAATGAGGTCTAGGATGTTACTTATTGTCCCTCTCTAACTTTGGGTTTTTTTCACTGAGTCATTTCTACTCACCATGTAACACACCAGTTTTTGTTTCTTTGTCTCCGTCCTTTCCTCTCTAGGTACCCGAGTAACCGGGTACCGGTAGGTCTTGTCAGGAGATGTTACAAGACTACCGGAGACCAAGACTGCCCTCGGTGTCCTTTCAAGACGGTTCAGTACGGTTCAGACGTCTTTTGGAGTCACTCGAAAAACCTGTCTCCTTACACTGTGTCTTCTTGATCCCGGTGCACTGACCTGGAGTAATAGAGTCACGGAAACTATTGTATGACCTCTCGTCTCACCCCAAAACTTAGCTGACTATAGAAGGTATTTACCTGAGATTTACGTCCGAATGTTACGAAGGTTTTGGAGGGGTCTCTTTAAGGATAATACATGTACTTCCCTCTTACTTCGGTCGGGGTAAACCGCCCCATCTCTTGTACGAGACGGCTCACTTTGAAGTGCCGAAGACACAAGTCACGGGTACCGTACAAGGATGATCTGGTGCCGGGACGTGTGTCTCCCCGTCCACTTGACTTTTCTACTCAGTCTACCATGTCCGTCACGACCCTTTCAGAGACGAGAGATTTTATAGTTTTGGTGTTCCGTTCTATAGTTATTCCCATTGTAAAGATGTTTCAGGGATTACTCAATACTCGGTCACAATACTGTTTACAATGAGTCTCAACGAGATCGTTTTAACTCACTGTAATAGAAAAAGGTAATCGGAGGATAGTGATGTGGTCGATTTTAGCTCTTGCCCAACTCTTCGTAGTGATCGTTGAAAACGAGACACCTTGACTGTGAGAGTCCCTTTGGAGTCTTGAAATTCACATGTTATGCACACACACAAGTCAACAAGTCAGTACAGACTGAGAAACACTAGGGTGCCTGACATCGGGTGGTCCGAGGAGGTAGGTACCCTAAGAGGTCACCCATCGGTTTACCGTTGGGTGAAGTCATGAGAACAGACCTTTTAAGGTGCCTGTCTCCTCGGACCACCCAACGTCAGGTACCCCAGCACTTCTCAGCCTGTGCTGACTCGCTGAAGTGAAAGTGAAAGGGAAAGCACGTAACCTCTTCCTTTACCGTTGGGTGAGGTCACAAGAACGGACCTCTTAGGGTCCCTACCCCCTCGGACCACCCGACGGCAGATACCCCAGCGTGTCTCAGCCCGTGATGACTTCGTTGAATCGTCGTCGTCGTCGGTAAAGGAAGAGGTTTCACATGTTACGTTAAGCGAAATAATCCTTTATTTCCGTGTCTTCTTACTCCACTGAGTTGAGTTTACAGTGGACGGGTCTCCCCGGAGGAGACTGATCGGAAGAGGTAAGAAGGGACACGTTGTTGAAGATCAATGGGAAATTGTGTATAGAAACTGTTGTTAGTTCAACAGGAGACTTAACCACGTTCACAAACAAGGAGGAAGGGCAGACTTACATCTGGGGTCTCTTTCCCTTAAACGTACCAAGTAATGAGACAGGGATTATGGAACTCTCTCCGACCGTGTCTCATTCGAACGTTATTGTAAACTGACCAATCGAAAGGTTGACGGTTTACTGTTTGTCGAGTTAGTAGACATTGTCTTCCGAAGTACCTCAGGTCTTTTTGGTCATAAGTATAGTTGAAAAGTTCTTATGGTGTAAGTTCTTACTCGTCAGAAAAAATAATATCTGTATTGTCAATTTAGTCATATATGTCCGTTGTGTCAGACTTCGTTACGGTACGGTTCACACCAGACACCTGGTTGTCGTAGTCATAGGGAACCGTCAAACAATCTTTACGTTTTAGTCCCGGGGCGGTGTCTGGGTCATTTATAGACATCCACCTCGGTTTTTTTAGACAAGTCGTTCAAAAGGTCCACTAAGAATACATAGGATTTCAAAACTCATTGATTAAGCCTTTATTTTCACTCTTTTACTTTACAGTATTCCGATCCTAAAAGAATCCCTGTTGACCAAGTAAGAACTACAGTGACTCTAAAAAATTTTTAGTCCTGTCCCGGGAGGGACCACCAGGTCACCAATTCCTAGGTGGAACGTTAAGTCCCCTGTGGCCAAGTTAGGGTCCAGACCCTTCTACGGTGTACGGTGTCTCGTAGATTCAGGTTCGTGGCTTTGAGGACTTCGAGTGCACGGATCTCAGACACGAGACGCAGTTCTTCTCTATGGCGTCACTCTTCGACGAGTGGTGTTGATCTCTTTCGGGTGCACGTCATTGTTTCTGTGTCGGTTTTTATTTATATTACTTTTATTTATAATTTTTTGGTTAGTCCTGCCTTCTCCTCCTCCTCCGTAATATGAGTTTTAGCATACGTACTTATGCCACGAGACGGATGTGCCCGGGAGTCCGTGGATGAGGTGCAGGACGACGTGACTCCGAGGCGACGGGACCCGAAGGGTCTACCGCGATCACCATTTCTTGGACGGACGGTTGCGTCCTCTGTATTCTCTGCTCCCAAGTTAAGGACCCAGGCCTTCTAGGGGACCTCCTCCTTTACCGTTGGATGACGTCATAAGAACGGACCTCTTAGGGTACCTGTCTTCTTGGACCACCCGATCTCAGGGACGACTGCGTCTCAGCCTGTACTGATTGCTAGATGCGAGTGTGTATGTCGTATAGGACGGATCTGATTCGTCGATCGTTTAGCTGACGCGAGAAACACGTGTTTTGAGTGTGGAGTGAGTCGAAGGGAGAGGAAGGGGTTCCGTTGTGGTAGACACCGAGAGAGTTCTTTAGTAAGATATCCACTGACTAGTCCGGTCAGCTCTTTTCCGTCGGGTCGCCCCGGGTCGCCCGTCGGCGCGGTATGGCACTAAGTCTACAGACTACGTCAGTGAGTCCTGTCGCGACTCGAAGAAGACCGGTCGCCGTAGGACCTTCGTCTTCATCGGCACAGACTCCTTCCCGACGGTGTCCATGTGGCCCTTAAGGAACCCGTCCTGGTGTTTCCCGACGCACAAGAGGAAGAGTAACCTACGACTTCTTTGTGCCTTTTGTGGTTCTGTAGAATTTTACAAATACAGAATAAAATTTAAGGATAAAGTCCGACACTTTCGAATGAAGTCCGACACCATACTTTACAGAAGTGTCCCAGCCCCTTTTCCTCTCAGGTCCGAGGGGAACGTACGGCGGTGGTCGAAGTGGACGGAGTGAGCTCGTCCGCCGGAGTAGAGGATAGGTGTCCCTACCGACTCCGGTAGTCTGTGTTAGCTCGAGTCGAAGGAGTAGACCTTACTCGATGTCAGTCTCACCCCAGAAAGGAGCCGACGGTGACACAGGTGGACAACCTGTGAGTGGGATGGTCGAGGGCTAAGTGGTCGAGACGAGAGACGAGAGGTGAGAGAAGGGTGGGGGTGGGGAGTTAGTGACGGTTTGGTCGTAAACGTCGAAACTACGGTAGTTGGGAATAAGAGTGGGATTTGAACAAGGAAGAAGTGGTCAGGGGTTTGGTTTGACGGACCCAGTGGCTACAGTAGGAATGACGGCCGAATACCGAAGAAGAAATAATGGGTGGGAAAGTTGGACTAGTCCCTAATAGACAACGTGGGTCAATGGGGAAGGAAACTTTTGTAAGAGAAGGGAACTGAAGGTCCTCCCACTGGAAGAGGTACGAAAAATTTGTAGTGACGGGGAAAAGTGAAAATAACCAAGGAGACGGGGAAGAGAGGTAGAGAGAGAAATTCACAACCACAAATGGGACAAGACGTGACCAAAGACGGGGTGAGAGAAGAGATGAGAGGGCTCCCTCCATAGCAGTAGGAAGGATACTGAAACGCATAACGAAGACGTCAAGTACGAAGAAAAAAAGAGGAAAGGGAGATAGTATGAAAACGTCTCTTTTGAGAGTAAGTAGGAAGCTTTGAGTCAAGTTTTCGGTGGAGGAGACCCTACGGAAACAACCGTGGTGGGAGACGGTGGTCTCTGTCATCCCACGAGGGATGGAACAGAAGAGTTTTACATTACTAGACACAAACACAGACCAAGAGTGTGAGTCTCACTCACTGTATTTCACTCCATTTGGAGGGGGTGGAGGTTAATCCCGAAGGGACCACCGAGTCTCGATTTCTTAGGTGGACGGTTACGTCCTCTACGTCCAAACTAGGGGTCCAGTCCTTCTAGGGGTTCTCTTCCTTTACCGTTAGGTGAGGTCATAAGAACGGACCTCTTAGGGTACCTGTCTCCTTGGACCGTCCGATCTCACCCTGTGCTGACTCGCTGGTTTGTTGTTGGTTAATTAAGAGGGGTCTTCGTCTTGGTGACGGGACCTCGAGGAACTCCCACCTCCGAGGTAGCATGTATAGAGACGTACGAGTTGAGTATCGTATGTTTGGGTCATCTGCAACATGATGTCAAACAATTTACTTATTTATACAATACACCAGGATCCTTTAAAAATTTCGGAATTTGTTATCTTGAAAGTCGGGAAAGAAGTTTTAGTTAAGGTTCTTTGAGTTCAACTCGGTATGTTAATGAGTCTAGAGGACAGATTTGAAATAAGGAGAGGTACGTAAGGTAAAGATACTATAACGTAAGTAAATTTACTCGGGGTCGAACAAAGATCTCAGCACCTTTTGTTCGTCTTCCTTTTTACTTAAGACCCGAGGGACGGGTGTATTACCCGTGATAGAGTTCCCTTCGTTCTCCTCTCCCTGGATGATTCTCCGTTGACTTTCGTGACCCGTATGGTTCTTTACCTAGTATTGGTACTCCTTTCGATGTCTTGTCTGAGGACGATGGCCGTTCGACTAACCAAATCTATATCTTATCTAAAGAACCCCGTATGTACCCTCAAGGTAAAGACTTGAATTATTTCGACTTGTACAACACTCGTGTTAGAACTCGAGTGGTCAGGGTTCGTTTTATGGTTCCTTACTTAGTCGTATGCTTACGGTTGTTTACTTATTTACTAATTTATGACATCGTCTCTGGAGACCGACATTGTGTAAAGATAGGAGCGGAGAAAGATTATTTTAGGGACTAAAAATCAAATCGTTCACGGTAATATCTGATTTCTGATGTAAAGGTCGGAGGCGACGACAAACCAAACGGTTGCGGTGATTCAAAACCGGTTGATGACACATTTCTTCTGGATATAACTATTTGGGCAATCACAAAAACGAGTTCACTTCAATTAAGGAGGTTAGAAATGCCACGGAAATAAGAAAAGTTATTTTAATCTTAGTGTGTCGTTAGTGTCAAACACTTTGTTGTGAGGAACGGGAAAGGTTCTACAGTGTTATAACATACTTGTTAACTTTCGTTATAAGTGGGAAATGCAAAGTTTCGAAACCGTTCGGGGTATTTTAAGTAAAGATAACAAGAGATCAATATTGAGTGAATTGGAGAATGTTATTAAAAGGTCTACTTTATAAAAGGTCAGACGTAAAAAAGACTCAACTCAATGTTCCTATAGTGTTTACTAGAGGATATCTCATAAGATAAAAATTTTGACTCTTCCGGTATTGTATGTTAAATTTCTCAGTGACTTTATGGGTCAGACTTCAAGACCCAGTTCACCGTCATCAGTAGGTCCGGAACACAAAAAATAAGGAATAGTAAGGAAGACTGAACTAGAGTAGTTATTTAGTTAATTACATAATAGACGAGACTGCCTAAAGTAACCTTTCAAGAAAATTCTCCAAGATTTCTCGGTTGTACAACCATAGGGGTAAAGATCCCCGTCGAGGTCTCGGTTCTTTTGTGCATTCATCTGTAATTTTCTTTTATATTATTATGTATATCATATGTATTTCACAACAAAATCGAACTTAATGAATCAATCTCAAACAATTAGATCCAAATACCAAGTACATCATTAGGATATTATCGTAATAATTTTTGTGATGTGATTCGTAAGACGTGACTTTATTGTTAACTATTTTAATAAAATGTAAAAGGGGGTATTTAAGGTCACTTTGCTAATGTGGATAATTATTCTTGGTCCTGAGAGGAGTTCTTTGATTCATTAATAACACACGAAACTAAATGTGTTTCGGTTTACCTCAATAATGTAATAGGTGTCAAGTACTTAGAGATACTTTGCGAGATAAACCAGACATATAAAGGGAATGTGAGAGTCGTACCTCTTTCACTTTACTTACTTTTACTTTCATACAATCTCAACCATTATTGGAAGATCTAAAAGTTAAAGTTCAGGGATCTCAGTCCTCTTTGTCTTAAGTTTTTCCAAGTCGTTACCGATTCCTTTTACGAACAATTCGTAGTGTCTTGGTCTACTTTTAAGTCAGAAGCTTAAGAGTCAAGTTACGAGAAAGATATCGTCATAAGTCGATAATAAATATCTATACGATTAATTACGTTACCAAAAAATGTGTCATGGGTTCTCAATGAGATTACGGATTACGGATGATTTTCATAAAACAACTGAATCCTATAAAATAACGTTTAGTAGGATTTTAATCTTTTTATTACAAAGGACTGTCCAAAATGACTTTCTATCCTAACATGTAAAGTACCTGACCCGGGCTTTGTAAATAAAAACGACAGGACACATTTCGAACGTTAATAAGGTTTCGGAGTTCTATAGACTGGTTGTCATGTAAAAGATATACGATCTTTGTGTCACTGACTGAACACATAATGGTTTATACTAAATTTCATTATCTTCACCATGTTCCAAATGGACTTAATCTCTTTAATATAGAAGGTAAACGGATACCTCTTACACACAGATCGGGTCCCAAGGAGTTGGAACCGGATAACTATAAATTACGGTCTACTAAGAAGTTGTAGTTTCTGTCAAGTCACGTAACAGTCTATAAATCGTTATTAATGACCGGAGATAAGTAATTTACAGATAACGTGGTAGGAGGGTACAACACTACTGGTTTTTATAGAGGTCTATATCGGTTTACAGGGACCTCTCACTTTAGGGGAGTGGGAGTGGGAACTCTTCTTGACCAGATTGGTTTGTCTTGTACAAATCCTTAAAACAGAACCCTTCCTTACGAGTCATTGAGTGGTTATCCCAGACCCTTTACGGCTAGTCTATTATTTAACATAAGTAGAAGACTCCAATCGTGGAACGGTGGTCGACCTTCTTAAGCCGAAAATCCCCCTCGAGGAAAGACTATCCGGATTCTTTCCTTTCCGTTTTTACTCACCTGAAAAAGGAGTAACCTAAAAACCCTTTATAGTCCTTATTATCTTTATCTGTTGGGTCTGTGATATGTGAGTCTCTGTCTTTAAGGGTGTGATATAGTAACTCATTCTCGGTAAATATGTTTTTAATATAAAACGTGGTCTTCGGAGACAGTATCATTTGTAGTCCTGAACGAGATCCTGGTTTTTTCTTTCTTTCCGAGAATATGAAAAGTGACCGATACAAGACCGACATCACTAACCCTGTCCCTTCCCGTGCACTGGAGTCCTACAGGTTAGTCTCACTCACAATCCCAGTCGTTCTTTCCAAGAATGTCAAAGGTGACCAATATAGGACCTACGTCGCTAACCCAGTCCTTACTAGTGTACTGGACTAAGTTAGGTTAGTATCACTCGAAGTCCTGAACGTTCGCTCCGACTGTCTTTCGGAGTCGAGACTCTCTTCCAACTCCTGTCCTGTGACCCGACGGTAGAACAATGACACCTCTTCAGACTTCCAAAGACCGGTACCTCTAAACCCGGACCATTCCTTCGACCCGACTTACTTCCGTTTCTAAAGTCTATCTTCTTTCTCGTTTGACTCAAGACTATAGTGACCTCGGTACTCAGGTTGACGTGGACTTCGACCCGGACACGGGACCCATAAAATCCAGTCCTCAGTTGGTTAGGGTCGGGAAAAAAGGAAAAAAATTAAATTTAGAATTTTTTAAGGGGGGGGGGAAAAAAAAATTTGACTTCACATCAACTAAAGTACCTAGTGTCGGAACAGTACCTTTTCTCCGAACGTATTGAGTTATTTCGATTCTCGGTACGGTACGTTCCGGTGGGTGCTACCTGTCCAGTATCACCTCTCGAGATTGTTCTCCATCAAGTGACCTCTTCCCTTACCGTTTGGTGAGGTCATAAGAACGGTACTCTTGGGGTACTTGTCATACTTTTCCGTTTTTTGGCACTGTGTCCTTCTACTTCGGGGTCCAGGCTTCCACAGGTTATACGATGACCTCTTCTCACCTCTTTATTGAGGTCTTTCTTACTTCACCGACCCGGTTTCGTCTTTCCTGTGAGTCACAACCTACGTAGACTATCACTTTCACTTTAGGTTACGACATTTCTTGTGATAACGTATCCTTGGACCTTACAATCCAGGTACTTAATTCCATTTAACCTGTACCAGTTCGTCCTCTATCGTTTTCACTTGTGATTATATAATCCTTAGTCACTTGATTTTACCTGACCTTATCCGCTTAAAGTGAGTCTACTGGTAATATAGATGATGACACCCGTTCTTAGGGAATCTTCTTTAACTCATCGGTAGCATCAGTTGTTCTCAGGTTTTACGTCATGAAGTCACGTTAGAGTTTTTACTGTCTTACTAGAGTCAAACAAAGGTTCCGTTTGGTAAGTTGTTGTGTCATTAGGTTCGGATACGGGGTTGGTGATTACGACCTCTTCTATTTACCAAGATACTTCTGGATGTTTGGCATATTTAGTATTTTTTCTAAAGGAAAAGTAGTATCCCCTAACCCTACGTTTTTCCCTTCAGTTCTCTATGGACCTCATTGTCCGTTCACAACGAAACCTCATATTTTACTTCGTACCGTTTCCGATTGTCAAAACAGCTCTCTTATGTGACCAGTGTCGTTTGTGGGAGAAGGTTGTTGTTTTCTCTGTTGAGATGTGTACCTGTAGTGAGATGTGTACCAGTTATGGTTTTAATCCGACTAATATAAGAAACGTCGACCTCTACCTCTTCGAGATATGTCAGTCGTTTTTCGTTCTGGACCTCGACTGACACCGAATCCAGTATTTGAGGAATGACGTTTTAAGTCCCAATTTAACTTCTTTGCTCCCTTTAAGTCCATACTGATGATCTGGTAAGTCCATACTCGATTTAGTTTAGGAAATACTAGTATGTCACCTCCACTGTTTATCTAAGTTCCCTAATTTAGACCGTCTGTCTCACGGACTTCTTGGTATCTCTCTCCAAGTACTGTAACATGTCCTCCGTCACTGATTTCGGTAAGGTTTCTTTCTCTTTACAGTCTTCTGGTTTACCAACAGACTCCTCCGGAATGTTTAGCGACTCTTTTCTTCTCTTCACTTTCCGTTCCCTTTTACCCTTTTTGTATGGGTTGACTTACGTCTCAAGGTCTCTTATTGTTCCTCTCTATTCTTCCGGAAGAATTCACTTGTTACGTTTCTTTATCTACTTTTGTTATCTTACCCTTTCTGATCTCTGGAACAGTTCTTTTGACGTCAATAGTTCCCTCGTAAAGTTCGTTCCCACCTGTGCTATTTCCTGTCTTTACCGTTCCTGGATTGTCTTCGTCTTCTATAATTCTTCGTCACCATCCTTATGTGTCTTCTTGATGTGTTATTGTTAGAATTACTGGACCTATTCGTACTACCACACCGGTGAGTGGATCTCGGTCTGTAGGACCTCATACTTCATTGCACCCGGAATTCTTCGTAATGATTATTGTTGCGATCACCTCCACTACCTTAAGGTCGACTCGATAAAGTTTAGGATTTTCTACTACGACAATTTCACGACGTGAGTCATACAGTCGTTTATACCTTTTGAGTCGTCACCGGTGTCCTGACCTTTTCCTATCTAAAGTAAGGTTGGGCTTTCTTACCGTTACGGTTTCTTACAAGTTTAATGGCGTGTTAACACGAGTAAAGTGTTCGATTATTCCAATGTGAGTTTTAGGAAGTTCAAGCCGAAGTCGTCATTTACTTGACTCTTGAAGGTCTAAATGTTCCACCCAAATTTTTCCGTCTCCTTGGTTTCTAGTTTAATAATTGTAAGTGACCTATTATCTTTTTCGTTCTTTTAAGGTCTTTTTATAAATGAAGACGAAGTAACTGATACGATTTCGGAAACCAACATACCTAGTGTTGTTTGATACCTTTTAAGAAGTTCTTTACCCTTATGGTCTGGTGGACTGGACGAAGGACTCTTTAGACATGTCGTCCAGTTCTTCGTTGTGAATCTTGGCCTGTGCCTTGTTACCTGACCAAGGTTTAACCCTTTCCTCATGTTCTTTCAACATATAACTGTGAGACGAATAAATTGAATATACGTCTCATGTGGGACACTTTACGGTTCGACCAACTTCGTGCTTGACCTTAGTTCTAACGGCCCTCTTTATAGTCATTAGAGTCTATATGTCTACTACGGTGAGATACCGTCCTTCACTTCTCCTTGATTTCTCGGAAAATTACTTCCACTTTCTTTTCTCACTTTTTCACCCAAACTTTGAGTTGTAAGTTTTTTGATTCTAGTACCGTAGACCAGAGTAGTGAAGTACCGTTTATAATCATTTCTCCCCATTCACCTTCGTCACTGACTAAAATAAAAGAACTCGAGGTTTTAGTGACGTCTGACACTGACGTTGGTATTTTAAGTCTGTGAACGACGAAGCTTCCTTTCAATACTGTTTGGATCTGTCGTATAATTTTTTCGTCTCTGTGGTGAACCGGTTGTTTTCAGCCATATCAGTTTCGATACCAAAAAGGTCATCATTACGTGTCTACACTCTCAACCTAGTATTTCTTCCGACTTGTGACTTCTTAAGTACGAAAGTTTAATACCACGACCTCTTCTGAGAACTCTCACGGAACTCGACGTTCGTCTAGTTTGGTCAGTTAGGATTTCCTTTAATTGGGGCTTATAAGAAACCTTTCTGACTATAACTTCGACTTCGAGGTTATGGAACCGGTAGACTATGACTCAGTTGAGTAACCTTTTTTGGAACTCTGACCCTTTCTACTCTTCTGACCCTTTCTTATGACCGTTTTACTCTTCCCCCACCGTCTCCTACTCTACCAATCTATCGTAGTGGTTGAGTCACCTGTACTTAAACTCTGTTGAGACCCTCTCTCGTCTCTTGTCTCCTCGGACCGTACGATGTCAGGTACCCCAGTGTTTCTTAACTTCTTTGGCAGAAAAGAGGTGACATATAAGAAAGGAGGAAACAACTTCTAATTAACTAACATCACACCCCCCAATAAAGACCGGAGAGATAAGATAAGGTAACTGGGTATACAGACCAAAAACACGGTTATTGTACGACAAAACTAATTACATCGAAAAAAAAAAAAAACGTTCTAGTATACTGGTCGAGATCTGATGTCGTTAACGAAGTCAGTCCCATCTCGAAATGAACTGGACTGTACCCAGTGTCACGGAGGACCTCGATTCCACTTTTTTTACAAATGCATGAACGATGACCACCCATGAAGTCATGAAAACACATTACCAGTGTTCTACTATTTAGTCTCAGAGATTAGAGTCCCTCTAAGTGACATCTATACAGAGAGTTTCCTCTCTTTGCATTAGAGTCATTGAAGATCTTTAAGACGTGGAGTGAATAGTAAAGTCTACGATCGTGGACTTAGTAAGATTATTGGTGTTTTTACTGCTGTGTATGTCTATAAATGTCGTGTTTTATGAACCTCTGACTACTAATTACTCCGACACCCTGTGCGTTCACGTCAATGCCGACGATTCCTAAAAATGGTTTTCGTATTTTTCCATTGTTACTATTTTATACGGTGGTGAACGGGAGTATGTACTCCGACAAAAAGTCATTTTACCAGATCCCACCTTAATATTATAGTACTGTAGACTTGTTAAGACCAGTCGTCTGTTTTGTGAGACGACAAACCCTTTGTATTGTCCTAACGTTTCGTAGTACTTTCGTCACTTCATAAACCAATTTGTCTATATGAGTACGTCTGTATGTTTATTCTATTTTACATTCATACACGAGACTTCTCTCCCGTATTCAATTCCCTTTTAACACTCTGATTGTTCGTGTTCGTTCAACGCTTGACTTTGGTATTTTGACACCCTGGATTTCAGACCGTGCCACCAAGAGAACCCTTATGGATTTTATTACAATTATTGCCGGTGTTTTAACCTCGTCGTTATTGTATAAGACGTAGTTATTCTATCACTAACTTCTTTGGGTTTGTTTTGTTTGAGGACATACAGATTCTTCCGACAAAAGTAAGAACATTCTTGGTGATTAGTTGACGAGTTCGTATAGTCCTGGGTGTCGTTTTCTCTCTTGACTTCTACCGCACTAAACCTCTTTCAAATCCTTGTCAAACTAAGTCTGACCGGAGTCTAGATTTGACACAATAGATTAGATCCAAAAATTTTTGTAATATATAATAAATTAGGAGTTTTGTCGTAACAGTCAATCTGTAATAAAGGTAAAATAGTTACTCTTTTCACTTTGAGTTTCTCCAATTTATTGAACAGTTACTGGGTCACCACTCTTCCACTGCTTAGGTCGGGGTCCTTCGTCCTTAACTCTTACTTCTATTCTTACGAGTAAAAAAGGGGATAAGTTAATGGTCGGTTTTGACCTAAGAACTATTTTCTTAACCATTAAATACCTATAAATTACATATTGAAAATCCACATTCAAAAAAAAAAAAACCGACATGACACACTGTATGCCCTAGAATCAAGGGACTTGTCCCTAATTTGGGCACCGGGGACGTCAGGATGTCACGTTCGGACCTCAGGATTGGTGACCTGGTGAGTCCTGAAGGTAGAATCCATATTAAAAATTTTTTTAGGAAAACATTAATTATTTGTCCGATAGCAATTTTGAAACTCCTTGATACCGTGTGACGTACTCGTAAAAAAAGGTTCAATTTTTTTTTAACCAATAATGGTTTGAGTCACTGGTATAGAATCGTTGGTCTTGTTCAAGTGAACTTTTACTACTCGTTTCGTTTCTTTCGTTATATCAAGTATTTAACATTCGGTTCCCTCGTTCAAAATTGGAATTTTACTTTTCCCCTTTTTTTTGTTTTAAACTAAGTTTTACTTTGAAGTCAATCACGGTTTACACTACTTTTGAAATTATTTATGTTCTCACTCAAGTACTCACAAAGGAGGTGTAGTCGATCAACAGTATGGTTGTTGACGAGATATAACCCGAGACGATCGTGAACCGGTATACGATTCCCGAAGACACGTAAGTACACAAGTTAGGAGTGTTGTTGTAGCACTACTTTCTTGGTACGAATGGTAAAATGTCTACTCTTTTGACTCCAAGTGTCTCTAATTATTGAATACGTTCCTGTGTATATAGATCTTTGACCGTTTCCACACCAAGTTTCACGTTTTATAGTTGGTAATGTGATGTGACGGAGAAGAATTCGAAGGGACTCCCCTACTTCATCACCCTGTGTACTTTATATTTCACTAAATAACATTAATAGTAATAATAAACGTGACACGACTAGTAAACGAAGTTTCTCGTTTAGTTTACAACTTATTTTAGGATTTTATCTCTTTGGTTTCTTCGATAATTGAATAACTTCCAATCTTTCTTATTCTGATGGGTTCTTTCACCATATTCATACGGACCATAATTCACCATATTATGTAGACGTAAGATACAATAAAGACAAAAGGTAGTCTTTACCCTTCCTTTGTAACAGTCGGACTTCGGAGAAGGATTACCAAATCGTAGTCTCCACTAATGAGTCTCATAGACATCTCCTACAGAACTGATCAAAACTTGAATCTCAGTTCTTTCATCTCAAAATTTAACCAATGATGAAAATTAGGTATCTATCAGTGATAAGTAAAATTTCCCTTGAACTCTTAGATAGATGACTAAGAGACTTATACACATGGCATACTCTAGATCTTCCTTAGTCACACTAGTAAGTCAGAGTGTGAGATCAAATTACCTCCGGTCTCGAGTGGAAATCAAAAGGTTTAAGAGACGGGTCACAAGAAAGTAGATATGGTGTAATGGTGGAAACTACCCCTTTCTGTACCCTCGGCTATTTTAGACTCCAGGAGAGTCCACGATCCGTGAAATGTATTCAATGGAGCGAAAGAGGTGTAAAATGTTTGTTCCTTTTCTTACTCTATTCGTCCCTTTTCGATCACTTTTTTTAGGTATTCATATTTACCTTATTTCACACACTTTACAAGACTTAAAAATCCTTGGGTACGTTTAGGTTTGTGTTAGAATTATTTATTAAGAAGTCGCTGTGTCCTCCGAATTCTGACCCTTCTACGTCTCTGTGTCTCGTCTCTCCCTCTCGACAACCTCCACCGACCTTATCTGGAGTTTCGGGTCACTAATGTCCTTTTCCAAGGACGTGACCAGTGAGTCATCTTGGAAGGTACAAGTGTGAGTGAACATTAATGAACATGTTTCAGATAGAGCGGGTGGTCTGACGTTCGTAGACACACGAGATGTCGCTATGCGGATCTTGGATGATATTGGGTGTCATTCCTAGACAACTACCTTTACTTATGGACTTAGGCAATCATGAGCAACTTAGTCAGTCAGAGTTTCTTATCCCGTACGGTTAGCTGGGTCTGTTGTAAATTCTCATGACGTTCTCGGTCGTCGTTACTCCGTACAGAATGGAGAGACAAGAGCATCGAAAGGTGTCGTTTCAGTAAAAATTGGTGTTGCATAGAGAGAAAGGTAAAGAAATACAGAAGTCGTTTGACACTGTCAAGAGGAAGTATGTTTTGTCAAGGTCCGAGGTCACCGCCGAATTTCTTCTACTTATGTTAATTGGTACTGCTGTTTTCTCCCGTATATAGAACGAGAGTGACAGATAAGTACCATAAAGTTCCTTATAAAAACCTTTGATAGAACACGACTCTAGGAACCCTTTAACAACAAAGGGGGTGAAGGGAGGTGTGAAGGGTAAGGATGAAGAGGACTGGTTTACGTTTATAAACAGAAGAACTATTGAAACATTAGACGTAAGGGAGGTAATAGGAGGTTCTTGTCTTCGTATACCCTCTTCCCTAATATCATCGTTCCAATACGGAACGTATACACACAATGAATTTTAGAAGTAGGTCAGACACCTTCTCTCCCTCTCTCCACGTATCGACATTCAACATTTGTAGATAGGGTCGTAGGACTTATACCCAATTAAGGACGTTTTTGTCCCCGTAAGTGTCCGACAAGGGGATAACCAGTCGGAAGGCACCGACGGAATTATCAAGTACGAGTCACCAAAAGGGTTTGCGTTTCGAGACCCCTGGGTCCGATATTTTGAATTGGATGGAGGTTCGAGGAGTTTCTCTAGTACGAACGAGAGACCAATTTCTTGTTCGTCCGTTCAGTCGTTTGGAAGTAAGATGGAGAAGTTAAATTTCCAAACACCTAAAGTGTAATTAATACGACCACTATTGCCTCTTCCGTTACCGTGGGGTTAGGTCATGAGGACGGACCTTTTAGGGTACCTACCTCCTCGGATCTTCCGACGTCAGGTACCCCAGTGACTCCCAGCCTGTGCTGACTCGCTGAAGTGAAAGTGAAAAGTGAAGATATGTAACCTCTTCCTTTACCGTTGGGTGAGGTCACAAGAACGGACCTCTTAGGGTCCCTGCCCCCTCGGACCACCCGACGATAGATACCCCAGTGTGTCTCAGCCTGTGCTGACTTCACTGAATCGTCGTCGTCGTCGTACGACCACTATTTATACGAAATCCCTTCAGGGACAATCCGAGGATCTGTCCAGAGATAACCCGATTGACACATTCCCTATTAAGAGTAGGACGGAGTACATAATAGAGTTTTATATCCTTACCCGAAGAACAGAAGGTGCACAGTGACTGAAATATTAATACAATAAGTATTTGATATCGTGGAGAGAAAGACTGAATGAAGTGAGACATTTTGTCCGAGACCCAAGTAGGTGGAGTGATCTTGACTGAGTTTAAGTAAGAAAGTACCTTAAATCTTTTTAACTACTGGTCTAAAAGTCCCTTCCTTACCTCTGGTCTACATCTCTTACCTGAACGCCCGTGTCACCCCCTCCCTCTCTCACCCTGCTTACCTCTTTCATCGGCTGTATATAAGTGATAGCACACATTTCCCCTAGAAGGACTGGGTCCCTAACTGTCCCAGCGGACGTGACGTCCGTCTAAGAAATGGTATACTCGGTGGTCCCTTCGGGGTCTGTCTCTCGACCACTCTTCGACGACATATTGTGTTCCTCGAGTTGGACCACGAGACACTACTGAGTCTCTCCACCCTACTCCCCGTCCCCTCCTCCAAGTTCTGCTTGCCCTATATACACATTAATACCGACTAAGTGTAACAACATTCCGTCTTTGGTTGTGTTGTAACATTTCGTTAAAAGGAGGTTAATTTTGTACTTAATTCTTTCTCTTTTTTGTCATCACGGAAATTGTGTTATAACATTCGGTTGACATAGAAATACTTTCTTTTAGTATAAGGGAAATCTTTGCAGAGAGGTGAAAGTTCGTTTTAAATGTGCTTCGTATGTCTCTTCTATCTATATGAGTAGAAATATTTTTAGGTGAGTCCCTACCTTAAAGGTTCCATTCAAAGTCCTATAACTCTGTCTGCTACTCCATGAGAGGATGGACCCGAGGAATTGTACATTTTCTCCGGGAGTGAGAGGAGAAATTTACTCTGACTTTGGTATATATTCGTATTGAAATATCAACAATGTGTGTCGTGAAGAATTTTGACCCGGTGAATTTAGTTGACTATACGAACAATTTTGATACCGAGTGGGATCTAAATAATATATTCTTAGAGACCCCTACACCTGGTCTTAAAAGTGATAATAGTTTGAGGGATTTAAAAAAGTTATTGACAAAATACCGCTACTGTTAGTCAATAGAGACGTTTGGGTACAGTGATTTAGACAACCAGCTGAACGTCGTCATAACCTGGGTAAATAGTAAGTTGGAAAGAACTTTAGGGAAGTAAACAGAGTCCTTGTAACGTGAAGAGACTAAAAAAAAAAAAAGGATGAGGTGTCCGATAAAAAAAAGTCAGGTAGAACGACCTTAGAAGAGGAAAAAGACTAGAGATTTACAACTTCCCCGGTCCTGAACCAGTATCTTGGAGAGGAAAAGACAAATGTGAAAGGGAACTGATACAGGGTACTGAAATTATGGTCAAGTCAAGTCAAGTTGCAGTGAGTCAGCACAGGCTGAGAAACACTGGGGTACTTAGCGTCGTACGGTCCGGAGGGACAGGTAGTGGTTGAGGGCCTCAAGTGAGTCTGAGTGCAGGTAACTCAGGCACTACGGTAGGTCGGTAGAGTAGGAGACAGCCGGGGAAGAAGAGGACGGGGGTTAGGGAGGGTCGTAGTCTCAGAAAAGGTTCCTCAGTTGAGAAGAGTACTCCACCGGTTTCATGACCTTAAAGTCGAAATCGTAGTCAGGAAGGTTTCTTTAGGGTCCCGACTAGAGGAAGTCTTACCTAACCAACCTAGAGAAACGTCAGGTTCCCTGAGAGTTCTCAGAAGAGGTTGTGGTGTCAAGTTTTCGTAGTTAAGAAGCCACGAGTCGGAAGAAGTGTCAGGTTGAGAGTGTAGGTATGTACTGGTGTCCTTTTGGTATCGGAACTGATCTTCCTGGAATCAGCCGTTTCATTACAGAGACGAAAGCTTATACGATAGATCCAACCAGTATTGAAAAGAAGGTTCCTCAGTCGTAGAAAATTAAAACACCGACGTCAGTGGTAGACGTCACTAAAACCTCGGGTTTGTTTATTTCAGACTGTGACAAAGGTGACGAAGGGGTAGACAAAGGGTACTTCACTACCCTGTCCTACGGTACTAGAATCAAAATACTTACACCTCGAAATTCGGTTGAAAAAGTGAGAGATGAAAGTGAAAGTAGTTCTCCGAAAAATCAAGGAGAAGTGAAAGACGGTATTCCCACCACAGTAGACGTATCGACTCCATTAACTATAAAGAGGGCCGTTAGAACTAAGGTCGAACATAAAGAAGGTCAGGTCGTAAAGAGTACTACATGAGACGTATATTCAATCTATTCGTCCCACTGTTATATGTCGGAACTGCATGAGGAAAAGGATAAACTTTGGTCAGACAACAAGGTACATGTCAAGATTGACAACGAAGGACTGGACGTATGTCTAAAGAGTTCTCCGTCCAGTCTACAATCTTCGATTCTTTAGGGTTTAAAGATAAGAGATCGGAGTTGGAGAGGTGACTCGAGGTTTAGTCTCGTAAATTGATAGATAAAGTTATAAAGGTGTCCACGTACAGTTTTTTCATAGAATTTGTATTGTACCTGTTTACACTTGAGTCCTGGGGGCAAGTGGAGACTGAGAGGACTCATTTTCTGTTCAGGTTGACGACTAAACGAGTCCGACTTTCGACAGTAGTGATTAAAGAGAGAAGAAGACAAGAGAGTATAGGTTGGGTAGGTGTTCAAGTCAGTCGAGACTGAACCTCAGAAGAGTCTTGAGGGTAGTGGTGGGACCAGGTTAAACGGTAGTAGGAAGAAAACCTGACGATGTCACAGAACGAACGGTCAAAGGTCAAGGGAGAGTACAGGGCGGGACATCAGATAGAGATGTCTTTTGGGTCTCTCTAGGGAATTTTAATATTCAGTGAGACATAAGGTATGGGAGGTTATTGAAGGGTAGCGTGAATTTTATTTTTGGGAATAACACCAGATACCGGGATATACTAGACCGAAGATAGTCAGTGAGACATAAGGAAAAAGTTGAGAGGAGGGAACGAGTGTACCGAGAGCTGTGTGGTCGGAAGGACGACGCGAAAATTGACGTCGTTTTGGAAACGTTAAAACAAGGTACACGAATCTTGTGAGAAAGGTGTCTATGTGTCGGATAAGAAAATAAAGTGAGATCAAAGACGAGTTTACAGTAGAGGGGTTTTCCGAAGAGATTTTATAAGTACTGAGGACGAAATAAAATGAACTATCGTAAAGAATAATGGACTATAGTGGACTATAAGTAAATAAATAAATAACAGAAAGAAGATAAACTTATAATTGTCCTTTCGTCTTTTAAAGAGAACGAGAGGTCATGAATCCTATCCCGAACCGCTCGTTTGTACGTACGATTCAACGAAGTCAGTACAGACTAAGAAACGTTGGGATACCTGACATCGGACGGTCCGAGAAGACAGGTACTCTAAGAGGTCCGTTTTTATGAGTACACTCGACGGTACGGGAGGAGGTCCAATAGAAGGGCTTGGGTACAGAGAACAGAGGACGTAACCGTCCGTCCGAGAAATGGTGATCGCGGTGGACCCTTCGGGGTCCCGGACCGTGTATCATAATTATTTATAGACAAATCCGACACCTATTAATAATATTACCTCGTTTCCTCTTTCTTATTTGATGTCAAATCTTCTATTTTAGTGTAAACTAGTTACTGGTTTTATTTTTACGGTCTTCATACTCCGTAACTTTAATACTGAAAAAAACATGACTTGAAGTAGTCTCGTTCAGTCTAAAGGACTGTAGTTTCGTAGTCACGCCTTTTTCTACTATTTTAACTCTAGTACGAACAAAAGAAAAAGTATACCTAACGTGGTAGTTGTTCTTTAGTATACAAGATTGAAGGTCCGTTTATTAAAAAACTCGTACTAAACTCTTGTCTAAAAAATTTGACAGTGTGTTTAATAACAAATAAAGTCTTTATAGTACTCGATATTTGGTAAGAATCACCCTCTTTATACCTTTGGTTTACAGGTACCCAATGGAACCAGAAGTTTTTGACACTACAATTTAGAGAAACGACAAGATGAAGTGACGCATGTACCAACGTCTTTCGGTGTCTCATGACCGCTGACATCATCCCTGACTTCAAAAACTACCGACGGAGTCAAAAGGGACTTTTTTATACTTTTAATCTTAAATCTTTACATAGTAGACAGTGTCTTATCTGTAGAGAGGTATTAAGATATTTATGGGGGATTTCCAAGAGGTGTGGAGACGAAAGATCCCTAAACAATAAAGGGGTGTCAAGGACTCTTGAACCTACGGAAATAACTAAGGAGGGAAGACCGTAGTGGGACTCACTGAAGTTCCAGGGGCTCCTGGTAGATAGGTCATTCGTTGAACGAGGTGAAATATATTGTCGGGTAGCAGTACTGGTATTTGCGTTGGTAGGAGGATCAAGATGTTCGTGGGACGGTGGAGTGGGACAGGAGGGGAAGTGGAACGAGAAGCAATAGGAGATGAAATTCAGTAAGTTGCAGAGGACGTGTCGTTACGGTGCCAGGGTCCCAGGTGGTAAAGTCGAGACCTGTGTGTAGTGAGGTAAAAAAAGGGGGGTCTAGGACTCCGAGGTGAAGATCAGGACGCCTAGGTGTCGGGACCTATTTTAGTTGTTCGATAAAGAAGATCAAAACGAGGATACAGAGACCAGATTTTCAAAAAAACACTAAGTTTCTTAATATTTTATTGGTACCCCGTCGAAAACCGAATCCTTAGAGCTCTGGACTTAAGACCAGGGTTAAGATCTTCTGTCTCTTCACTTGGTCGCCATACTGGAACCCACAGAGAGTAAGAGTGACCCGAGGTCACAGGATTGATATTTTCTTCCGTGAGTGATCAGGTGTGAAAAGAACCTTAGATGCACTGTCACTTTATATTGGCACCTTCATGTCGACAGACTGTTGATTCTGACTATTGACGTTATACTAGAGAGTCGTGGTCTTCTTTTATTTCGACTTCTAATTAGTACAGCCCCCGTGGCCCCCCTCCAACTCCTGACCTCTACCTCCCTCTCCGTCTCAATCCGTGACCTTACGAAAACTCGAAAAGGTTGGACCCGTTGGCTTGACGTCCTTTCCTCTTCCTTTTTATCCCCTCCTTCCCGTTTCCTCGTAAGACTTCGTCTACTCTTTAGGAGTGTTGCAAAGTTCGTGAAGGGTGGCTCTTGTCTTTATTTATGTCCAGGGTGACTGACACGAGTGGTCGACAATCAGGAACCTTACTTTACAATCAAACTCTTTTCATTTAGACTATATTGTAAGGTTTTATAAAATTTCACAAAAGTACCCTTGAACCATATTAAAAACAAAAGTTTAAACTATATCAGTTGTCTCTTTATAATTTTGTATGTCCGTTGTAAGCAAAGCTCGATAATACGTACATTTTAAAGTTTTGATTCACTTCCCAATATTGGTGTATCTATTTCTATGAGTTATACTCTTGACACTTAGGTGTGAACAGTTGAAGATACGGATACCTTAGTAACGGGGTTTGTGGGTGTTCACATACTCAACAACAAGTCAGCGAGTCAGTACAGGTTGAGACACTGGGGTACTGCCGTCCTGTGATCTGAAGGAGACAGGAAGTGGTAGAGGGTCTCGAACGAGTTTGAGTAAGAGAGATATGCCTTTCCGGATGACATCGGGTCCGTAAATCCAGAGTATTATACATACTCCATTTCCCCTTAAGAGTGAATAAGGGAGTTATTTTACTGTAAAAGACCAACATAAGTACTCAAAATTATTAATGATGAACATTCCCCGAAACTCTGGATGATTATTATCCAAGACATCTTTACGTTTATTTTCGAGGATATTAAACTTAGTCCGTACGAAAAGGAACGAGACACTCAAATACCATAATGATAATTAGTCATAAACGTATTATGAGAGTATACAAGTCCGAAAATTCATAGATTAACCAGTAATAAAATAATCGAAAATACGTCGTGTATTCTTCCTTTTAAGATATATGAACAGATATTAAAGGAACATATCCGCACCCCGTAGAAACTCTTAAGGGTGTTACTCCTACAGAGTGGAGTGACTTTGCATATTTACTTATTGTTTTCGACGGGTAATCCAGGTTCATTGGTGACAAATCAGATCGTCTTCTTGTCGACCAATTAAAGACTACGCTTAAAAACATGCGAACGTTCGTGAACCTAAATTTATTTTCCTCTACCTACAGTAACATACTACTCAAGATGTCTTGGAACTTTGGACTATAGGACGGTGTAGTGGTTTGGAGGGAGTTCCTACAAGACAAAGATGACTCTACGATGTTACGGAGACGAGGGAAGGTTGTGTCCTCTTTTTGTGAAGACGCTGAACTTATAGATGTCTACTTCCTCCCTCATGAGTATTTTTTCCCTAGTGTCGAAAGCTCCCATTAATTGGATTGCTGAGAGGTTTACACTTGTTTTGTCGATTATTGTAGTGTTTAAGATCCTCCTTTTATTTTCGATAAGGGTTTTACATAGATCTAAAATCTAAGTCGACTAGATTTGGGTTTATTTTCTTACGGACCACATCCCTAGAACTGTTAAACCCTTTTCGGATCTCAACCCCGTTTTACTGTGACATCAATCCTCCTACCTAAGACCTCAATCTATTCCCTACTTAGCGTAGAGACGATGAATGATCATCATTCTAAAGTATGGTCAAAGAAGGGGAGCATATTTTACTTCGGTCATTCTCATCGTAAGAGTACTTAACTCCACAATATAATGAGTTGGTAATTTGTACTTTATAACGGTAAACATTCTTACGTAGACCTTGATCTCTTATAATACGAATCACTTTACAGTCCGACTGTTTATGACATACTATGGTGAATATACACCTTAGATTTTTCATTGTGTCTACTTACATATACGTTTTGTCTTTATCTGAGTGTCTATATTTTGTGTTCGAACACCAACAGTTTCCTCTCTCCCTTTCCCTTTACTGTTTAATCCCCATACCTTAATTATCTATGTTTGGTGATATACATTTTATCTATTCGTTGTTCCTATATGACATATCGTCTCACTTAATATGGGTAATAGAATATTATTGGATATTACCTTATATTAGAGGTTTTTATGACTTAGTGAAATGACGTGTGGACTTTGATTATATTGTAACATTTAGTCGATATGAAGCTAAATTTTTGTTCTCATTGTTAGAGTGTCACACCAACATTAATGTACTTTATTGTGTCACTTCACGAGTCGTGACGTAAACCGTGTATCTTTCCCGAGTCATTAGGGATCATTAATACTACTACTACTTCTTGAGTTCGATTGGTGGGCCCCTTCCAGGAATTCGGCTTGGTTCCTTACTTCTTCAGTTTTCGTTCAACAGATGGCATTGAGAAATTGATCCTGGACGGGACAACGAATGTTTTGGTGATAGGATGAGTGACTTTCGAGTCCTGTTTGTATTGGATGTAAAAGTGTCTACAAAATCCTTGTGAAAGATCGTACATTCTCCGAGAGTCACGTTGGACTTAATTTTAGTTGATTTAGTTTGTAATCGGAATTACTCGGTTTCACTTTTCCGTTCAATCATATACATAATGTGACTCAAGGGGCGAGACTCGGATTTAAAAAATTTAACTTTATATCAAATAAATGTTACAGCTAATAACGACATGTCTTTTCACTAAGTCAATATGTATATGACAACAACCCGACAAGTCAGTGATTCAGTACAGGTTGAAAAACGCTGGAGTACCTGACGTCGTACGGTCCGAAGGGTCACAAAGTGATAGAAGGCCTCAAACGAGTTTAAGTACAGGCTCAGTGATTACGGTAGATCGGTAGAGTAGGAGACGGTGGAAGAAGTGGAAAACGGAAGTTAGAAAGGGTCGTAGCCCCAGAAAAGGTTACTCAAACGAGAACTGTAGTCCACCGGTGTCATAACCTCGAAGTTGAAGTCGTAGTCAGGAAAGTCACTTACAAGTCCTGATTAAAGTGAATCCTGACTGGTCACACTAGAGGAAGGACAGGTTCCCTGAGAGTTCTCAGGAGAGGTAGTGTTGTTGACCTTTCGTGGTTAAGAAACCACGAGTCGGAAGAAATACAGGTTGAGAGTGAAGACATGTACTGATGACCTTTTTGGTATCGAAACTGATATACCCGGAAACAGCCGTTTCACTACAGAAACAAAAATTTATGTGACAGACCCAAACAGTATCGAAAGGAAGGTTCCTCGTAGAAAATTAAAGTACCGACGTATGTAAGAAAAATAAAAAAAAAGGTAATACCAAATAGTATCCTATAACTTGTATCAAGAGAGACGGGATGTCATCCTGGAATGTCGAATAAGTAAGGTATATATTTTCAGATGTAGATAATTGGGGCTGGAGGGTGAGGTAGGGAAAGGGTTCGTGGAAGGGGAACCGTTGGTGGTTAGTGATGAGATACAGACACTAAGACGAAGGTAAAGTATTTGTCCAAGTGAACAGAATAAAATCTAAAGTGTATATTCACTATAACATACAATAAACAGAAGGAGAAAGACTAAATAAAGTGGATCGTACTATTAGAGATCCAGGTAGGTAAAAAGTGGTTTACTGTAATAAAGAAAAATTACCGACTCATTATGAGGTAGTATATCGGTATGACATAAAAATAGGTAAGTAGACAGTTACCTGGGTGTCACCGATGTGATTGAATATAAGGGTGGTTGTCATATATCCTCCCAAGGGAAATAGAGGTGTAGGAGAGTTCGTAAACAATAAACATCTGACAAATTGTTACCAGTAAGACTGACCACACTCCACCGTGGAGAAACATCAAAACTGAACGTAAAGAGATTATTAATCTCTTTACAACTCATAGAAGTACACAGATAACCGGTAGACATACAGAAGAGATCTCTTTACGAATAAATCCAGAAGACGGGTAAAACCCCATTCTGACAGATAAAAGAGTAACAACTTAACATACTCGATAAACATATAAAACCTTTAATTTGTGAACAGTCAACGTAGCAAACTTTATAAAAGAGGGTAAGACATCCAACAGAAGAACGAAACAAATACCAAAGGAAACGACACGTTTCCAAACGTTGAAACTAATCCAGGACAAACAAATAAAAACCAAAATAAACATAACGAAACCCCGAAGGGTCCACCACGTCACCATTTCTTAGACGGACGGTTACGTCCTCTGTGTTCCCTGTGACCAAGTTAGGGACCCAGGTCTTCTAGGGGACCTCTTCTTTAATCGTTGGGTGAGGTCATAAGAACAGATCTTTTAAGGTACCTGTCTCCTCGGACCACCCGATGTCAGTCTGAAAGCCTCAACCTGTGTTGACTCGTTGACTCGCGTTCTTTTGTAACCATACTAAATACAGTCTCTTCCAAAACGGATACAAGAGAAGGTCATCAAAATCCCATAGTACAGAATACAAATTCAGAAGTCGATAAAACTCAAACTAAAAACACTTACCACTCTCCCACACAAGATTGAGGTAACTAAATGTACGTCGTCAGGTTAAAAGGGTCATGGTGGACTACTTCTTTGATAGAAAAGGGATCACATATAAGAACGGAGGAAACAGTTTTGAATTGACTGGTATCCACACACCCAAAGAAAGACCTGAGAGATAAGACGAGGTAACTAAGTAAACAGACAAAGACAAGATTATGGTGTGACCAAACTAATGACATCGAATCATCATAAAAGACTTCAGACCCTCCCAATACGGAGGACTAAAAAAGAAAAAACAGCTCCTAACGGAACCGTTAAGACCCAGAAAATACCAAGGTATACTTAAAATCCTAATAAAGAAGATCAAGACACTTTTTACATACTCGGAGTTAAAACAGTGGATATTTTACCCCTAATATTCTGTGAGTAAAAGTGTCACGAAATGTTCATAAGTTACCCTACAAGATGTCCAATTTTTCATGGATCTCGTCATAGTCTGTGAAATCTATGAGTTATTTAAAACTGATAATAATGATAATTAATTATAGGGTAGTATTCCCGTAAGTTTATTCACCTAGTCGGGTGTCCATGGTGTGTTTTATTAAAGACGAATTGGGTCGAACAAAGGTGTCAAGAGTTCTAAGAACTCATAGCTTAATGGAAGGAGAGGTGGGAGACGTTAAATCATAGTATAAGAGAACGGATTTAACAAAAACTTTGTATGACGGTCCATAAAGAGATTTTCCTTCAATGAGTTATTATATTTCTGATCTTGGTGTTTCCCAAAGAAGGTGTAAAAGAACATGGTCGTAAAGCCCTTGTCCGTATAAAGAAAATTAGGATGAATTCATAATGTCGGACACGACCCGGAACCCGACCATGTTAAATGAACTGGTCCGACCAGAATTATGGGAAGTCCCATTAGTAGTGACTTCAATTTTCTTTGGAGGTACTCTCGAGACAGGTGTTGTGAATCGAAGTCAAGTTGAAACATTTTCATTCTTTTCATAGAAGACCGGGAAAATTTTCGTAGACTTAAGTATGTCCAAGTTTTGAGTCGTGATAATAAACTAAGGAAAAGGAACGAGGGCATAAGTCAGTAGTCTAGAACAGTGAAGATAAAAGTATCATAAAGAACTTAGGTGGAGGAAAAGGGGTAGGGTTGGTGGTGTGGAAGTTAGTTCAGAAATAATATAACGTTTTTTGTAACATGTTCACAGAATTAGACGAGATAGAGTTCTAGGGTCGTGTCGTTTTTTGTTTGTCTGTTTTTTTGAAAACATCGAGAATCAAGATTTTCTCCTTGTTTTTTCAGTTTTGGTCTCACCCCACCCCCCTTTACGGTGACGATTATGCATCTAGGACCTCCTAATGTCCTTTATCGGTTTCGAACCAGGGATAACGTTTTCCGTTCTACGACCCTTCACCGGTCTTACTCAGACCTCAGCTACCTTGTCTTGTCCTCTCCGACTTAGGATAGACCGGTGGTACCAGGGTAAGTTCTCTTTCGACTGTACTCAACAGTTCCGGGTTTATAATTTCATCCCTTGACAGGAAGTCTTGGTTCAGAACGGAAATTAAAAGGGTCCGTTGAGAAAACTTTCGGAATTCTCCATGTGGAGTAACAGTGTCCGGTATTAGGAGACATAGGACCGAACTGTTCAAAGTAAACTGTACAACAACGTTCTGGCACAATTAAGGAAGCATTTTTGGAAATTGTCAAGGGGTAACGGATCTTCTCATTGGTGGTTCTGACCGTGGTTTCCGGGACACTAGACCGAGGTCGAGAGAAAATGAAGGGTGGAGAGGATGAGTTTGATTGCGAAGAGTAGGGGTCATGTACCGGTACGGAAGTGGGGAGGAAAGAGGGAATGAAGTTCGGGTCCACCGTTCGGGTTGGGTTCTTCTTTTTAAAGACCGAGAGGGGTCGACCTTTGTGAGTGGAAGAAAACATAAGAGGGTTTTTATGTGGTGAAAACGATGTCTACAAATTTATATCGAATACAGAGGAGGTTCATATATAAAAATAAACACATGAGTCGTTTATAAACAACTTACTTACTTTCTTATCGGTTCATTTATAAACTCTTTTCATTTAATGTCACGTGGTATTAGTACTTTAGATACGGTCATGGGACTCTTTCCTCATTCCAGGTCAGGAGTCAAACTGATGAATAATAATTTTTATACATAAGAGTGTGTTCGAAGGACCCAGTCCTTCCATTGGACCTCATCCTTTGTCGGTGGATAAGGTCACAAGAACGGATCCTTTAGAGTACCTGTCTCCTCGGACCGTCCCGAGGTACCCTAACGTTTCTCAACCTGTACTGACTTGTGTGTGTGCGTACGTACGTGTGTGTGTGTACGTGCGTGTGTGTGTGTTTGTGTGTGCATGAGAATGTGTCGTATGTTAGGTACTCCCCGGGAACCAATCGGTCGACGTTGGAAAAGGTCAACAACCCAGACCAGTTACCTCGGTGTCTCCTTTTCCTGTATGCACTTCTTAACGACTTTGTCTTTCTCGTCTTCGTCCTCGTCCCCCTCCTAATACTTCTACAGTTGTGACTGGTCCTTTCACAACTGCTCCTTCCACTAATTTTTTTCCGAGTCTGTGTAGGGGAGGACTTCTCCGGCCGTTCCGTGATGGACTCCTCAGAGTTCGTCGACTCGTCAGATGTCGTAGAAGCAGAACCTATTTTACTGACTTCTCTTTCTATCACGAATACTGAAGTCACGTCTAATGCAAATTATTTAGGACAGGAAGACATTCCCTAAAAAACAACCACTATATCAGTAATATAATTGGTATATATTACTATATAAGCAAATTTTCTTAGTTCGCTGAAAATTTTTGACGTGAGAGTATCGTATTAAGAAGACAAATTTTAGACCGAGAATACCCAATTAAGACAAATTCGAAAATTTAGTCAAAACAGGGACTTTAATATATGCCCCTTAATGCACTTTTGTTTTCGAGAAGAACCAAAAACACAAAAAGAACTGGTCAAATATCTTTACCCTTTATATGTTCCCGGATCTATTTTGAAAGTACTTCAGACTTCTCGGACTGTCTAAACATATATAAGAGTAAGATCTTCCAAGAAATAGTTGTAAGATCAGAACTTCATCAAAAGAGTTCTGATGATAAATTAATCCAATAGAGTTAAGATGGGAAATAGTTATCGAAAGAAGGAACTTTCTATTAACAAAGAACACCTAATAAGGATCAAGGAGGTAGTAAGGGTCCTAGTTTTGTTGATACCGTATAATTTTATAGAAGAGACTTTATAAGTATAAGGTAGGACAAAGTTAATGAAACTCTTTTCATCGAGTCCTCAATGTCATTCTATGTCTTTAAGGTTTGTAATGAAAACGATACAGAGGAAGAATGGAAAAAAGTTAATAAAAAATTTATCAACTCTAATATTGTAAAACGTAAATCAAAATAAATGAATTGTGAAGTGGAAACCAAAAAAGATATAATGGGAGGGTTTAGTGTTAAAAGTCACAATGTAAAGATAACAATGAACTTTGTCTTTTTATGTCTTTAATTTTTTATTATTATTATTCAAGGACACTTGTTCCACCGACAAAGGACCTTTGACTCCGTTTAAGTCCTTACTCTTTTCCCAATTGATCCAGAAACCGTTTGAAAACATTCTAGACAACTGCAAAGTCCACTTCTAATTAAACCCTCTTACTCTTTTCAGGGAGACTTTTATTTTATAAAAATTATAAATATTTTGTCATATTATTATAGATCATAAACGGGGTCTCAAAGAGTCTAATATTTTCAAATTTTATGATTACTCAATTTTGTAGACGAAATCAAAGTCCAAAGATTCGTGGTAGTGAAACGTGGCATCCCACTTCTTTAGTCTTTAGGGTTAAGTGTTACGTTCCACGTTTTTCGATTAATGTGTCTTATTACGGGTTCCTGAGAGAGAAAGAAGATCCTTTACGGAATCTCTTAACCCTATTTAACCTAAGAGGTATTACCTTGATTTACTGTAAAATAGAAAATTCGTGTAAATAATAATCTTGAACTCACTTTCCAAAAGAATCTGAGATTATGTTTTTAAGAAGTACCCGTCGCAACTACGGTCGTCCACAGACATGGGATGGACCGTCTTTGAGATGAGAGTCAATCTTTATTCTGTGTATTTGATTGAATTCAAGAGACACTAAGTGACGTCCATAAGTCTTCTCTTTGTATAAACGTAAGAGTTCTCGAATATAATTTGTATACTAAGAACGATCCTGGGAGGGCCCTGATACCTATCTTTCGTCTACATGAATCCTTGTTTATTATCTTATCAAAGGAGTAAAGGTTTTGACTGTGAGTATCTTTAAGATTTAAGACTCACATGAACGGGAACCTAACAATTTCTGAGAGTGAAAAAAAAAAGGTTAGGCATAAGATTTTCGTGAGTGGTAAAGAAATTATACCGGTGTTTCCAATCGGGTAATTCCCGTAAGTTACTTAGGTGTACATATTTGTCTACGACCTATTCCCCAGTCCGTGGTTGTGGTCAGCCACTCCGTCTTTACTTTCGTCATAAAAAAATGTTTACTAGTGTCGGTGACTTGATTTAATTCCAAAGGTACACGTGACATATCAATCATCTTGTTATGATAAATCATGTCGTTATGGAGTTGTCCAATCATACTCTCTTTACTCTCCCCGATAGATACCCTCCTTTCACTTTCACTTCAGCGAGTCAGTACAGACTGAGAAACGCTGGAGTACCTGAGATCGGGCGGTCCGAGGAGACAGGTACCTTAAAAAGTCCGTTCTTATGACCTCACCCAACGGTAAAGGAAGAGGTCTCATAGAAAGATTGAGTCCCTAACTTGGACCCAGAGGACGTAACGTCCGTCTACGAAATGGTAGACTCGGTGGTCCCTTCGGGAATTGTGATGGTAAAATTTTCAATGTTAGCGGGTGATGGAATGAGATACCTTTTTATTTTTGGGATGACATCAGTCGATAAGGTCTCTTATCGAAAACTCTTGGACATCCTAGAATTCAGACCAGAGGAGAAAAAATCTCTTTCTTTGGTTAGTATCACAATCTTTTTATTTATATACGGGTATGAACATTCGTGTGTAAAAAAAAATTGGTATTAATCTACTTGCTATTGAAATTTAAAAGAAGGTAAAGTAAACCCTTTTCGCGAACCTTTAAAAGTTCTAATAAAAGGGTAATGAAGTGTCGTACGGAGGTTAAAGAAGTACTGTGTAAACTACTCTTGTTTAGAACAAATAAAACGGTGAAGAGATTTGACAGATTAGAGGGGATTCCTTCAACGTCTAACCGATAAAAAAAAAAAAAATTGTTTTTCCTTTCCTTTCTCACACTTTTTCTTATGATTCGGTTAGACTGGGTCGATGAAAAAGTCTTTCGTAGTGTTTTAATACTTAAATCCTTCTTATGATTATAAAGTGGGTAATTTGTTGGGATTTCTTTTATATTTTAATTTTACGTCTTTGGTTTTTTTTCTTTTAAGGGAAACGAGGAAAACTCAGATTAATACCAATAATTAAAATACGTGTATAAAATAGTCTCCGAGAGTCTAATAAGGTTTTAGGATTTTTATTATCAAAGAAACTCTGAAGTTGGTATGTTTATTTGTGTCGTACGTGTAATTTTCTTCAGTCCGGTCTGAAATTGGTCCGTTGTTCGAATGCTTAGTGATTCACTAAGGGGAAGGTCTTCCAAGAGACCACAGAGCAGGTCTGAGACAAAATAAAAGGATTGATACAGGAAATAAAAAATAAAATAAGGTGAAAAGAAGAAGGACGTGTCTTACTAAAAACGGACTTTACGGAAGACAATGTCTAAATTGAAGAGAAGTTCTTAGATACGGTTATTACATTTTATTCTACCATCTTTTGATACAGACTCTGTGTCTATGTGAACGCAAAACAATCAGACTTTTCTATCCATTGTTATTCCTCACCTGAGACGATCATTTAATTTCCACCGGAACCATCCAAACCCTTTCAAGCCGTTTTGAAACGTTTGAGAAGTTGTAAAAGTTGTAAGTACTGAAAAACTTTGATAAATGTTCCGTCTATTTCATGAGTAATACCTTTTAATAAAATGGTACGAGAAAGAATTGGAGTGTACTTAAAGTTTTGACGGTTTTACCAAGACTGAAGACAGGTGAACTAAGTCAGTTCGTGACCCAGGAGACTTATGTTAAAAGAACTACTATCGAGTTTGTGAAGGTTAAAACGAAAAAACGGTTGGATTGCTAACGGTCGGTCACATAGTCAATTAGTGATTTAAACTTTTAAGAACTCACTACATGTGGTCACTTTTTAATTGACTTTCGATAACGTACACTACGAGATTTTTGTCTCTGTCTTTTTGAGGTTGTTTTTGGGGTTGTCAAGATAACTCTAACGTGGTCCAATATAGAAAAATCATGATCCAATAAATTTAGTGGGTAAAAAGATACCCTTAACGAGAAGGTATTTCACTCAAGAGTACCACGAATTATTTGCACCAAGTCAAGTCAAGTCAAGTCAGCGAGTCAGCACAGACTGAGAGACGCTGGGGTACTTAGCGTCATACGGTCCGGAGTGACAGGTAGTGGTTGAGCGTCTCAAGTGAGTCTAAGTGCAGGTAACTCAGTCACTACGGTAGGTCGGTAGAGTAGGAGACAGTGGGGGAAGAAGAGGACAGGGGTTAGGGAGGGTCGTAGTTTCAGAAAAGGTTACTCAGTTGAGAAGTGTACTCCACCGGTTTCATAACCTCAAAGTCGAAGTCGTAGTAAGGAAGGTTTCTTTAGGGTCCCGACTAGAGGAGGTCTTACCTGATCAACCTAGAGGAACGTCAGGTTCCCTGAGAGTTCTCAGAAGAGGTTGTGGTGTCAAGTTTTCGTAGTTAAGAAGCCGTGAGTCGGAAGAAGTGTCAGGTTGAGAGTGTAGGTATGTACTGATGACCTTTTTGGTATCGGAACCGATCTGCCTGGAATCAACCGTTTCATTACAGAGACGAAAAATTATACGAGAGATCCAACCAGTATTGAAAAGAAGGTTCCTCATTCTCAGAAAATTAAAGTACCGACATCAGTGGTAGACGTCACTAAAACCTCGGTTTTTTTATTTCAGACTGTAACAAAGGTGACAGAGGGGTAAGTAAAGGGTACTTCACTACCCTGGTCTACGGTACTAGAAGTAAAAGACTTACAACTCGAAATTCGGTTGAAAAAGTGAGAGGTGAAAGTGAAAGTAGTTCTCCGAAAAATCAAGGAGAAGTGAAAGACGGTATTCCCACCACAGTAGACGTATAGACTCCAATAACTATAAAGAGGGCCGTTAGAACTAAGGTCTAACACAAAGAAGGTCAGGTCGCAAAGAGTTATTTGTACCATCTTGGAATATTTTAATCAAGACGAACCTCCGGTTCGGAGTGTCCATTAAGTGAACAAGATTTGATCGTAATGTACGTGGTTTCCCTACTTTATACTGTATTTTAACATCTAATTGACTCTGATGGAAAATGGGTTGTTTTCCCTAAACTCAAGTAGACCTGTCATCATGTCTGTACGGTTCCAGTTGGTGTAAAGCTGAAGGTATGTACCTACTTTTCTGGTTTCCAAGGTCTGAAGATCTCCACGTACCCTAGTATTGCCAGTAAAGGTTGGAAAAGGATAAAAGTCTAGTTCTTTAATTAACTGGGTACTAGTGTTTTGATCATTCATTATCGTATGTACTTTTAAATGTTTTTAGAAACAGTTACAAGAATCGTCTCAAAAAGAGAGATTATTAGGATGTGACTAAAAATACCTCCTTAAGTTCGTAAAGTAAAACTGATTGCCTCCTTACAAACATGAGAAAACATAATTTTTGGTGTAACATCACTTCGAAACACTTTACTAGAATTTAACTCCATTTTTCTACACCAATACCAATTGAAATACACAGTCGAAATCGCCCGACATTCTACAGGTCCATATACAAGTTTGTAGTAAGTCCTCCCACGGAAACTCTCACAAAGACCCACTCCAATCATAAACATATTTATGATTTGACTCAGTACGCGTGACAGGAGGGGTTACACTCACCCGGAGTAGGTAAGTCAATTTCTGGACTTATCTTGTTTTTCCGACTCATTCTCCGTTAAAGGAGGTCGGACTACCAGAACTCGACCCTGTGACCAGAAACGGTCGGGGACCGGAATGTGACTTTGTAGTGGAGAAGGACCGAGAGTTCTGACTGAAAGTCTGACCTCGAGGTGGTAGTCGAGACCAAGAGACTGGAGTCTGGAACCCTGGACAGTCGGAGGTCTTAGCGTCACTCAGTTTAGGGAATAAATTTTGTAGACAGGACAGAGAGAGAGAGTGGGACTGATTATATCTATATTAGCTAACTTTATGTAATAACTCAGTGTCGTGTTAATAGTTAAATAAAGTAAATTACAGATAATTTGACAACCCAGTTGTACAATTTTCGTTACGTTTATAGATCCCGAAGTCACATTACTCAAGAATTAAATAGTCATCTTAGACGTACGGTTACACAAAGTCTTATGAGAGACTTTATATACCTCAGACATAAAATTTATAAGGGAATTCACTAAATGCTTCCTGTCATTTTCGTAAACCGAGTCGATATAGGTTAACCGTCCCCAACGGTCGGTCTTCCGTCTCTAGGTCGTTTCGAGACCCGTGTCCCTTTTCTTCAACTGGAATAGACTCATGGGGAATTAGAGTAATTCCACAAGGTTAATTCACCATAGTGACAGAGTTAATTTCGACGACAGAGATGACCGATTATGGTATCTCGAAGGACCCTTTACGTGATTAAGCCATCTAGAAGAACAGATGACTGATTCTTAGACAAAACATGGTTTAATTCCAATTTTCCGTGTCGATACTTGGTTGGAGTAGTAGACATCCTGTAGACTTTTCAGAAGTTGTTTCAAAGAGAACAAGGAGAACAGAGAAGAGATAAACGACAATAACAAATCAACACAGTCTAAGAAACGCTGGGGTACCTGACATCGGGTGGTCCGAGGAGACAGGTACCCTAAATGATCCGGATTATGACCTCATGAGTGACCTCATAGGTGAGGTCATAAGATCGGTAGAGGAAGCGGTCCCCTAGAAGGGCTGGCCCCTAGCTTGGGCTCAGAGGACGTAACGTCCACCTAAGAAATGGCTGATTCGGTGGTCCCTTCCGGGATCATAGGGATGTTCTTTCGACAAGAAAGGACCCCACGTCCTGGAACTAATCTGTGGAGTATAACACTGATAGGATCCGTCTTCGAGACAAGGGTGAGTAATCGTACCGTATTAAGAAGTAAATAAGCAGAAGAAATTACAAGAAACTATTATAAAACAGTGAAAATAAGTATTTTAAAAAACGTGTAGAAACAATCTAAATAAAGATTTAGGGTTAAAGTATATCTAAAAAGAACGATAAATTACTTATCTTAGAAAAAAGAACATGTAAAAGATTAACCAATAATGATCGAGTTGAAAATATACAAACTGGATATAGGTCCTTGATAAAATTTGAGAAATTAATTAAATAGAAATTTAATAGAACCTAAAAGATATATGAGTTAGTATAGAAGACGGTTTTCAAATTTTTAAGAGTAAGTGTGAAGTGTATGTCAAGTGTGAGATTTCAACTAATTTAGGGTTGTACTTCAGTGTAAATTTAAGATACACCCTTAATTTAGTTTACTCGATATAGTCAAATCTTTTACAAAAATACAAGGACAAGTTGTCTAGACCTTTTATATACCTATCTCATTTAACCCAAACAAACGTAAAAGTGGGGTGGATATTAATCAAGTAATAGTTTAATTTTGGGATTCTAAACACTAAGTAATTCTCAAGTAATTTAATCACAATAAGTCAAACTTAGGGACATGTAAAAGAGCTTTGAGAAGTAAAATTTTATTAAAAACGTCGGTGACGTTACATAAGAAAAGAATTAATTCTCTAGATCTTTTTAAGCCCCAACTTTCGTCAAAGGTACCTTTATTTATCCATAAGTTATGTGATCTTTATAGTTATGATGTTATATGTCACGAAAGAGGATTAAAAAGATAAAATTATCTTATTATACTATACCCCCCGACCGTCTATTATCTACTTTTGTTTTAGACTTTTCGTCTCATTGAAGTTTTTTTCCCCCGTCTACAACACCACGATTACGGTTTCGTCCGATTTCTCGTTAACGTAAAATGAGAGCGTTAACGGAGAGGTTACGTTAGGTTGTTTATTAATCGGGGAAAATGTAAATTCCAGGAAAGGTTCAAGTTGTTGAGAATTCCAGTTCGTTCTCAGGTACTCCAGTTCCTCGTATGTTGGATCTTCTTTCTTTACTGTCCACAACAACGACAACAACAACAAATCTGTAATTCGGCACAGGTTGAGAACGTTGAGGTACCTGACGTTGGGTGGTGCGAGGAGACAGGTACCCTAAAGGGTCGGTTCTTATGGCCTCATCCTCGATAAAGGAAGAGGTCCTAGACGACGACGACGATTCCTCGTGGGTATCAATATAAGTTTACTGGTACTGTATTCCGTTACTCCTCGTAATTTTCTTTTCGTAGTTTTTGTACCAAAGATCGAAGTACTTCCTCCTTATCAACTAACCCAGGAAATTCTCAAAAATCCAAAAGCCACTCATCTCTGCCACTCTTAAATAGTCGATGTTTGAAAGGTGATGGAATCTGTGATATACCTCCACATCCCGGGACGACAACATATCGATCTATAGAGTGTTTTACTCTAGGAACTCGGACCTCTCTGGGTGTTCACTTCACTTCAACGAGTCAGCACAGGCTGAGAAACACTGGGGTACCTGACGTCGGATGGTCCGAGGAGGTAGGTACCCTAAGAGGTCCGTTCTTATGACCTCACCCAACGGGAACGGAAGAGGTCCCTTAGAAGGGTTGGGTCCCTATCTTGGGTCCAGAGGGTGTAACGTCCGTTTGCGAAATTGGATACTCGGTGGTCCCTTCGGGGTACCTTCCCTAGAAACGAGGGGGAGGCTTCCCGTCTTACATACTATCGTTCCAAGACTACCTTCACATGCCCTTCTCGATATCGGTACAAAGTTTCTTCACATGATCGTGATTCCTTTATTATTATCAATCGTAGGATTTGGGAAATACAATAACTTAATATATGGATACAATAATTGAATATATGGATAAAATGTCTACTCCTGCAATCCCGTCTCTTCTTTACGAATATCAAGTCCTCTTTCATTTTTGACAACAAAACTTAGGACGTGTAGAGTCTTTATCTTCAGATTCTTAGTTTCCTTATTAAGTACACTTTGTGGACCGTTTCACGGACCATGTAATATTCGGGAGTTATTAATCATCGTTTATAAACTTTTTTACGGTAATTTTTAACACTTTACCGAGAAGATCGGGGACAACCCTTAGTAACCGGAACTTACTAAATAGAAAGTAAGAAAAATAAAAATTAACACAAATTAATTTATCCATTATAAGTTCATAAGTTTTACCCTTTCTAATTCCCGTTCTCCTTTTTCCCCTGCCGTCTCCTCTACCAATCTATCGTAGTGGCTGAGTTATCTGTACTCAAACTCGTTTGAGGCCCTCTATCACTTCCTATTCCTTCGGACTACACGACGTCAGGTACCCGAGAGTTTCTCAGTCTATATTGAATCGTTGACTTGTTACTTACTGTTATAAGTTCATCAAGTTTTTGTTTTATTTTTCTCCATATGAAACTCTATATAAGGAGGGTGGAGTAAGAACAGGTAAGGTAAAGACGGATAGAGAATTTACGTTATTGAAAATGATCAAAGATTATGTAGAAAGGACACGTACATACATACATATATAAAAATAAAAATTGATAAATAATGTGTTTCCAATATTTATACGTCACATCGTATAAATATGTGACAAAACTTTGAACGAAAAGTAAATTGTCGTATATGACTTTTGAAAAGTTATGACCATGGGTCTTCCACAGGAGTGAGGAATAATGAAAAAATTTGGACACGTACCCGAAAAGACCTTCGAGTCTACCATTTCGTAGGCGGACGTTACACCCTCTGGACCAAACTAGGGACCCAATCCTTCTAGGGGACCTCTTCCTTTTCCGATGGATGAGGTTATAAGACCGGACCTCTTAAGGTAGTTGTCTCTTCGAACCGTCCGATGTCGGGCACCCCAGTACTTCTCAGTCTGTACTGACTCGTTGATTCGTGTCGTGTGCCATAAGGTAATATACTTACTTGGTCAAATCAAGCTACCAAGAACTTCACACCCGGGATTTGGTCGGAGTAGTCGTAGTGATTTTTGAGCAATCTTTACGTCTAGAGTCCTGGTCGGGTCTGGATGACTTAGTCTTTAAGACCTTCATCCCGAGTCGTTGGACGCAAAACCCTTCAGGAGGTTCATTTAGACTACGTGTCACTTCAAATCTTGGCACCCAAATAAGTCAGGAGATGACAACTATGAATCAAAGGAGACAGATCATATACGTTACACGACTTCTTAGTAACGTATACACGGAAAACACGTTCTTACATATAGTCTCCCACCTTCCACCCTCCCAGTTCTTCTCCCTTATAGACATGTGGGTACGGACTAAACACAACTACATACCGTCTTTGGTCGTGCTGTAACATTTTGTTAATTGGAAGTTAATTTTTATTCATTTAAAATTTTCTTTCTTACATATAATCTTACATGTAACATATTAGAGTGTTTTCTTCTCACCATTCACCGTCAGTATATGTTGATTGTCACAAAGATGAAGGAATAATGATAAATCCACGTAGTAAAGAAACGTAGTAACGTCTAAAAACAACCGGTCGATCATTGATTCGATTGTCAATATTGTAACAAAGATGTTGTTCTTGTTTGTTAGGTTTAGTAAAGGATTCAGGTTTAGTGACTGAATATTAACTTCGTACACCTCATGTACTTCCTGACAGATCTATACCCTTCTCTTTGATAATGAAGGTGAACCGTTTTCCCTTTGTAAAATTTTCCTCTAAGAGAGAACCTGTTCTACCTGAAGACACCAACTGACTCACATCTAGTCTCCACCTGACGAGGGTACCTACGTTTAAACTGAATGACACGTTAGTATAATCACCGACAGTAGACAGGCGTCAGGGGGTTGATACGGTAGTAAACTCCAAAATGTGGTTCGTGAGTCTCCCGAGTAAACCAAAGTCTTGGTTGTGGGTTTTACTCTTTGAAGACCCCAAAGTCTATGGAGACCTCTTTCGACCGAGTCAGAGGCGTAACTCGTCTAGGGGTTTGGAGAGGGAACTCGTCTAGGAGGACTTGCTCCGACCTGAATGTCACCAGTTTTTAAGACTCTCCACACGTAGGTTTATGGGTAATTAAACCAACATATTGAATAAGTAATATACTAGCATCCGTTCAATGAAATAGAGACCCCGTCAGAGTAACTTATCTGTTATAACGGTACTACTTCTATAGGATGGAGACGAGATACATCATGTTATCGATGATCAGTGTACTCCGACAACTAATGAACTTTACACACCGATCACACTGCCTCTTTGACTTATTATAAAGTCACTGAACATCAATTGAAATTGTTGGTACCGATCACTGATAGTACGCCTCATCGCATTGAGATCTTTTGGAAGTATAGAAGTAGAGTTTTCCCCCTATTTTTGGTGGATAGAGTCACAAAAGGAAGTAGAGAGACTAGTATCCTAAGAGAAGCCGACGGACTAAAAAAAAAAAAAAATTAAGGTAAAGGATGGAGTCTGGATGACTTAGCCTTACATGAGTTCTTTTTCGATCTCTACAACATGAAAGTTAGTGTTTAGGTCGGCGACTTAAACATCTCCTTTCAACAAAAAAGGGGGGGAGGGGATGTCAGGGGTCAAGTTTCGAGAGACTGTATACCATTCTGTCACGTCACGAAGATCCCCACCCCCTATAAGGTCTTCCGACTCCCGTGAAATAGTCAAAAGGAAACAAACAACAGTACCTTTCCTTGTCTAATATGTTCCATGGATCTTATCGGTTTAAGTGCTCAGTCTTTCATGTAACCCTCTACGGCCCCCCGTCCACAACGCCTTCCCATTAGCTCTGGCCCACAAATTACCCCTACCTCACAGTCAAATCTTTCCATTCTAAGCCCTCTCCCTACTAGTGCCCTCAACGTGTCGGTGCACTTACATGAACCACGGTGACTTGACGTGTCAATTTGTACCAATTTTATCGTACAAAATATAATACATTGAGAATTGGTGGCAAAAAAAAATTTCATCAGTGTACGTTAAAAGAGATAATTTTTTTATTTTTCTTTCCTGATCTTGTTGTATTCGGTTTCTAGAGAATTACCTAGCGAAATTCCGACCTATTAGAACTAAAATAAACTACTCTATTTAATAAAACCTTCAACCACCTCCTTCAACCTTATCCCTCCATTCTCTTTTGATAATTACACAGTAATAGTGTGGGTCTATTGAACGTTTTGTCTACGTTTTTTTTCCCTACCCCTCTCTTCGTCTTTCTTTTTAGAAAATATTGTTTTTCGAAGAAATTACAGTTTCGGCAATTGAAGCACTTTATCTCTTTCCTTCCTAGAGTCATCCTAATTTTCTACCGAAAAACCGTTTACCCAACGTAAGATCAAGTCAGGATCTAGACGACGGCGAAGTTCCTCATGTAATATATTGGTGGTGTCCCTTAAGACTTTAAAGTTATATCAAGGTCTTTAGACACTCGTAAGGGTTCAACGTATACACCTTAATTAGACGAGTAAATGTAAGGAATTCTCTTGTATTACTGTAAGAAAATCTCATGAACTTCGAGAGGATTATCTTCTATGTTTGTCCTGTCTTTTCAAACCAGGAACATCTTCGTCTTTGTAGTATTCGATTATTTGCACAGACATGACTGAGACACCCAAGAAGAGTAGTTCGTTTGACTAGACCTTAGAGTATTTATCTAAGGAAACACAGACGAAATGTCACCTCTGTACCTTTGCCCTTATTTTCTACCATTAATCCCTTTCTTCTTTCGATGCTGCTCCATTTATTTATATACACGTATTTTGATTTTCTTTGAGTCCAACCCTTGAAGTGAACTTAAAGGCAAAAGTTAAAGTAAAATAACATTACACATATAATGTCGTAACCCGATTGACGTTTAAAGTTGAAAATGATGATGTCATCTACCTTCTTTTGGATCGATACTCTTTTTCACATCTTGTTAAGTATTAAGAAGAAATAGGGAAAATTTACTAAATACAATTTTTGGTTTATTTCATCTATATTAGACCAGATTTTGAAATTTTATTCCTTAAAAAATTCGTTTTACAAATTAAAGGTTCCAACCTCCAAAAAACAAGGTAGATTATATTATTTTATATTTATAAAACGTATTATTATTGTTTTTATTTATAAAAAGGACTTACTTACTTGTATATATACTTGACCCATTCCCACTTTTGTGACATGAAGAAAACGGGTGTTGTCGGAGAGGAGGAACAAGGAGTAAGTACGAGAAGAGAGAGAGAGAAAATAAGAACTACATCTGGTAAAATTTTTAGAAATAACTGACACGATATTATAACGAATACACAATACCCTAACCCGAAAAGAACAAAAACCAACAAACCCGGAGTTTCGTACACCCTAGAATCGAGGGTTGTTCTCTGATTTGGGTGCGAGGGGGACGTAACCTTCCACTTTAGAATTGGTGACCTGACGGTCCCTTCAGGAAGAGAAAAAAAGGAAATTTGACTTATAAAATGATAAGTGGAGACCGGGGAGTCCGAGAACGGGGAGACCTAAGAGGGTTGGAGATCGACGGAGGTTCGAGTCGAAGGACGTGGACAGGACCTCGAGACCTTATGGTGAGATTAGGGTGTCAGTTCTCATAGAAAGTAAAGGAACACGTCGGGACCTAGTTGCGAAGACGGGTAAAAGGACCGACGAAGAACGTCCGAAGGGTCGTCATGTCTCCTGTAGTGTTTCGGCACGTGTAAATCGAAGTCGTGTGGTTTTTTTTTTTTTTTTTTTTTACTCGAGGTCAGACCAAACCTGGGTAATGATAAGTCGTTTGGAAAAGAATAGTCACCATAACGGAGAAGCCCCGAAGGGAGTATAGAGTCAACCATTTCTTAGACGGACGCTACGTCCTCTGAGTCCCAGTCAGGGACCCAGCCCCTCTAGGGGACCTCTTCCTTTACCGTTGGGTGAGGTCGTAAGAACGGACCTCTTAAGGTGTCGTCTCCTCGGACCGTCCGATGTCAGGTGTCCCAGCGTTCTCAGTCTGTGCTGACTCGTTGATTTGGTGGTGGTGGTGGTAACGGAGCAGACGAGAGGTGTCGTCGACAACGGAGAAGTAGTCATTAGGAATGAGGGAGGAGGTTAAAGGAAATGAGAGTCTGAAGGAGAAAATTCTTTTGTCTCTATTGTGCACAATTAAGAGAGGATAGGTGAAAGTTCAAGTAGAGTAACAGTTTATATGAAAGAAGGACGGACGGACAGAGTTTCCCTCTGTAAGGGTTGAAGAAGGAAGTTTGAGAACGGGGTATTTGAAAAAGAACCTAACAATAATAGAAGGGGAGGTGACCAAAAATGGAGATTCGGGTGTTTACACAAGTTCAGGACTTTGTTTTTGTTTGGTTTCGTTTTTTTAGGCGAAGGTCTAGATAGTGGAGAATACAGGAAGAGTCGGTGAAGGGGGGAATCTTTGTGTTGGGGTTGGGTGTCCGATGTATGTGTAGAACTACTGAGGGTACACGCACAGGTAGTAGGGTGGGAGAGGACTTGTGACGATATATAAAGGTCGACAGAGGAGGATTTGTATGGTGCACCTACAACCGTCTCCGTGAAGTTTAAACGAAGGAGAGAGTGAATTGTCTAGGCGGTGTTGGACCCACGGACGTCATCTTTAGAGTCAGTAGAAAAGGGAGAAACCACAGTGTCTGTAGTTTAGGACGGGTAAACTAGAGTCTTTAACGAGAGTCAAAGTCGGGAGGATAGTTCCTAATAGGTCTGAGAGTAGAGACCGTTCCTGTTAAGGACCAAAGGATAGAACAAAGGAGGGAGACTGGAGAGAGGGAAAAGTCTAGACACGAAGTGTGGTGGTCGTTTCCGTTGTAGTACTTTTCGCGTACTGACTAGTCTAGGGATGGGACCATATTTGATAGAACCCGAGAAGTCCGAGAAGAGTTCAACAGGGGTCGGGTGGAGAGGTCCGACAGAAGATGGGTATCTCGTGCCGTACGGGACCGGTGCGGTACGAGACGTGGCAACGACCCCGTGCGCATAGAGACTGGGACATAGAGCTGGTAAACGAGAATGGGCATCCAGGTGTGAGGGTTTGTAGGAGTTTCAGTTTGACCTTTGCATGGGACTTCAAAGAGGACTGAAGTAGATGGTGAAGTCAGCCTTAATTAAAGAGGGAGAACGTATAAATGTCGGTTCGACTTGGGGGTCAAACGGGAAACGTGACATCGTGTGACATCACATCAATAGGGGAGAGAGTGGTCCGAAGGGAGTATCGAGTCAACCATTTCTTAGGTGGACGTTACGCCCTCTGGACCCAAACTAGGGACCCAACCCTTCTAGGGGACCTCTTCCCTTTCCGATGGGGGAGGTCATAAGACCGGACCTCTTAAGCTACCTGACATATTAGGTACCCCAGGGTTTCTCAACCTGTTTTGACTTGTTGAAAGCGAAAGTAAAAAAGGAGAGAGTGGTCGTGTCGTCGAGTCACTTTTCGGGACTCTTGGATCTCTTCAATGATGGTCCGTACATCATACGGAGTTGTTTATAGACCCCTTAACTATAACATTTATAATCGAAATATAACTTACGTGAAAGACGGGTAGAAGGGTTGTTGGTGGTGGTATTGTGCTTCCTTTTTCGTCCATCTTTTAATTAAACCGTTTGTTTACCTTATAAGTGTGGTTGTAAATCTGAACATTCATGGAGATCTTAAGAAATCCTTCACGGTAAGGTTTTGACAAGAGAAAGAATGTATGATACCCAAATAAAAAGGAAGTAATCTCTTGGTCCTTCGGAAGTGATTTATTATTAAACAGTCTTTCTCAGTAGACTTTCGTTTAACAAATCGATACATCCCTAAATCATACTCTGTTTAACATTTTTTTAGTCATGAGAATTCACAAATCTATCGACCATGTATGACTTGACACCACTGGAGGACTACTTAAGTAGAGTAAACGAGGGTCGTCGGACCCCGAGGTCTTCTCCTTGAGTGTCTCCTCGTAAAATAAGAAAAAGGGGTTTAGACTAGACTTCTGATGACAAGGTGACCCTTGTTTAGTAGTTTCTTTCGATGTGTAAATGTTTCTTTCAACACTGCGCCTTTAAATGTAATTCTGATACGAACGCACCGTGGTTTTATAACCCAACCGGTTTTTCAAGCAACCCCAACAAAACTTTCAAGAATCTCTTTTTGTGCTTACTTGAAAAACCGATCAGGATTTCTGGGGACTACGACCCTTTCTGACTCCCATCCTCCTCTTCCTCCGTTGTCTCCTACTCTACCAACCTACCATAGTAGCTGAGTCACCTGGACTCAAACTCGTTTGAGGTCCTCTATGACTTCCTGTCCCTTCGGACCCCGCGCCGTCAGGTACCCCAGTGTTTCTCAGTCTGTGCTGACTCGCTGACTTGACTTGACTTGACTCATACTTTCTCTCCCCCCTCCCCCTAGTTCAAATTTGTCATACTTATAATCTTTAAGTGTCGAAGAACCTTTTTGTTTGAGTTTAAATAACACCTTTATTAAAATTTTCTCTCTGGAAATCCCTCTTTTCTTCACTCTAGGAGACTGTAGACGGGACGACAAAAGGTACTTCCCAAAGATACCACGAAACCCGAACAGATATAAACCCGTTACCGTTGTCCACTCTTTATTTCTTGTCGACGTATAACTGAGGGACCCCTCCCCCTTTAAGATGTTTGTAGGATCCATTACTCATGTTTTATATAGACATGTGTGTTACGACAGATACTCAGAGTCCTGGAAATTTTTAGAGGTCTATTTGTTTGTTTATTTTGTGGTGATTTGTTATTGGGGGTTTTTTCAAAAAATTGCTTTATATTAGTTTTATTAAAGGCCTAACTTCCTTGAAGGAAATCCTCCCTTTCTCTACTTTCAGAACAGAGTCAATGGGTCCCGGTCTTTTTTTTTTTAGATATATATAAACAACAATTCCAAAATTTATTTATTGTGGACGGTTGGTTTCGGTCCCTTTACTTACCTGTCCTTTACTCCGTTTGAAGTTTCTCCTTCACCAAAACTCGACAGTTGACCTCACCTGATTCCTCATCCTTTGGGTGTTCTACACATTTTTACCATTTAGTTCCCGGAGTAGAATTCTGTCTTAGAGTTTCGGGTTCCGATCTAATAGTGTTTCCGTTTTTTATGTTGTATAATCTAAAAATACCGGTGAATTTTATTCTTCGTTTAGTTCTCTGTAGTTCTTCTATCTTCCACATAATATGTATTCTGGAAGATTCAAACGGTGATTTTACATACGTTTAGTAATTTTTAGATTTCCTTTATAAAATTTTCATATTAATTCTTGTGAAGAAAAACTAATATATTAGTAGGCCCTAATAAATTTTAAGTCAATAAACTTGAATTTAGAATTAACAATATGTCAAACCATCGAATAGACGACGAAATTTCAATATTATATTTTCAACTTCGTTTATTTTTAAGGAAGGTAGCTTTTCGTTACACCGTGAAAGGATCGGTAAGTCACCAACCCTGAAGTGCAAGTCATCACCCCACTCCCAAGGTAGGGACCAACCCCTCGATTCTAGAGTGTCCGGACTCTCGGCTTTTTGGTTTTGTACTTTGTCTTCGTTACAACATTGTTTAAATTACTTTTGAAATTTTACCAGGTGTAGTTTTTTTTTTTAGAATTTTTTTTTCTTTTCGTTACCTAAATAGTTTGATTAATACGTATTATGTCAAATTCTTTCACCTTGGTAGTCCCTTCATTTCATACACTTCACTTTCAGCGAGTCAGTACAGACTGAGAAACACTGGGGGTACCTGATATGTTAGGTACCTTAAGACGTCCGGTCTTATGACCTTATCCATCGGGAAGAAAAGAAGTCTCCTAGAAGGGTTGGGTCCCTAACTTGGGTCCAGAGGGTTTAACGTCCGCCTAATAAATGATCGACTCGGTGTTCCCTTCGGGTTTCATATCATATAAAATTTAACTTACATTGGTGATTTTTATGTAAACACTTGTCTTGATCGTACGTTTTTACGTACAATATTTTCATTTGTCAGTGGTCTTTTACTTGTGTCTCAAAATGTATCTCTCAAGTGTCTCTTCATTTTTGAGCTTTGGTTTTGTTTGTTTTTAGGGCCGACCCGTCTCCCCCTGTTTTCTGACTTTCTTTACTGATTTTGTTATCGTCGCTAATAGTGACTTATTGTTCGGGTGCCTACTAAAAAAAAGGTAGATAAAAATATTTCCCGGTACGAACCATCCATATAAAATAAAAATTTACCCATTCTTTCTTTTGAAGGAGGTCTCTCTGTCATGTTTCATTATTGGACGAAGTCAAGTCAAGTCAGCGAGTCAGCACAGGCTGAGAAACGCTGGGGTACTTTGTGACGTGTGGTCCGGAGGGACGGGTAGGACGAATCAATTCCAGATTTATTTTTGTCTAATCTCTCGTGTGTTAACGGGTTTATTTTGGTAATGTATAATAATTTAATCATCAACTTTTAATTCCATTTAGCCACAAGGTAATTAACTGTTTCGTACCGTATTAGTTAAGTTAGTAGAATTCTCCTCATCATTAGTTATCACTAGAGAGTTTGTCGTAGTTAAGTCGGTAGTAAAAGTTCTCGTGAATATGTCGACTTTATTCGCTAACTAAATCGATTCGATACTAAAACGTGAGTCCAATAAAATTCGTACATCTTGGTTAAAATTTCTTGGTCATCAATAAATTATTATCGTTAAAAACGAATTGACAAAGAAGTTATAATGTTAAAATTGTGTACTAAGAAAGTTTTATATAGTTTACAAATAATATATGTGTATTATTGTCATTCACTTAAGTTTCTTCGTCTTCCTTATTAACAGGGGTCAAAGATGGCTCAATGGAAGAAGTAAGAAAAAGGAAAAGACACTCCGTGTGGATGGTGGGTGAGAGAGTAAGGGTAAGTGGAGATCTGTATGTTTACTAATGTTACAGTGACCCCTTTCTTGAGTTCGTATGACCCTTTATATTATTTATACATTTTAGTAAAAAGAATGATCAAAGTAATGTAAACTGAAGACTAATTTTATTTAGTAAAGACAACGGTAGATACTGGAACCACAGTATCAAATAGGTATCTTTGAGGGAAAGAACTTTAATGGTTTTATAAAAAAACCAGTCGTGAAAACTTTGTATTAAATGTATGGTATTTTCAGTAGTTCAAATTCTCATGTTAAGTCACTCAAAACTGTTTACAAATATTAGTATGTTGATGGTGTACTATCTTTTATAAAAATAGTAGGGGTTTCTGAGTTAATTTTTTTTTTAAGTCCCGTAGATGTATTGTTTATTATTGTAAATAAGGGTAAGTTTACAAGTTCATGAGATTTTAGTTTTAAAACTTACTAAGGTTTTCCACAACAGGAAACTGAATGACCCTAAATCATTTAGACCGAAGATTTTCAAATTTTTCTGTCAGATACGGTTATAACAAACATTTGTCGTTGAAAGAGCTTCTAAAGAAAAATTTCTTCTTTATAATTTCAAAATTTCGTGAGTAAAACAAAGATTCTTTAGAGTGACTAAATTCTTAAAGGAAGACTTTCATTCAGAAAAAGAGATGGTTTATCGAAAATGTGAATTTAAATGTAAAACCCTCAAAAGAATGATATTTTTTTCGTTTCCGACCAATTAGCATAGTCGAGGTACTTGTAAATCAGTTTTTACACTCGCACATGACCTATCTAATCTAATAGTACTTTACATTCATAATCCTTCTAAACACATTGAAAACAACATGTAACGTGAACCACGAAATTTGTACTAGTGTACAGTAGTAGACTAGTCGGTATTCGGGTGTACGTCGTTCGTCTACTCTTGTCTTTGTGGGAGGTCTCTATCATTGTCTGTATTCTAGTTTTTGTCCTTAGGTCCTGGGAAGGTGGGGTTCTCTTGCACGTGTCCTAGTCGCATAGGTCAAGATTCGACGTCAACAGACGAAACACGAAGTCGCTGGAACCGACGGTCTTTCGTTTCGGTGGTGACACAAAAGGAATGTGTAGTAGAGAGTGTCTGAAAAATCCTGAAAGACAAATGATCCGAAAAGAACTAGGAGACAGTGTTGAAGGATGAGTCATTGAGAAAATGGTCATTCTCTGACCTCTTTTTACTGATCCCATTTTGAGTCTAGATAAGTAGAGAGTTTATTAGTCGTTACTTTAGTAGTAAAAGTCTCCAATTTGAGCTCCCTCTCATGACTCTCCTTTCAAACCTTAGACAAGTTAAGTTTCCCTTCGACGATTTTGTCGACATAGATAGTTGGAAGCCGGACCTACTATCTCTCCGACTGTCTAACTAAAGAAACCCAAGAAGCCCGTCCAAAGGGTGAATAGATAACACCCCACACTAGGTATCATGTCACTACGGACTTTACTCGTACAAGTCTCATCATACTTAATTTGACTGGGTTCCTCTCGTTTAATGTACTAAAGTTGTGTACGAAAGGACACACAGATACTTTTCTGTACGAAATCATTTATTCTGGTAGGTCTTCAATTAGTACTCTATAGCGGAGTGCAGTCAGTCTTACCGGTAGTAGTTTTTCAGATGTTTGTTATTTACGACCTCTCTTTACACCTCTTTTCCCTTGGGAGAACGTGACAACCACTCTTACATTTAACTATCTCGGTGATGCCTTCTGCCATCCCTCTTAGGAGTTTTTTTGATCGTTATTTTGGTGGTGCTGGGTCGTCAGGGTGAGGATCTGTATATGGGACTCCTTTGGTTTTAACTTTTTCTGTGTACATGGGGTTACAAGTAACGTCGTGATAAATGTCATCGATCTTATACCTTCGTTAGATCTACAGGTAGCTGTCTACTTACCTATTTCTTCAACACCATGTATATGTGCTACCTTATAATGAGTCGGTATTTTTCTTGTGTAAACTACATCAAAATTACTCCACCTACTTGGATCTCGGATAATATGTCTCACTTCATTCAGTCTTTCTCTTTCTATTTATAGTATATGATTGTGTATATATATACCTTAGATCTTTCTGTCATGGTTCCTTAAATAAAAGTCCCGTCGTCACCTCTTTGTCTGTATCTCTTGCCTGATTACCTGTACCCCTCTCCCCTCCTCTCCCACTCTGTATACCTCTCTCATTGCACCTTTGAATGTAATGAGAGACATTTTATCTATCGGTTACCCTTAAACGACATACAGAGTCCCTTGAGTTTGTCCCCGAGACATAGTTGGCCCTCCCCACCCTACCCCTTCCTCTACCCTCCCTCCAAGGTTTCCCTCCCCTATATACATATCGATACCGACTAAGTACAACTCCAAACTGTCTTTTGTTGTTGTAAGACATTTCGTTAATAGGAAGTTAATTTTTTTATTTTTCTTCTTCTTCTTTCTTCATTTAGTCTACTCTTCAGTCTGTCTTCGTACTTTAGTAGGTAATTTGTTTGAGGATTGACCACGTATTATACCCACCCTCTCTTGTTTAAGTTTGTGCGGATAGTCGAACCCTTTCTCTCAAGTCCTCGTACCCGTGAGTCCCGAAGTCGGAGGGACGACCTTTTCGGAAACCATTCTACTGACGTCAGTGGTTTCCGTGTAATATCAACCCTGTACACAATCATGTAAAGTTCTTTGGTCTTGGTGTTTCCTACACCGAATTGATTAAATCAGAAATCACTATCTCCGTTATGAAGTCATTCTCTATCTGACCCGGGACCGTACAAAATTTCATTCACATAAAGTAATGAGGATTTTACACGTCAGAGAAACATAAAATTGTAGAGATTTGACTCTGACACAAAATATTAGTTGCCCCAGAATGCTAACGGAAGGTACTTCTGCGATAGTACCGTACTAACGTACACGTGTCTGAACTAGTATGGACAAGTGTGGTGATACTGACAGGGAAATTGACTTGAAACAACTATCAACCGTAACTTAAATTATCCGTAAAAATAACCGTAAAAATTGTCTAATATAACTAAACTGTAGTTTTGGTTTTTCAGTGACATATTTTTCTTTCGATACCTTTACCTCAACCTCCTATTTAAAATACAGTCATTTTATTTATAAATAGAAACCCTTTCACTGGTATTAAGGAATAGAATAACGTTTCGTTACGAGTCTAAAAATTTACTCTAAATTTGTTCTCCACTTCCTTCAACTTAACGTACAACAATGTTTCTGAGCCCGTTTCCTGACAGGTGGTGTACGGTTCGTTATGTTGACTTTCGTCCTCCTTCACGGTTTATAAAGTTTTCTCTACGTTCTTTACAGGTTCGTTACTATTGAGTCAAACCGGTTTAGTACACATCATGTGTTGCTGGTGATTGGTATTACCCGTCGTGGAAGAAAGTACTACCATGGGTGTTATCAAGACGTGAATGTTCACTCTAGTCTACGTTTCGTTACTCTATTGTATCAGTCCAGACAGAAGTCGTGGGCGAGGTGCCACGAGGGGAGGAAGCCCCTGGAGTCATGTGAGGGCCGACAAAGACACGTAGTTATGATGGAGAGACCCTCTGTGATGATAAACTTTGTATTGTAGATTAATACTTTATTCGATACCTGTACCGACTGCGTTCGATATTTGACGAAATGAATTAAGGAACTTTGTTAGATCTTATAGTCCTTTTAGTATCCAAATATATGTAAACTAAGGAACTAACGACCAATATTCGTCTCACGGTTAAGTAGGTTTGTAGTACTTAAGAAGCTACATCCCCTTCTTAAACCGAAGAGACTACACTTAAATACTAAAAAAATTTTCGAAATTTCAATAATTTCAAATCGTCTCATAAATTCTTTTCTATTTCAAACTTGTATTAAAATTTTTATAGAATTGACGAAGAGATAAGGAAAGAGTATGGCCAGAGAAATATAGACAAAAGAAATTGTATGTCTTTAACAAAGGGAAATAGAGATGCTTTCTGATGAGTATTGGGACGGTTGGTTTTCGTCTTCGTGTTGTCAACTGTTAATATTACCACTTAAAAGTTATTGGTTCTTTCGCACTGTTTTTTTATAGGGAAGGGGGTTTAAACTGACCTCTGTTTCTCCAATTTCTCATTGATCTCACTTACACCCTGCAGGGACCACCAGGTCACCAATTCTTGGGTGGACGGTTACGTCCCCTGTACCCAAGGTAGAGACCAGGTCCTTCTGGGGTGTTAGGCGTCTCGTCGACTTGGGTACGTGGTGTCGATGACTTCGGGTGCTAAATCTCGGGTACTCGGTGTCGACAACTTCGAACTCGAGATCTCGGGTACGAGACGTCGTTCTCTTCGGCGGTGTTACTCTTCGGGGACCTGGTGCTGTTTCTGAGCGAGGTCGAGCGACGTCGATCTCTTTCGGGTACCCGTCGTTGTCTCTGGGTCACGTCGGGGTTTATTTGTTAAATTTTTTTACAAAACAAATTTTTTTTCACTGACTTAATTCATGTTTGAGGGGCGAGATTGTGACAATCAACGAGTCAACATAGACTGAGAAACACTAGGGTTCTTGACATCGGGCGGTGCGAGAAGACAGGGACTCTAAGAGGTCCGTTCTTATGACCTCACCCAACGGTAAGGGAAGAGGTCCCCTAGAAGGGCTGGGACTCTAGTTTGGGTCCAGAGGCTCTTGTGACCTTTGGGAAATTTCTGGGTGTATTACAAGGGTCGAACGTAAAAGGAGATGAAGACGATGAAAGGATGTGAGACTAGTTTAATAACGAGAAAGTCGTTCTCGACGTGGACGAATGTAGGTACGACACGGGAGCCAGACCTTACAGGAAAGAGGTTCACCTTGAGTTGGGAGGTCTAAGGACGGGTAGGAAGTCTTAGGTAAGTAAGTTATACATATTTCGTGTCAGATTAACATCTTACGATTCCTATTTTTCTCATTAAACCTTCCAAGAAGGGGACGTCTTAGTGGTAAGACTGGATATCATTTACGATGTAGAAGGTGTTTCGGGAAAACCTAGGTGAGTTTGTGGAGAGATTCAGGAGAAGAGATCATAATAAAGTTAAGTTGTTAGAGAATGACTCGAGGACGAGACATGGTCCCTATTATGACCCGTGACCGTGTACGTAAATGTAGTACATTATGTACATTGTCTGAGTGATTTATCTCAGTGGTGTCTGGATGACCAGTACACTTTTTTTGACTACGAGTATTTAAGTGTAAGTACCGTTCCCAGGATAATCCAAGATAACTGAAAACATAGACCGTGATAAAGTTAGTTATAAAGTCATCGTCAGTGAACTAGAATAATAAACGCTCAGTCGAGTGGAAAAGATAATGTCATTTTAGAATTTTGTTCTTAACTTAGAGTAAGATTAAATGTTGAACTGAGATATACTTTATAGACCGAACGTCGACGAGTTTCACACAAATGTTTCTTTTAACACAAGGTTTTAAGGACCACTTACTACTAAGTGTTATTACGTTTCAACTTCCAGACTCTGGTTGACTGTAACACGCTTCATTTCTTCATGGTTTGGGAATTGTCTTCAACCTTACTCTCCTATCTACTCTTAACACCTCTTAGAGTCTCACGCACACCCCTTTAGTAAGTAAGTGTTTTCCCTTCTATTAGATACACCTGGACTGACTCTGACCTTCCAGATTACATTGTTGTACGATCTTTTCATAATTTTCTTTTTTCACACTTATTCTCTTCTTTCAAAAGTTCTTTAGTCTGACCGGAGTAATTCGAGACAAGTGTCTACGATTCAACTTCCATCTAAGACCCCTGGTTTCTCTAATCAACTTATTTAAGGTTCCACACTTAGGTTCCTGTAGTTTAATCAGTTCTCGATTCCCCAAAAGTTCGGAACTGACCCTGAACTCTAGGTCTTTCTTTTTATTAGGAGGAGGAGATCCTTGCAATTCATCAACTCTCTCTAGAATTCAATGAGACCCTCGAGTAGAACCCAGTTCTCCATCTTCTTCGATGTGTCACTCTTTGTGGATGTCCGAGTACCAATTTTCGTTTGCGTCTGTTCCCTCTCTGGCCGTCGTAAAATGTCGGCCTTCCTTGGCATCGCCATTAGTTTAGTTTAATAGATTAGTTTGGATCAGAACACTGTCTGTGTTTTCGTTCCGTTTCAACTCAGGGAAATTTCTAAATACGAATACGATTTGATTAATTCATTGTACTCGAACGGGTGAACATTGTCTGGAGTAGATTTATATCAAAACACGGGTGTAAGGTAGTGGTCCGTCACTTTCGGTATATACGTGAGGTTTCTTTATGTATATACGGAACGGTCTTGACACTACCTATCACCCTAGTCTCTTAGTACCCTCTGTTTCCTTGATGATCTCCCAAGTGGTTCAGGTCTTCAAGACCTCCGTCTATGAGAAGTGAAATCTAGGGGACCTTCACTTTCATCTTACGAAAGGTTACCTTCGTCCTACCTCTCACTACGTTCCCACGAGAGGTAAATACCCCAGAGTACAAATAATGTAAAGGGTCACATATGATCAAAGGATCAAAAGGATACCGAAGACATTTTCGTTTGAAAATGTTTGAATTTTTAAAAAAATTTACTGGATAATAATCGGTCACCTTATACGACCTACTACGTCCCTCGAGTTTGAATCACGAGACACTGTTGGATCTCCCACTATACCCTACCTTTCAAGCTCCCATAAGTTCTCCCTCCCCTGTATATATATATATATGTGTGGATACCGACTAATTGTAACGACATACCGTCTTTGGTTGTGTTGTGACATTTCGTTAATAGGAGGTTAATGTTTATTTTTTCAATTATTTTGTTCTTTTTTGTTGTTTTCTAATGTTCTCTGCTGAGATGTGTACCTGTAGTGGTCTACCAGTTATGGTTTTAGTCTGACTAATATAAGAAACGTCAATTTCTACCTCTTCAAAATATGACAGTCGTTTTTGTTCTGACCCTCGACTGACACCGAGTCTAGTACTTGAGGAATAACGGTTTAAGTCTAAATTTAACTTCTTTCATCCTTTTTAGTGATCCGGTAAGTCCATACTGGATTTAGTTTAGGGAATACTAATATGTAGTTTTCACTGTTTATCTAAGTTCCCTAATCTAGACTATCTAACTTACGGACTTCTTGATACCTACCTCCGAATAATGCAACATGTCCTCCGTCACTAGTTTTGGTGGGGGTTCTTTTTCTTTACGGTTTACCGTTTTACCAACAGACTTCTCCGGAATGTTTATCGACTCTTTTCTTCTCTTCGTTTTCCGTTTCCTCTTTTCCTTCTATATGGGTAGACTTACGTCTCAAGGGTTTCTTATCGTTCCTATCTACTCTTTCGGAAGGATTCACTTGTCACGTTTCTTTTTCTCCTTTTGTTATCTTACCTTTTCTGATTCTTTCTCTGTAGTCTCTTGTAAAGTACGTTTCTACCCGTATTATTTCCTGTCTTTCTCATACCTGGATTGTTTTCGTATTCTATAATTTTTCTCCACCGTTCTTATATGTCTTCTTGATACGTTTTTTTCTAGAAGGATTGGGTCTATCGGTGCTACCACACTAGTGAGTGGATCTCTGTTTCACGTTTCAGTTCACCCGGAATCCTTCGTCGTGATGCTTGTTTCGATCACCTCCACTACCTTAAGGTCACCTCGACAAAGTTTAGAACTTTCTACTACGACACGTTTACGACGTGAGTTATACGGTCGTTTAAACCTTTTGAGTCGTCACCGGTGTCCTGACCTTTTCTAGTCAAAAGTAAGGTTAGAGTTTCTTTCCGTTACGGTTTCTTACAAGTTTGATGACGTGTTAACGTGAGTAGAGTGTACGATCGTTTCATTAAGAGTTTTAAGAGGTTCGATCCAAAGTTGTCATACACTTACTTCTTGAAGGTCTATAAGTTCGACCTAAATCTTTGTCGTCTCCCTTGGTCTCTAGTTTGACGGTTGTAGGTGACCTAGTACCTTTTTCGTTCTCTTAAGGTCTTCTTGTAGACGCAGTGACCGTTGAGATTTCGGAAACTGACACACCTAGTGTTATTTGACACCTTTTAAGAGGTTCTCTACCCTTATGGTGTGGTGGACTGGACGGAGAACTCTTTGGATATACGTCCAGTCCTCCGTTGTCAATCTTAACCTGTACCTTGTTATCTGACCAAGTTTTATCCCTTTCCTCGTGTAGTTCCGACATATAACAGTGGGACGAATAAATTGAATATACGTCTCATACAGTACACTTTAAGACCCGACCTACTTCGTGTTTGACCTTAATTCTAACGATCCTCTTTTATAGTTATTGGAGTCTATGCGTCTACTGTGGTGGGAATACCGTCTTTCACTTCTTCTTGATTTCTCGGAGAACTACTTCCATTTTCTCCTCTCACTTTTTCCACCGTATTTTGAGTTGTAAGTCTTTTGCTTCTATTACCGTACGCCAGGGTAGTAAAGTACCGTTTATCTACCCCTTTGTTTCCTTTGTCACTGTCTGAAATAAAAAACCCAGAGGTCTGAGTGACGTCTACCACTGACGTCGATACTTTAATTCTGTGAACGAGAAACCTTCTTTTCCATACTGTTTAGATCTGTTGTATAATTTTTCGACTCTGTAATGAAACGACTGTTTCCAGGTGTATCAGTCTCGATACCAAAAAGGTCGTCAGTACATACCTACACTCTCAACCTGGTATTTCTTCCGACTCACGGTTTCTTAACTACGTAAACTTGACACCACAACCTCTTCTGAGAACTCTCAGGGTACATGACGTTTCTCTAATTTGGTCAGTTAGGATGTCCTTTAGTTGGGACTTATAAGTAACCTTCCTGAGTACGTCTTCGACTTCGAAGTTATGAAACCAATGGACTACGTTTCTTGGTTGAGTAATCTTTTCCGGGACTACGACCCTTTCTAACTCCCGTCCTCCTCTTCCCCTGTTGTCTCCTACTCTACCGACGTATCGTAGTGGCCGAGTTACTTGCACTCAAACAAGGTTCTCTACCACTTCCTGTCCCTTCGGACCGTACGACGTCAGGTACCTTAACGTTTCATAACCCGTACTGACTCGTTGACTTGTTGTTAATTTGGTTACTTTCGTTAAATCAGTATCTTTGGATCATACCGTTGGGTGAGGTGATAAAAACGGTCCGCCCTTTAGGGTGGACCTTTTAGGGTACCTACCTCCTCGGACCATCCGACGTCAGGTACCCCAGCGATTCTCGACTTTTGAAGTGAAAAAGAAAAGTGAAAGTACGTAACCTCTTCCTTTACCGTTGGGTGAGGTCATAAGAACAGACCTCTTAGGGTCCCTACCGCCTCGGGCCACCCGACGGTAGATACCCCAGCGTGTCTCAACCTGTGCTGACTTCACTGAATCGTCGAATCGTCTCTGAACAAGAATCTTAAGTTGTGCACCGTTCAGTTATATTTAGGACACATTTTGGACCATGGGTGCGACCCAGTTGGGGAATTTAATGGTGTGTGAAATTTATTGTCTTTTCATAAGAAACGAGTTTTGTTGGCTTTGAACAAGAGAGTGTCAAGGTCTCCGGCCTTCGGATTTTGGTCGTGACCCGGTTTTACTTCGACGTCATCGGGGGGAGCGAACCGTTACGGTGCGAGAGAGAGTCCGAGAGTCCCTCTTAAACTAGGTCGGAGATGACCTAAGACCATCGACGGCCGTAAGGAGTCAAACACCGAAGTAGTGAATCTTGTGACGGAGTCCCCGAAGGGACCACCGAGTGACCATTTCTTAGGTCGGTCAAGTCCTGTGTGTCCAAACTAGGGACCAGACCCTTCTAAGGTGTACGGCACCTCTTTGATTCGGGGTGGCACGTGGTGTTGATAACTCGGACACGAAATGTCGGACCCTCGACGTAGACGACTCGGGTGTACGGTGTTGAGGACTTCGGGCGCACGGGATCTCGGACACGAGGTGTTCTCTCCGGTGGTGTTACTTTTCGGGCGTACGGTGTTGATCTCCCATCGGAGACGAACGGTGTTGATCTCTTTCGGACGCGTGTCGTTACTTCTGGGTTACGTCGGTTTTTGATTAATGAAAATTTTCTAATAAAAATTTTTTGAGACCAAGTTATAAGTGTAACGGAAGTACACATACACATTAGCGGGAGACGAAGAGAGTAGTTCTATGTACACTAACGTAAATTAGTGGAGTAGAATTCTGGAAATTAGTGTAGACCGTTTCTGAGAAAAAGATTTATTTACTTGTAAATGTCTAAAGTCCTCAATCCTGGACTATGGAAGAGCTTCCCTATAAGAAGTCAGATGATATGGTACAATGGTTTTCAGTCAGTGAGGGTGTCAATTATATTTTTATAAAAGTTTATTTCTTTGGTCACCAGAGTATACTACGGTGTACCGTCCTGAGAATAGATGGGGTAAAGATTAGGAGGATGTGGGGACACAATGAACGTCTCCGTGTAAAAAGACATTCTTAATTAACATTCAAGTAGATGTCTTCGTACAATCCGTCATATTTGTAAGTTTTTTAGATTATTTTAGTAGATCCATAAGTAAGGACTGAAGAAAATCGTTGACTAAGAATTTAGGAATCCTAAGAATTTAGGAAGGATTCTACCAAGACCTGTAACGTGTTGGGAAAACAACCGGAGGTCATTGGGAAGATGAGATCACTGACCGGGAATAGTCGGAAGGGAAAGAAGACGAAGAGGTGTATGTCTTTTCTGGTTCAGTACAAAAGGAAGTGTCTATCAACTTTAAATATATAGCCAAAAAGCACAACAAACAAAGTAAGTAAGAGAGTTATTTATAAATTGATGGATGGTACTAGGTCTGTGACACGAATAGGAACCTCTATGTTTCTACTTTCTACCCGACCACGGGGGTCACTTGTATCGTCTATATCTCTTAACAGTTGTATCATTTGCACTACTTACGGTCTTGTTTTTATCTATGTCCACGGTCCCCTTCGATACCATTGACTTGTTGTGCGACGTCTTTCTCAAGTCCAAGACCTTTATCTTTCTTGACCGAAGTTTAGAGTCGAGTGGTGACTGACGGAATGAGACCCTGGAATCCGTTTAATGTATTCGAAAAGCTCGGAGTGAAAAAATGGACATTCTACCTTTGTTTCTGACGAGTGAAATTTGTCGACAACACTCTTGATTTATCATTATGTGTGTGTGTGTGTGTGTGTGTGTGTGTGTGTGTGTGTGCCGTTCCACGTTCCTCGTAGATTCACCGGACTCCCTTGACCCCTTCAGACTGTCTCTCCATTCTGAACTTTACTTTGTCGTACGTGTATTTCCAAACAGTCCAGTCAGGTCTGTCCCCGATTTTTTTAAAAAATTCAAGTTCCATTGATCTTTCTTCCAGTGTTCTCCCACCCGTCCTCAGTCAGTACTCCAAGTGTTCCCCGGTGACCTCTGGAAGTTTCCCCCTTCCCTGTACGAGCCTAAAGACGTCTGTACAGTTCCCACCGAACCCCATGTGTTTTTACTCGACCCTTCTAGCCAATGTTGAACCACACTATTAGGACCGTTTTCAAGTATTTCTGAACTTCGACCCGTCATTGTACCTTCTCCCATTCTCTCCTCTTGATAATTCTGGAAAACCTCCATCTCAAAATCCCCTGACAGACACTGTTCATTGTCGTTCCGTCCTCTATTCCTACCGAGGTTCTAAGAGTTCACTGTAGACGTAGAGACAGAGGTGGAGAAATACAAAAGAAAGATTATTTTAGGTTACTTTAGAAAGAAAACTTAGTTTCTTCTTTAAGTCTGACTCTATATTTATGTTTTCATACAACTTGTATGAAAAGTCGAAAGTTCACCAACAAAACTGTCGTACTTCGGTGATATTTACATAAAAATTTTGGGTAATTCGAAAGAGAAGTCTTTTAAAATAATAAGACTACCTTAAGAGGCCAATTTCGTAAGAAAAGTGACTACCCTTAATGTCTCACGACTCTTCGATATCTACGGTTTACATTTGTGTCTTAATATCCATCTTAAAATCTCAAGTGGGGTCATTAGTACTGGTTGTAGGGTGTCGGTCACCAATTTGACATAGGAATTTTCGATCGAAGTCGTCGATTTGGTTCAATGACCCTCATCCAATGTAATAGTTTGTAGGTAACCGATTAAGTGAGGACTTGATTTGACTAATGGTAATGTGGACCGTTCCTAATACCTAATAAAAATGAAGAGATCATTAAAATGAAAAGAACACGAATAGTTGTAAGTAAGTTATAAGTCAACACCACATAACTCACCGATACTACACGTTCGCATACTCTTCGGGGTCTTGATTACCTCTTGCGTTAGGTCACGACTCCCTTTCCACTCTATGTCGTACAAGACATGTTCCGTCTTGTGTGACTCGTCGGGTGTTCACGGTATCTGCCCCGAGAGTTTCAAGTTTTCTCTCAATAGGAAAGCCTCGTTTATTGACTTCCGTCTCTACTTCCCTCTTTTTTTGAGAGACCGACTCTCTCGGTGTATTTGTTTCTCCGGCTTACATTCTTCGGGTCCCAAAGAGGGGATCAAGAAAGTCAAGGGGGCTCTGTCGGACAAGAAAGGATGACTCCGCTGAAACGGAATTTTACGGAAGGAAGGAAGGAAAGAGGAAGACGACCAGAGTAAGTTTATAATGAAGGAGATCCTTCGGAAGAGACTGTCAAAATCGATCTTAAATTTTAAAGGAAAAATTGAGTCTTCCTGGGAGGTTTGTGTAAAATTCACGTACATAGTCCATAATAAATTCTTACTGACGGACCAAAATACAAAACGAAAATTACCCTCTTTTAGTCTAAATTAAAATAAACATGTTCTTGACGTGTATGTATTGACACGGTCTCTGGGGTTTCTGTGCCCTCCAATTTTCTGTCTCTCCATGTTACTCCAGGGATACCGTACGACTCGATTCCCAAATCTCTTCTCCGACCCAGAGTCTTCTGACGGACAAAAATTCAAGGGGTCAAAACGGTGAACTGTAAGTTTCCTGAAACCCATTTAAGGAGTTCAAAAGACACGAAACTAAAGGAATAGACACTTTACCTCTAGTGATATCTTAACCAATCGTAATGTGCCCTATTAGGTTGGTCAGGTAAGACTTCCTCTAGTCGGGACCCTAAAGAAACCTCCCTTACTACGATTTCGACTTTGAGGTCATGAAACCGGTGGAGTACGCTTCTCAACTGAGTAACCTTTTCTGAGACTACGACCCTCCCTGACCCCCGTCCTCCTCTTCCCCTGTTGTCTCCTACTCTACCGACCTACCGTAGTGGCTGAGCTACCTGCACTCAGACTCATTTGAGGTCCTCAACCACTACCTGTCCCTCCGGACCGCTCGACGCTAAGTACCCCAGGGTTTCTCAACCTGTGCTGACTCGTTGAGTTGACTTGACTTGACTTGACTTGACTTGACTGTACCCTATTTAATATAGTGCCCGAATCGCGGTTTGGATGGTTCCAGTTACGAGTTATTCACGAAAATAGTGTACGAATCTTGACAGAGACGGAGATCTCATATTTAGAGACTACCCTTCCCTATATAGGATAAATAGAGACATCAAGGTCTGAGAACGTATCGTGAACCTTTTACGATTTATTTAATTTTAAAAGACACCGACAATAGACTAAACCCCTTACAGACCTCTTCTAGAAGTCCTCTTTTATAGTTTATTCGACTACCACTAAGTCTAATCGTGAGTCTTCTTTTAGTTAAATTCTCAACACATGTGACTCACTACAGTTCTCCATCTTCTGTTGCTTCTTGTCTTTTTCTGTGTGATCTCGGACCTTATTAGAGCTACAAGGTTAAACCTCTTCTTTCTTTTTTGTTCCTACCACGTTCTACCCTTGACCGATCCCTCCCTTCTTTTGGTATGCTGTCGGAACAAGTACCGTTGGTTCCTCCTTTTCTAAGGATACTTTCGTTAGTAGAGTTGTCACCTCTTGTTCTTTTCCTTCTGGTTGTTTTACCTAAAGTACTTATCTCCAGTGACTATTGCACTTTCATCATCAAAATCATCTGTTCACTGCCACCCCTCTCCTTATGTCCCACTTTTTCTAACATAATTGAATGATGACGTCGTTTGTAAACCGTTGACTTTCTTAGTCCCCTCTTTGGAATCCCACTTATTCTTTCATTACTTATGTTTTAGGATGTGAACTTGTTTTTCCACCTACCACTTCCTTTTCTCTCTTTGCCCGACCGTCGAGTTCTATATTGTTGAGTTTTCCAGTTTCCTTCCTCAAGGACCACCACTCCCATTTCTACCGCTATTGTCATACACTCTGTGTCCTTCCCGAAAGCGACAAAGGTTCTGTTCTTCTTTGGTCACGCCTCCGTTTCCGAGGTCCATCTCTCCTTCTCTCTTACCTACTCTTCTAGGCCAGGATCCACTGAACCCAACTTTTCGTCTGAGGGGAACGGGACTTTTTCCTGTCACATCGATTCACCGGTAAGTCTCTGGTAATACTGTTGTCTAGGGTCTTCGGTTTCTGGGACCTAATGATCTTGTCGGGAAGAAAAACGACCGGGTTGTCTTGACACCGACCTGGAGTCTCTACTTTGTTCTTAAGGGGGTAGGTGACGTCTTGTGGACCAAAACTTCTTTAGTCGTTAACGCTTACCACCGTTCCTTCGTAACATCACTTATGTAAAAAGGTTTAAATGGAAAAGTCTGAGCCGTCACTGAACCTTGAAACTTTCAAGGAGTTCAGTGTATTATGGTGTCTTGGGAGTGGTATGATCAGTCGTGGTTCTTCGAATTTTTATACCCTTTTTTTTTAAATATTACATAACGAAAGTTTAACAAAGGACTACTTTTGTGTCACTTTCGATATGTCCTAGGATTAATCATATTCAAACCATAGGAGATCAAATAAAATCAACCTCTTCCGTTACTGTGGGGTGAGGTCATGAGAACGACAGGGTACCTGTCTCCTCGGACCATCCGACGTCAGGTACCCCAGCACTTCTCAGCCTGTGCTGACTCGCTGAAGGGAAAGTGAAAAGTGAAAGTACGTAACCTCTTCCTTTACCGTTGGGTGAGGTCACAAGAACGGACCTCTTAGGGTCCCTGCCCCCTCGGATCACCCGACGACAGATACCCCAGCGTGTCTCAGCCTGTGTTGACTTCACTGAATCGTCGTCGTCGTCGTCAAATAAAATCATCACCCGATCGTTCTCCTGACTCCTCCTGTACCGTTCGGTGAGGTCACAAGAACGGACCTCTCAAGGGTATCTGTCTCCTCGGACCACCCGATGTCAGGTACCCCAGAGTTTCTCAGCCTGAGCTGACTTCGCTGGGTACGTCGTTCTCCTGATGATAACAGAATTCCGGGACACTGTCATTATTCCTAGCATAATCGAATAATAACGTCGTCTGTAAACCGTTCGTTCAAATCGTTTTATAAACATGTTATTAAAAAAAATTGAACAGGAGCAATCAAGATACTCATTTTTATGAGTTCCTGTGAGACGTAAGAGTCAATTGTCTGTTTTATTTACTAGAAACGTTTTTACACTCTTCCGAGATAAAGTTACCTTTTATGTCACTTTAGTAGTTGTAAAACAGTGAGTGAGGCGAACTCTACTCAACTCACCCAATGAAGGATGTAACGGACGACGACATGTTGTCTTTTCCCTGGGAGAAGTCAGATGGGAAAGACACAAGGTTAATAAATAAAGGACCAAGTGTAATACCTTTTACACCCTTTGTAAAATAACTGAGACCTGTAGTGACTGTTGTCATGAGTTCGATGAGACCCTAAACCGTTTGTCTTCTTCCCTTTTCTTTTTCCTCTTAAATTTCTTTTCTTCTTTAGCTCCGTTCATTTGATTTTGGTTGACTCCGAAAAACCGTAAGGAAAGGGAGAGTTACGGTTGTTCAGAACAAGATCTAATCCTTTCAATTTGTGGATTTTACAGTTGTGAAAATAAATTTCTTAGACCCTCTCTCAGGTACCTGGAGGACTCAAGTCTACCCCCATCCCTACATTGTGTATATAGAATATCATCAATGAAATAACATCAATGACTTTTGGTTAATCTTCACGAAGGGATACAGGGTCCGGTTTTAGTATCTAAGCACAGATAATAGTACAAGAACGTTGTAAGAGTCGCTCCGTAGATATTAAACCGAAGTCTAGACGACGACCCTCTACCTCTTCTGATATGAACGGGATTAAACATCGTTTAGAAGTTGGTAAGTAAAACATCGAGAGACTGGAGGAGTGTGGAATAAGTCCAGAATAGAAGGGTTAAGAGAAATTCTTTCTCCGACACATTTCTATAATCAGGGAGGCACTTAACACAGAGATTCTGGATCTTTCTAAATTTGATCACATACACTACCGTCAGTGTAGACATTAATTTCATAGTCGACGAACTTGTCCCTTCATGTCTCTCGTACCCTCAGAAGAAATTCTTGTTACAAGTGTCAAGAGTCCTCTTTACCCTTCAAAATTGAATTTAAAAAATTATCCCTTTCTATGTCTCTGTCGACTCTGTATTACTACAACTTTATCTCCTGGTTAGAACTGAGTCGAAGGGCGTCAAGTGTCGGGTTAATGCCTTTGATGTGCATCTGTTACGTATCATATTTTGTCTCGGACTTCAAGTGTTTTTGTTTAATTCATCATGTTAAAGTTCAAGGGACTCCAGGGACTCAACAGTGACTAAGTTTATGTGTTTTTAATAACTAGACATCTTATGAAAGAGTCCCTCGGCTACCTCAAGTAGTACTTTCGACACATCCGGTTCTTTACTTTATCATTTGATAGTCTTTGTCTTGTATCATTAGTGACAGAGAAAGGTGAAGGACACACGTACTTTCAATACGAGAAATTTCAGGTGAACCGACAAAAGTCGAAATTCTTCCTCTACATAAAACGTCCAATATTTTATGTTGTGAATCGAAATCTCTTTTAGACATCGTGTCGTCCTTTTTCTGTTTACTTTCTCTGTCTTCGGAATTTTAGAAATCTTTAATACCCATTCAAAAAAAAAAATTAACCTCCTACTAGCGAAATGTTACAACACAATGAAAGACGGTATGTTGTTACTCTTAGTTGGTATTAATATGTATATAGGGGGAGAGAGCCCGGAGGGAGGGGAGAACCCTTTCGAAATTAGAGTATGTATACACCTCACTTTCATACAAATTTTCACGGTAAAATTTTCCTTAGTACAAAGAGGACCTGCGACAGGTGACTGTACCGACTGATCGACAGGTGTACATCGTGTTTCCGTTACTGACCACCCTCGGTTGAGAGTGTGCGGTTGCGACGTTGAGCTGTGTGATTGTTTTGTTGGTCCGGAACACTAAACGGTGTGGTTTGCACTTTTTCCGAGGAGGCACCCTGAACTTTTAGTCAATACAACATCTTTTTAGGAGTTGGGTCTTGTCCTTTTTCTTTGTACACTTCTATTCCTGTAGTTACTCTTACACTCGACAAAACGAAGAAAACCTCTCTTTCACTATGAAAGACAACAGTAGATTATCAGATCTTTTTACCAATGTGAAACCCCCAGTATCCGGGGAAATTGTCTTACGACATCCAAAACCTATGGTCTTATTTCCATATACCTGTGTTTTAGGACTTAGAGGTTTAAGGGGCCGAAGTTCAGTTCCGTAAAACTAAATCTACAGACTCTTCTTAGGAAGACTTCGATCGTTCTACTTATAAGAGTCAATATTTTAATCTAGTCTTACTCAAAATTCGGACGCAACCGGGCGTTTACGTTTTTATTATCAGAACAGGACTTTCTCATTTCCTTTTCTCCTCTAATGTAGATTTAAAATAATTATAAAATCAAGTCTGAATTTAAGTTAAAATTCAGAAGTCTAAATTTAAATTCCCTCCTCTTCCGCTGCTGTCTCATACTCTGCCAACCTACCTTAGAGGTTGAGCTACGTGTACTCAAACTCGTTCGAGACCCTCAACGACTACCTGTCCCTTCGGATCGTACGACGTCAGGTGCCCTAGTGTTTCTCAGCCTGTACTGATTCGTTACTTGACTTGACTTTAAGTCAAAAATTTACCACTCCCTTAATTATGTCCGTGGGTTCGTAACGTTAAAATTATATGGTCTACGTAGTTGTGGTAAGAATTATTTTTCTTTCTCCAACATCAACTTCAAATAATTACTTCGATCGTTTTCAATTACCACTTAATGTGTCTTTTTTTTTTAGTAGGTATGACAAATCTCAACTGGTCTATAGAATTCTGAACTTATAGACGTTGCACGATTCCTTTATGTTGTATCGTTCAGTTTTGTTTATTGGATCGTTGACGTTTAATGACAAGTTTACACCTAAGGTTTTAGAAACGAGTATATTAATGACCCTAGAAATAAACAATTAATGGAAATTTTGAGAACTAATTTACGACTTAGTAGATCGTGTGATATAATTCGTGACACCCACTATTTTCTCATGTCAAGTAACACCTTCTGATATGGGGTTTACCTTTTTCTTTCGAGTTCTAAAATTTAAATAGTGTCTTTTTTCTCTCCATCTCTCCCATCCTACTTTAAGGTTTTTCTTTATGCCTTTTTAGTATATGATGTAAATACGGACGGTGTAACATATCGTTGGAGATATATTAATGGAGATGTCTGTGACGAATAAAAAAAGAAACACATGTACCTCTTAGTTCCTCAGTGTAGGTCTTCTATGGGTTCGTCGTAATCTCATTTCTTTAGACCCTCCTTTTCCCACTCACTGCCAGTGGTGAGGAACAGTCACCATAATTCCCGAGACACGTCTATTCTGTAGCCGTCAGAACGAACGACAGGTAGAGAGACCACTGATCAAGACTTTTATATTATCAGATGACTTTGTACGAATTGGGGTGATTAGCCCTAAGTCAGGAACCTAGAAGTACCCTTACTTTCGATCTTCTGTCTTCCTCGTAGAAATCGTAGATTCTTCGGGGTCCGACGTCTGATTTTCTGTGTCCTCGTGTCGCACCCTAAAGGTGTGGGGAAGGAGAGTTACTAATCCTGAAACCTTTTCACCCTTGTAACTCCTTCACTTGAATGATCCTTCTCTAATGACCGTTTGTTATACAGTAAAAGACAAACTACTGAAGTACATCATGGTACTACTAGAAACCCATCCCAACCTCATGTGAAGTTCCTTCTTTCAAAACCTCTGATAAGTCAAGTCAAGTCAGCGAGTCAGCACAGGCTGAGAAACGTTGGGGTACTTAGTGTCGTGTGGTCCGGAGGGACAGGTAGTGGTAGAGGGCCTCAAGTGAGTCTGAGTACAGGTAGTTCAGGCACTACGGTAGGTCGGTAGGGTAGGAGCCACCAGGGGAAGAGGAGGACGGGGGTCAGGGAGGGTCGTAGTCTCAGAAAAGGTTCCTCAGTTGAGAAGTGTACTCCACCGGTTTCATGACCTCGAAGTCGAAGTCGTAGTAAGGGAGGTTTCTTTAGGGTCCCGACTAGAGGAAGTCTTACCTGACCAACCTAGAGGAACGTCAGGTTCCCTGAGAGTTGTCAGAAGAGGTTGTGGTGTCAAGTTTTCGTAGTTAAGGAGTCGCGAGTCGGAAGAAGTGTCAGGTTGAGAGTGTAGGTATGTACTGGTGACCTTTTTGGTATCGGAACTGATCTGCCTGGAATCAGCCGTTTCATTACAGGGACGAAAACTTATATGATAGATCCAACCAGTATTGAAAAGAAGGTTCCTCATTCGCAGAAAATTAAAGTACCGACGGCAGTGGTAGACGCCACTAAAACCTCGGGTTTTTTCATTTCAGACTGTGACAAAGGTGACAAAGGGGTATATAAAGGATACTTCACTACCCTGGCCTACGGTACTAGAAGCAAAAGACTTACAACTCGAAATTCGGTTGAAAAAGTGAGAGGTGAAAGTGAAAGTAGTTCTCCGAAAAATCAAGGAGAAGTGAAAGACGGTATTCCCACCACAGTAGACGTATCGACTCCAATAACTATAAAGAGGGTCGTTAGAACTAAGGTCGAACACAAAGAAGGTCAGGTCGTAAAGAGTACTACATGAGACGTATATTCAATTTATTCGTCCCACTGTTATATGTCGGAACTGCATGTGGAAAAGGATAAACCTTGGTCAGACAACAAGGTACAGGTCAAGATTGACAACGAAGGACTGGACGTATGTCTAAAGAGTTCTCCGTCCAATCCACCATAATCCACCGGAAATTTAACTTATACTTTCTTTCTTCTTTCGTTATAAGTACGTTTTAGTATTTGGTCATTGGTCTCCAGACATTACAGTACCCTTTTACGTCTTATAAAGTCCTCCGCGGTGCTCTGAGGATATCCTTGTATTAACCCTTTTTGAAGGTTTTATTGTGACAGTTCCCAGAGCATCAAAATTTCCTGGTCATGTCTCGAACTGTTGACTTTTTATTCTACCATTTATGATGAAATATTATTAATGACCCTCAACCACCATAAAGTTCCTTTATAAACATTCCTTCCCACGGTTTTTTTAGTGGATAGACACACTTTTAAGTAGGTAGATCCACCATTCCTATTACTTCTTCGTAAACTTACTCCCAATTTACTCTACTTTTCTATAGAACGACTACTTTAAGTATAATTGTCTAATAAACCGGTTTACCTTCTTTACCTACTATACAAGGATTAAATCAAATGTTACGACCGTTGTCTCCGTGTTTTGTCAACACTACCCTTTGCAGTTGAAGGGTTTGTAAACTGACTGCTGAGATTTGACTTTTGTCTTACAGACTGTTCAACGACGGACATGACTTATCATCGAATTAAAAAGATATTTCTCTTCGTCGTTGGTCCCTGTAACGATACGCACGAATCAGGGAAGTCAGTACAGGTTGACACACTGGGGTACCTGATGTCGGGTGGTACGAGAAGACAAGTACCCTAAAAGGTCCGTTCTTATGACCTCACCTAACAGTACGGGAAGAGGTCCTCTAGAAGGACTGGGTCCTTAGCTTGGGTGTAGAGGACGCCGAGGACATGACGTTCGTCTAAGAAATGGTGACTCGTTGGACCCTTCGATGAACTTAGATTAAGATTTGTTGGTTCTATAGTCGATCACTTCACTTTATTACTCGGATCCCACTTTCGATACTACGGTAACATCGTGTACCATTTCGGGAGAATTGACAGGAAATGAGTGGGTTCTAAAAAGTGATAGAAACATTTTGTGTGAACGACTATGTTTCTCAGAGTTCCGAGTCCAAACTGTCTGGTGGGAGATCATGGAGGTGAGTGGACGGTTCGGTACATGAATAGTTTGTAGACAACATATAGGATGGTTTGGATAACACGGTCCACATGACCTATAACACCTGTTTAATTAATTTATAATATGTTTGACTGATGTATAATCGTGTTTTTCTTTCTTAACAATTGTTTCAATTTACAAGACCATTTAAGACTATCTCAAGATTTGTCTTAACAACAATTTAATTTAATTTCGTTAAGTTGTCATTTGTAACAAACTTTTGAATTTTTGGTGTGTGTTTTTTTGCCTGAATCTATCTAAAACACTAGTCTAAAGAAATATTCTGAAACTCAAGTCAAGTCAAGTCAACGAATCAGCACAGGCTGAGAAACGCTGGGTACTTGGTGTCGTGCGGTCCGGAGGGACAGGTAGTGGTTAAAGACCTCAGGTGGGTTTGGGTACAGGTAACTCAGTCACTACGGTAGGTTGGTAAAGTAGGAGACAGTAGGGGAAGAGGAGGACGGGAATTATAAAGGGTCGTATTCCCAGAAAAGTTTACTCAGTCGAGAAGCGTAGTTCACCGGTTTCATGACCTCAAAGTCGAAGTCGTAGTCAGGAAGGTTACTTGTGGGTCCTGACTAGAGGAAATCCTATCTGACCAACCTAGAGGAACGTCAGGTTCCCTGAGAGTTCTCAGAAGAGGTTATGGTGTCGAGTTTTCCCAGTTAAGAAACCGTGATTCGAAAGAAATATCAGGTTGAGAGTGTAGGTATGTACTGATGATCTTTTTGGTATCGTAACTGATCTACCTGGAAACAACTGTTTCATTACAGAGAACGAAAACTTATACGACAGATCCAACCAGTATTGAAAGGAAGGTTCCTCATTCGTAGAAAATTAAAGTATCGACGTTAGTGGTAGACGTGAAACGGGTTGAGTTTGTTTTTTTTTTTAGTTTTGACTTTTAATGTTTTTATCATTTACGGTGTCTTAATATCTACCATGTTTTTTTTGGGAAACGGGATACAGTTTTTAACCACTGACTTATATAAACAAATTAATTATATAAAATTCAATTTTATGATAAGTTTAATGTACATAGAAAAATACTAAAAGATAAAATTGACAGAAAAACTAATTATCAGGTTGAGGTAAGGTTGTCGTTGTCTATTTTCGAGAACAGGACCGGGAAAACTATCGGTCCATCACCCACCAACTTTTATACTACTATTTTTGATCGGAAGTCCTTCCGTCTGAGGTTTTCTGAGTTTTCTTTAATCTCGGTTCTGTAACCCCACTCTCTGAGACTTTCTCCCAACTCATCGTGGAACGTCAGGTGTGTCAGATATTCAGACAGATGTGTTAGTCTATCACTAAGGTTCCCTCTTTACTATCCTCAAGACTGTATCAAGATAGTGCTGAAGGCTAAAATTGTCCAATCCCATTTTGTATCTGTCTAACTCTGGACTTAAATTTATAAGTCCACAATCCTACGAGTGATCTTAATACAAATTATTATGTTTAAACTTTTACTATTTTTTGTTTTTATTATTTTTCAACTTGTAAGTTATGCTCCTCTTACCGATTTAATATCCGATATTAAATGTCTTCGACCATAGTAGGTGTCGGTTGTTTTGTTCGAAATCTTCTTGTAAATCTTTTTGTAAACCACTATTCTCTTAACAAACACTGTATTGTACCTAATCGTCATATGTCTAAACGTATGTTTTATGTTAGATCTCTCTACCGTGTGACATGAAGGAGAGTTTTGTTTCGTCAAGAGTCAGAACACTATTACGACAGGAAGTCTCATTGATAGTTTTGACTTGGTCTCCCTACTTAACCCTCCGACCCTACCTGTATATAGTGTGATAACTTTGATACTTATTTATTGATCACTCTTGGATGACCTATCGAGTCTTGGGATGAATCACGAGACACCACTGGATTTACGCTTCCTTTAGGTTTTTTCTCCCCTATATACATATGTATGTCGACTAAGTAAACGGCATGTCATCTTTGATTGTGTTGGGACGTGTCGTTGACATGTGGTTATTTCTATTTAAAAAATTTTTACTTGATCCTACTAAGATTCCCCGTACTTAACATGTATAAGTTCATATTTTAGTGTTCAATCTTAAAATCGGAGTCAAGGATTAGACCTTTAATCCCTACTAGTATAAATGTCTTTTAATACGTATTGACTCGAACCTAGAGACAAGGCGGTGTCTGGTCGGGTATGCATTCCGAGAACCGTTGGTTGTTTGTCGTTGGTAGCGGTAGAGCTGACGGTAGTAGTATTGTCTCATTTCCGGTTTTTTCTTCGTTATTCTCTATTAAGTTACCTCACTAATGAATTTTGTTGAGTAACTTCTGTTAGTAAAAAGGTAGACGAACTAAAGGGTCTATCAATAAAATTTAGTTACCAATATTTCCATTCCCTGGAGTGGGGGTTGAGCTCCCTCATATAATCTAGGTAGAACTCACGTCTCCTCAGAAGGGACTAAATTTCAACTACCAGAGTACTAACTGGTAGTCAATCGAACTACGATTTGTTCCTTAGACTCGGACAACCACTTTTTCACGTGTTTAAAAAAAAATCCAGTAGATCGTAACCGGACCGTACGACGCTAAGTACCCCAGCGTTTCTCAGCCTGTGTTGACTCTCTGACTTGACTTGACTTGACTTCGTAACAAATCGGATTATTCTACTTTAAACGTTTTCTATTGACTTATTACTCTTTCTCGATTACATTAAATAGGTGGTGATATTAAATGAGGTGTAGGAATTCTTCCGTCCGGCACCTGTGTGACTGAAAAGTGAGGCAGAAAGAGGGCTATATATGATCCCCGGTAATTTGATCCATTCTTCTACTTAATGATCTCTACTAATACGTACGGAAGTCGTCAGGTACTTTACATGGGCTCTTGTTATTTCTATAGACTACTGGACAGTCCCTCTACGAATACGTTTACTCTTGTAGTACTAATATACAGACGAACAAGTAGATTTCCGATAGTACTATATATCTGTCTTTTTGAAGTGAACGAGGCATCGTAGTGTTTATTCTTCGACCAAAGTCTAATCCTATACGGTCTTTCCTTTTAAGTACCGGTTTAAGGGTCAAGTCGACATTTTCTCCTGTTATTACCTGCATCTAGTGGTAGGTTCGAATAAAGGAAACTTTTGTTATTAATGTAATCTACTGTCAAGAATGACGAGAGGACTTTAATATCATAAACCGTGATTTTTAATAAACATTAGGAGTCTCCATTTTATGTAACGTTTATGTATAGTAGTCGTAGAAAGACGAGGATTTATTATTTGCTATAAAGACTGGTCTCAAGTTGTTGGAAGTTCCATAGGTACTCTTAATTCTGTTTTTCTACTCCGTTGACTACCTTGAGTCGATCCAATGAGACTTCGGGTCGGAGAAGGAGTGTACCATTATGTCACTGCCACAATTGTCGTCCCGGAACTAAAGTCTCCCTTATGGTAGGCGATGAATTATATGTACACCGGTATTGGTGTCAGTATTAGAGGGACTCAGAAACGTCAGAATGGTAGACGTTTCCTTCGTACTATTATCATGGATAGAGTCTTTCGATGAAACTCCTAAATTTACTCTATTGAACACTTCCAAGGATTGTGTCTCCGACAGTCCATTAATTTCCAAATGTTTTGTCTTTGTCTCAGTATCTACATCTTTTGTTTAAATACCAATGGTACCCGTATTCCCAGTCCCTCCTTATTTAATCCTCTAACCCTAATTGTATATGTGTAATAATATATATTTTTCTATGGATTATACCTGGTTGACATATCGTGTCCCTTGTGATCAGGGATATATTACTGGGTATACCCAGAAAAGGGTATATTACTGGATATACCCTTTTCTTAGATTTTATCTCACCTATATATAAGTACCCGAAGGGACTATCGAGTCAACCATTTCTTAGGCGGACGTTACGTCCTCTGGGACCAAGCTAAGAACCCAACCCTTCTAGGCGACCTCTTCCCTGTCCGATGGGTGAGTTCATGAAAAGTCGAAGGGACCACCGAGTCGACCATTTCTTAGACGGACGTTACGCCCTCTGGACCCAAACTAGGCAACCAACCCTTCTAGGGGACTTCTTCCCTTTCCGATGGGTGAGGTCATAAGACCGGACCTCTTAAGGTACTTGACATATCAGGTAACCCAGTGTTTCTCAACCTGTGTTGACTCACTGAAAGTGAAAGTGTATATACGTACATATATTGACTAAGGGAGTGGATTTTGACTGTGTGTGATATTTAGGTGATATGAGGTAATTTTTAAAATTTTATTTACTTGTCGTCAATAATAATCTCTACAGTTAACAGACTATAGAGGTGAACCTAGAGTTTGAATAGTACAGATTTTTGATTGGGAAGTGAGAGTTTTACACAAAAGGGGTTTGAAGAGACAAAGTGATTCAACGTTGAGGTAAGAGATACAACGAGTCCAGTCTTATGAACCTCAACAGGAGCTTCGTGAAAAGAAGGGAGATTAAGGTATCTGGACTAGTCGTTTAGGACCGTCGAGATAGAGGTTATACATAAATATTAGGTTGGTGAAGAGTGTTGGAGGTCGATGGGGGACCAGGTTCCGAAGGGACTGGACCTAGTGTCTAGATCGGAGGATTCTTTGGAGGTCGAAAGAGGGTGAAGGAAGAATGTTAGACAAGAGATGTTTCGTCAGTCTCTTTAGTCCAATAAAGTAAGAAGACGAGTTTTGAGGGGTACCAAAGAGAAAAGAAAGTCTCATTTTCGGGTTTAGGAATCGTCTCGGAGATTCAGGGAGACACTATACTGGGAGGGGTGGAGAGACGGGGGTGGAAGGCAACGAGAAAGGAGAGATTGATGTGACCGAAAGGACGACCAGGATTCTTTCCTCTTCGAGGAAAGGTGTAAGTCTCGAAAGGTTGAACGAGAAGGGGACGGGTCCTACATGGACGGGGGTCTGGAAGGGCATAGGGCGAGATCGTGAAGTGCGTTTACAGCATCTCCCGCAGGGACTGGGGAATAGACTTCATCGTCGGGAGTAGTGTTAGAGGAGAAAAGACGAGAAGATAAAGAAGTTTTATGAGTAATGGTGTACGGTAGAATGATAAATAATCCAAATAAAAAGGTGGTTATGAAGGTACTATTTCAGGGAGTTCCTCCTTCTTTCAGACACTTTCACAAGATCCATACTCCGTTACTCCGAGATTAACCCTCCTACCGTCCCTCTTACCTTTTCTTCTCTATAAACCTTCTCCGGAATGGACTCTTCTCAGATATTCTGAGGTGACAACTAATATACTTAGTCCCTTTGATCAGTTGCACTAAGACTCGAATAATAAGAGTGTCGTCATTATTGGAATCTCTATATTTCCGTAACATATATTGTCCACAAGAGAGACTCTACGATCTTTGCGGGTAAAACTACTCAATACAAATGTTTCTACAGATTCGTTTTTGAGTAGTTCGATGGGGGAATTTCAGACACGTAAAGTGAAATACATTCATGAGCCCTTTTCATGTGTCTCTTTTGCTATATAATTTTTCAGTCTTTCAATTAATTATTTTTATAAGAAGATTCAAATCAATTTATTTATTTCAGGGAGTTCTCGTCAAATCAAACAAAGTAAGTAGAGTTGAGTACTTCGTCCCATGTAAAATAAACTACTGATTTTCCTTTCTATGCATTACTTACGAAGTGGTATTTTTTATCTAGACACGTTACTGTAAAATATTCAAGTAGGATTCATTCCAAGATATCTCTCTGTTAGTTAATTTACTAAACAAAGTGATTATTCTTTTGACTCCGGATTTCTGTTCCGGTTTCAGTCTACCATTCACAATCTTACTCCCGAACGAATTCGTTCAAAAAGACACGACTCGCAGTGCGTGAATAGGGATTTCGGGTACGAGAGATGGTTCAAACCTTGTGCGACATCAGAGCTGAGGTACTTGTCATCTTTTACACATAGTCAAGTCAAGACCAAGTTTGGTTGATTCTTAAAATTCTCTTTCCCCACCCTCGCCCCAAGTCCTACTCCTTGTGTACATGTGGGTACCACCTAAGTACAGTTACATACCGTTTTGGTGATGTTATAACATTTCATTAATCGGAGGTTAATTTTATTTATTTATAAAAAAATTTTTTTCCCTTTCCTGAAATATATTACATGTCAAATAGATTTTAGAAAATGAAACCAAAATCTTATTTATTTTGATAACATTCACTTACTTGTCGATTGTCAACTCTCGGGTTCGGGGATCGTTCCACTTCATGAAGTGTTCCTAGTCATGTCCTTTAGGAATGCTGGTGGTGGGTCATGATACTAGGGGTAAAATGTCCACTTCTGTGCTCCCAGTCGCCTCCAACACAAGCACGTACGAGTCAATACAGACTGAGAAACGCTACAAGCTCTTGAAATTTTCGACACCATGTATATGTTTTACCTCATAATCAGTCGGTAATTCTTCTTATGTAAACTTAGTCAAGATTGCTCCACCTACTTTGACCTCGGATAATATGTTTCACTTCATTCGGTCTTTCTTTTTGTGGTTATGTCATATGATTCCGTATATATACCTTAAATCTTTCTACCATTGCTATTGGGACATACGCTCTGTCGTTTTCTCTGTGTCCACATATCTTGTCAGAAAAACTGAGACACCCTCTCCCTCTCCCTCTCCCACCCTACTAAACCCTCTTACCGTAACTTTGTACATATTATAGTATATTCTTTGCTTAGTGGTCAGGTCCAAGTTACGTCCTATGACCTACGAGCCCCGACGACGTGACCCTACTGGGTCTCCCTACCATACCCCTCACTCCACCCTCCCCCCAAGTCCTACCCCTTGTGCACATGTGGGCACCGCCTAAGTACAACTACATACCGTTTTGATTATGTTATAACATTAATCGGAGGTTAATTTTATTTATTTAAATATAATTTTTTTTATTTTCGAACATGTCGATCGTTCACTGTCCAGTCATGGACTTGAACTCGTCAGTTGGATGTCTCGGTTACAAGACAACTTAGTTCTTTCGACGTCTCCATTGTACATACTACTTTCAAAATTTTCCTAAATAGACGAGACATCTAAGTAAAATAAAACAGGTGAAAAGACTTTTACCCTGTCTATGTATAATATTTATGGTAAAACTTTACAAAATAATGTTTGAGTTTGTAGAATGTGAGTAAACGTTATATATATGTATAAAGGGAAAATTTAAGTGTTACGTTTTAACTTTTTTTATAGGAATCTCTTCACTACTCAAATCAGGAGTTGTCTAGAGTTCCGTAGTTTATAAAAGTACTTTTGGTATTTCCCTGTGATTCACAAACACGAGAGAAAAAGTCTGTAGGTAACTACAGTCATTGACATTACTAGACTTTATTCGTTTCATCAATACCATACGGAGTTCGCAAAGAGTACCTTCACAGTTTCTTGTTATGACTTCTCTTCTTTACGGGTTTGTCCCCTGCACGACCATTTGCCCAGTGTTTTAACAGTACCCAGTTCTCCTCCGTAAGAAATACCGAGAAGACCTTGAATCTTAAGATCTCTAATGACTTTTACGTCTTTTTACATTGATTTGAGGTCTCTTTTACCCTGTAGGGTCTCAGATCCACTGTATATTGTGAAAGGTTTCTCACAACTCATTCCGTTGATACAATAAAGTTAACGTTACTGTTTAATATACGAAGTTCTTCGTGAATGTCCTGAACGGGTCACCAAGTTACCATTTCTTAGGTGAACGATTACGTCCCTGTACCCAAACTAGGGACCAGGTCCTTCTAGGGTGTGCGGTGTCTCGTTGATTCGGGTATTCAGTCTCCATGACTTTGGAACGCGGGTCTCGGGTACGACGTGTTGTTCTCTCCGGTGGTACTACTTTTCGGACCTGTGGTGTCGATCTCTTTCAAGTGCGTCGTTACTCCTGGGTCTCGTCGGTTATATTTGTTTCTTAAAAAAAATTCTTCGTGAATGTAAGAAATTTTGAGGATTTTCCCCCCCTTTACTACATAACCGTTATGTAGTAAATTCTATTCCCAAAAAACAGATTGGAAAATAGAATTTATAATAAATTTATGTATTATCGGGTTTACACTAGGATACTTTGAACCACGTAGTATCTCCTTCTCACTCAACCTCCTCTCTTTCTTTAGGTACCCTTCCTTATAAGACCTTACTTTTTCAGTCATTTCTAAGGTCTGTAGGAGAATTTAAACCGAGATCTCAGGTATCGTCCTCGGTTCTTCTCTTTTACCCTCTTTTCTTTTGCTTCGGGTGGCAAAGCAAGAAAATTAACGAGAGGTGACACGAGGAGGACCGACCCTCTTTCCCCACTAGTACAATTCGTAATCCCAAGGTGTACAAAGGTGAAGAAATTCTATTTTAGGTCTTCTATGTTCTCACATCGTAAAGAAATATTCGAATTTGTAAGTTCTCTGTCTGCATGTCCCCCTCCTAACTAGAGTGTCGGAGAAAATAGACTCAAGTACTTCCTCCTTCAGTAAGATAGACGGGTGGACACAGACACTAAGAAGTCATCGTCCTCCTTCAACATGAATTCAAAACTTGGACTCCGACTTATTATGTAGTCCAAGTTTCCTTTTTGAACGGTAAAAGTCCTAAAATACATATTGAGACTTAATCTCACAAAAGACCATACCAGAAGTTTGAATTTTCGAATCTCTAAACCCCAAACCAAGTCAAACTATCTTTATTGTACCTGAACTACTTTTGTCGAGACATGGTCCTCACACCTCTGGACTCAAGGTCAGGATGTAGACAGTAACGATCGATATGTTTGTCCTCGTTGTCAGAGAGTCTAGTGTTACTCCACTGACCTAATCCACAAATAGAGATTCCAGGGAACGTCGAGATACTTAGAAGGTGGTCAGAAATAAGTTCTCGTCCACGGATTTTCTTAATATACTCGGTATCTGTACTCGGAGTTTGTATTAAATTTCAAAGGATCTTCGTGTAATTTTAAAAATTTGTCTGACGTAACTAAAACAAAATAAACATCAATTACACCTCTAGTCAGGACTCACAAGAAACCTTCCTTACTGCGATTTCGGCTTTGAGGTCATGAAACCGGTGGAGTAGACTTCTCGACTGAGTAACCTTTTCTGAGACTACGACCCTCCCTAATCCCCGTCCTCCTCTTCCCCTGCTGTCTCCTACTCTACCGACCTACCGTAGTGGCTGAGCTACCTGCACTCAAACTCACTTGAGGTCCTCAACCACTACCTGTCCCTCCGGACCGTATGACACTAAGTACCCCAGCGTTTCTTAGTCTGTGCTGACTCGCTGACTTGACTTGACTTACACAAAATAAATGTATACATAAATTAGGTTGTCCTAGTTTTAGTATAATGAAGTTACACATTAACGATAATTTATTATAATTACTCTATAAAATGTAATAAAGGAAAAAGATGATTTAGAAGTTTTGAACTATGTATAAAATATGGAGGTAGTATAGAAATAAACCTAATCTCCATAAAGTTCATCAGTTATTAGTTCAAATCTCCGGAACTTAAAAAGAATGGATTTCTATATCGAATGGAAGTTTCACTCTAATGTAAATTTCATCTTTTTGATAAGTAATTTTGGAATCCCAGTTGTATAATTCCTCTACAATCCCTTCTCTACTAGTTGTTTCACTATTCTGAAAAATACCATTAACGGTTTACCTTCCTATGTCTTCCTTCGGCACAGTGTACCTTTAAGTTCCCAACCTGTCTTTACTACATACGGTGGAGGTCCGGATCAGTTCTTTTACAGACGGGGATTAAGTTGTGACAGAGAAAAGAGAATATATGTCTGTATCCGTCACACAAATCAATTCCAGAGACACCAGGATTCTTATCTCCTCAGTGATCTAGTCCCCAAGGATTAGACTCCAGATACCTAGAAATACCCTAGAAGCCTATCTTAAGTCCCTCAGGTTTTCACCTTACCCCCCTTTATTGTAGAAATGAAAATAATTGAAGGTTGAGCTTAAGTAGTAAAGGAAGTTAATACTTACATCCGTTTGGTGTCGTCTTAAATTGTCTCGAACACTGGAGTGGGAGTGGTCTCTAGTGTGTAAGAAGGACCGTGTAAAGTAATTGACGTGTAGCATGTTATCGTGAAGTAGTTACACTGTCACCAATAGTCTGGGAGGTGCCCTGGAAAAGTAACTTACGTAATTATTTCTTCGTGTATATAATAATACAGTGTCCAAAAATTATATAAAACTATAGACACAAAGTTATTTTAACCAAAGGGAACATTGGGATACATAAAAAAAAAATTAAATTTTTGCAATGATACTCTTCCTCCAGGTGTCTAAAGTTGTCTGACGGTTTTCCGAGGTACCCTGTTGCGTGATTTCCCTCTCTCAGACCCAGGAACTTACTGGGATTGAGGGAAGAGATAGGGTGTGACTTAGTATAACCTAACACATTACTCACTCTTTATTTAGTAATAGTGCAGTTCAGTGACTATACACTCCTCTTGAGTCGTTAATCGCATGACATCACATGTTGACTTTGCACCGAAGTCCGGTTACGGTCAACCAATGTAGACGTTGGTCTAAGGTACGGGACTTCTCTGTCCGTGACCGTTACTACACGACCATTTGACTCAGAGTTTTTTTTTTTTTTTTTTTCTGGATGGTACCGACTAAAAGTTGATGGTTATGTTATCGTAACTTGAGACTTAATCTTCCCGACGGGTCTGAACCCGAACGTCGGTCACACTTGACTGAGGACCGGACAGCAACCTTGACGAGAGGGGTATTGTCAAGGATCTTTTCACAGAACGATAACTGTAGGGGACCGACCTCCCCTTCCTACATACGTCTTAGAACTCTTATTAACGAACTTCCGAGGATAAATTTGGTAGTTCAGACTGAAAAAGTATTGCTTATTTATTTCGTCTGATGGAATCCACGTCGTTAAACATGTAAGGTGTTCGACAACTTTTCTTAGATTAATCATGATTAATGTTATGATCTCACAGGGTTGTTTAATATTACGGTAACGAAGACATCTCCGTAACACAAATTTGTGAGACTTTGTAATTAATCAGATGTCTTGTTTACACACTCTATCCATAATAAGTCGTCACAGACTTTCGGTTAATAAATGAGACCCTTTCGGACTATGATAAAGACTATAATTTTTGTTTAACTGTCATCCTGTCCCCTTAGGGTCTTAATATACTTGAAGTACAGACTTGAGGAAAATAAAGTGACTCGTAACGACGACAGGGGTGTACTCTTTGCCTCGTGTCGGTCAATAGTCTGGGTTTTACGTGTCTCTTAGGTCGGAGCCTGAGGCGTTTAGGAATCCTCTAATAGTACGAACAAAAAGATTAAATTTTAGAAGGAAATACTCAGAAAACACAGAATAAAAGGTTTACATAGGATAAAATATTACCTCTTCAACAAATTTCCATGGTAAAATAATTTCAATTTTACTGGATGATACGGACGAAAGTGAATAAATATTTAAGGGATAATACAAACGATTGTACGTCTGTTTAAAATGAAGGACCTAATTCGATGAATTTTAGAGTAGATGACTTTTATAAGTGAAGTTTTATGTTAGTTTAGTAAATCTTAATTCTATACCTTAGTTCCCAAATCATTTACAAAGTTAGAGTAAAATTTTATTCATTCAACCCGAAGGAACCACCGAACCACCATCTTCGGTGACCGGTCACTTCCTCTGTACCCAAGTTAGGGACCAGGTCCTTCTAGGGTGAACGACTTCTCATTGATTCGGACACACGGTACTAGTGACTCGGACACGAGATCTCGGACCCTCGGTAATTGATGACTCGGATTCATGGTGGTGACGACTTCGGGTTCTCAGGACCTCGGGGGCGAGACGTTGGTCTCTTCGACGGTGTTACTCTTCAGGCACGTGGTATCGGTCCCTCATCGGGGGATAGTGGTGTTGGTCTTATTTCAGGCGTGTCGTTACTTCTGGCTCGTGTTAGTTTTTATTCGTTGATTTATTTTTATTTTGATATTTACTTATTTCACTTATTGAGTGACAAGTTTAGAATAGTTCGACTACGAGGAAAAGTAGTCTTTCCGCGAAACACCTGTTCTTTTTCGATACACCTGGTCCTGACGTCAAAGACCTTCTTGTAAACTATAAGACAACGAATAGGAGACTCTTTAAGTGGACGGACAGTTTCTCATCCGTGAGTTATGTACAATCACAAATTACAACGACAATAGTAATAATAGTGAGGAGTCCGGTCCTCAATAGTAAAAATCAATTCTTAATTATAGGGTTAACTTACGTGTCCAGAATGAATACGAGGTCTTAAGAATCGACAAAATTTAGATTTAACAACGACAACCAATCAGCGAGTCAGTACAGGTTGAGAAACGTAGAGGGATCTGACATCGGACGGTCCGAGGAGACAGGTACCCGAGAGGGTCCGTTTTAATGACCTCACCCAACGGTAAAGGAAGAGGTTCCCTAGAAGGGCTCGATCCCTAGTTTGGGCGTTGAGGACGTAACCGTCCGTCTAAGAAATGGTGACTCATGTAAAGTTAATTACAATGATTAAATTAGGGAGAAATATTACTTTGTCAACCTTTATAAATATGAGATCTATAAGTTAAGTCAGGGAGTTAGTACAGGGTAAGAAACACTGAGACATCTGACATCGTGTGGTCCAAAGGGACAGGTAGTGGTTGAGGGTCTCGAACGAGTTTGAGTACAGGTAGTTCAACCACTACAGTAGGTTGGTAGAGTAGGAGACAGACAGGGGAAGAGGACGGAAATTAGAAAGGGTCGTAGTCCTAGAAAAGGTTCTCAGTCAAGAAGAGTAGTTCACCGGTTTCATAACTTCGAAGTCGAAGTCATAGTCAGGAAGGTTACTTATAAGTCTTGGTTAAAGGAAGTCCTAACTGATCACACTAGTGAATGAGGTCTATAACATGTTATAATAATTACAACACTCACTTTAAATGGAAATAAGATTGATACAGTCAAAACAAATCTGGTAATAAGTCCGAAGGGGCCACCAAGACGTCATTTTCTTAGGTGGACGTTCCGTCCTCTGGGTCCTCTACGTCTAAACTAGGGACCCAGCCCTTCTAGGGGACCTCCTCCGTTACCGTTGGGTGAGGTCGTAAGAACGGACCTCTTAGGGTACCTGTCTCCGATGTCAGTACCTCGACGTTTCTTAGCCTGTGTTTACTTCGTTGACTCGTGTCTGCTTAATAAGTCTGTATGGATAGATTGAGTGAGTCGTACTGGATGCATCCTTTATTAGAATTTTTGTTCGTAGAAGTTAGGTTTAACCCTTTTGAATACTTAGGAATTCGATCAGGATTTTTGACACTCAACAGGAGATACTTGGGGGTTCCATTACCATGTTCTGACGGTGATTGTTACCGGAAAAACTTTCTTGTAGGTGTCAAAGTAAAGAGTCAGTTAGGACGAGTAGACAGGACCGGGGTCTGGTCGGGGTAGAGTCGTTAAGAAGTACTTCTAGACGAGGTGAGAAGAGGGTTTGGATGACTCTTACAACCATCGTCCATCATGCTGATGTAACAGGTTGTCGACAAGGTTGTCTGGGTTTTTACGTCATAAGTATAACGAGAAAGGATCTCTGTTCTTAATAAAGACACAAGATAAAGAGAGGAGTAACACAATAAAAGGAGATGAAATCGTGTACCTTGTATAAATAATTTTTTTTGACAGAATTGTGGTAACAGACGACTAAAGTAGTACAGACATTAAGGATTTAGACAAAGATAACTATTAAAAAAGGGAAACTCAATACTAGAAAAGGACAAAAAAGTAAACGGACCATTAAAAAATAGTCTACAACCCATAACACTTAAAATATAACAACTTATATATAAAATGACATAAGGATAGTCCTTTATAACCTGAAACAAGTCCGTACGTCAATTCAATGAGTCCTAGTCAAACTAGGAAGACTCCAAACGAAAGTGTAAAAAAAAAAAATTAATCTCGTCCAAGTCTGGTCACAATCTCGAATTTCAATTAAAGACAAGTGAGGATGAATCCTGAACCTCTTCCTTTACCGTTGGGTGAGGTCATAAGAACGGACCTCTTAAGGGTACCCGTCTCCTAGGACCGTCCGATATCAGATGCCCCCTGTGTTGATTCGCTTATTTTGTGTGTGTGTGTGTGTGTGTGTTATGACTCCTGGGGTGTGTTACGAGATACGTAATATTCTAGAAAGAGAATGTAAAACAACGATAACAACAAAAAGATTACAGGAAGATAAACCCTACTACCCCTACATTTGATAAAGATCTAGACCTACTGGAGGTCCTTGACAAACTGAGATATTTTAGTCTATGTGTACTAGCAGACAAGATCTTTTACCAGAATATAATGAAGAGACGAGTAAAAGAGGAGACGTAAAAGAAACAAGAGATAAAGACTCTTGAAGTCTCAGTCTGTGACTTTAAAAAATTAACTGAGAAATTAAAAATTTATAAAAAATTGTAACGGAGAAGATAAAGGATAGAAAACTAGAAAAACAAGATAAAAACGTTTTGAAAGAGTTGAAACAAAAGGTTTCGTTGTTGACCTAAAGACTTAAAGAACTAGTAATCTAAAAATTAAAGGTTCTCTATAAAGAATAAGATGATAGCAGTAAAGAACGTAACGGAACGTTGGACATGAACAAAAGGTTTGAGTTATGAAGAGAATAAAAAATCCCATAGGTGATATCAAATTTAAAAAAAGAGGAAAGTAAGTAAATAATTCGTTTATAAATAACCATTGTTTAGTACATAGTCTGTGACTAGAGAGTTTTGTTTCTGGGACAAGAGTACTTCCACTTTCAGCCACTATCCGTCCGTAATTTTTTGATCGTTTGTGTAAAATAATTTTACAACCAACCATTACTCACGATACTCCTGGGGGAGGTGGTTTGTGAGAGAGTGAACGAGTGATGTGAGGTGGGTACGGTCCGAAAGAAGTCAAACAAGTTCAAAGAAAAAGAGGAAGGGAAAGATATGTGACAAAAGATACGAGTTTTATAAGAAGGAATAGGACGACTCGTGACATAGAAGTCTCATAGAGTAGAGGAACGGGATGGTAGTCAAAAGGTTAGAGTGATGTGAAAGATAAGGTAAGTATTGTAAATAGTTTTGAACATTACAACAAATGAATGGTGTATTATCGGTAAGTACGAAGAAGGAACGGTTCACTCGGACTAAAACAAGTCCACAGCGATATCGGTGTCCCAAGTCTCTTCTATCCCGGACCGGGGTCGGTCCCCACTAAGACCTAATGAGATAGTTTTAGTACTATTAAGGTATGATAACGGTCACTACCGAATCCTTTCTTACGCACTGGGTCAAGACTAGTCACCCAGTGTATAGTTCCCTTCAGACGATGCCCTTCGACCTCTTTCAAACGAGAATATTTCGCTGATTTTCTTATCTATCAGGATAAGAGTCGGAGACCCTGTAACTAAATGAATTCTTACACCATAGAAAGCGATGAGATCAGTAGAAAGTTGTCATCCTCACGATTGCGTGTCTCTCGTCTTTCTGTTTTTATCGACTGAAAACTACTATAGTGCCTCGGTGATTTAATCAGGATAGAAGTACGAAGAAATACAAGGTTACTCGAGATGAACTCTTTAGATGATCTATTACTCGAAGTTTATGGTTTGTCTGTAGTCGTATTCCTCACTACTTAATTCATTGTAAATGAACCTTTTGTTCTTCATTTATTCTTTTTTCTTATATTACATTACCAATATACAAGACTGTGTCGTTTTATTATTTTATTTTAACCTCTTAACACTACCGTGCATATTTTGAAAACAATGATTAAGAAAAGTTGAATAAAAAATTAACCTCTTTTTAACGAAATGTTACGACACAACCAAAGACGGTATGTTGTTGCGTTTAGTCGGTATTAATATGTAGATAGTGGAGGGAGAACACGGAGGGGTGATTAAGCATTTTGTCAAACAAGTTGTCAAAAGACGTTAGTATCAACTACCACCATTATCAGTGTAATAACAGAGTATGTCAACGTACATAATTCACCCTATTACATCTTAAACTTCCATAAATTAAGGTAATAGATAACACTGAAACTCTTGGTTCTTTTTCCTCTGTTTTTACATTACATGCCTCTATGTTTAAAAAAAAGTATCAAGATAATTTTACCAGGTCTTTGTTGTCGGTTGGATCAACCGGAGACATCCGGGTTTTTGACAGAAGAATTTATGGTAAAAGGTGATTCTCTTTAGTCCCTAAGAAAATCTGTAACGGATAACGTTCATACCCTATCCTTTATTTGTACTACTTGGTTCTTGTAAAACTGGATGGTCTTCTGTTCTTTCGATAGTTTGTGATCCTCCCATTAAAGTTTTCCTGAGTCCTCGGTTGGACTTTTCCGAAAGTAACGGTCACTACCCTTAAAAGTTATTCCTATTCTTAAAAGTCATTCCTATTCTTAATGTTGTTCGAGTATTCAAGTATTATAAAAAGTTTAATTAATTATTAGAAGTCTCCTACTATCCTTTGGGTTTTAATAAAACTTTTGACAATTTATTTTACTTTCCCATTTCAAAAAATAAGACGGAAAGGATACACTTGATAGTATACTCCAGTGGTTTATCATTTATTCTTTTCATCGTGATGTATTTTGACCAGTTCGGTTGTTTACTTTTGTTTTAATGTATTAATCTTATAGTGGTAAGAAGTTAGGGTCTCTATAATTACCCAGAGTCGTTACTCGTAGTTATTGACGATTCACTTTTACTTTCACTGAGTCAGCACAAGCTGAGAAACACTGGGGCGCCTGATACGTCAGGTACCTTAAGAGATCCGGTCTTATGACGTCCCCCATCGGAAAGGGAAGAGGTCCCCTAGAAGGGTTGGGTCCCTAGTTTGTGTCCAGAGGGCGTAACGCCCATCTAAGAAATGGGCGACTTGGTGTTCCCTTCAGGTTCTTATGACCTCACCCATCGGAAAGGGAAGAGGTCGTCTAGAAGGGTTGGGTTCTTAGCTTGGTCTCAGAGGACGTAACGTCCGCCTAAGAAATGGTCGACTCAGACGATTGTAGTGGTATTCTCTGTCGGTTTACAATCCGCGGAGGTTTACTTCTTGTGTCGTGGTGGATGTCGGAACTGTTTTCATAATTAAGAGTTGGACTAGTGTAGAGTTATAGGGAGACAGTTAAACGTCTTTTATATCCTCTTTACATACCTTACCGCGGTACTTGTCAAAGGTCTGACACCCTTTTCACGTACAGGTTATCAGCTCTAGACAGTTATGTAATAAACGTTCATTTTTAATCTCTGCACTCCCTTTGGACGTCTAATTTCATTTGAAGTCAAGTCAAGTCAAGTCAGCGAGTCAGCACAGACTGAGAGACGCTGGGGTACTTAGCGTCGTGTGGTCCGGAGGGACAGGTAGTGGTAGAGGGCCTCAAGTGAGTCTGAGTGCAGGTAGCTCAGGCACTACGGTACTACGGTAGGTCGGTAGAGTAGGAGACAGCAGGGGAAGAGGAGGACGGGGGTTAGGGAGGGTCGTAGTCTCAGAAAAGGTCACTCAGTTGAGAAGTGTACTCCACCGGTTTCATGACCTCGAAGTCGAAATCGTAGTAAGGAAGATTTCTTTAGGGTCCCAATTAGAGGATGTCTTACCTGACCAACCTAGAGGAACGTCAGGTTCCCTGAGAGTTCTCAGAAGAGGTTATGGTGTCAAGTTTTCGTAGTTAAGAAGCCACGAGTCGGAAGAAGTGTCAGGTTGAGAGTGTAGGTATGTACTGGTGTCCTCTCTAAAAATATTACCCGTTCTGATTTGATATCACAAATTTTTATGTAACAACCCACTATTTTGATATACTTTACAGTCCTTCAGTAATGATATGTTAGAACCTACTGATCACACCAGCAAACAATATAACCGTCGGGGACTCCTTAGTGTTGAGTACCATAAGTACTGAAATACCTCAAGGAAGGAGATGTAGACTTGACCGGGGCTCTAAACGAAATTGGTTATCTTATACCGTCTCATTATGACACGACAAGGTTCCGATTCGGTATTTTTCGAGACCAGAAACGAAAGAACGTTTGACACTGGATCGTGAAATAAAAAAATCATTTCTTTTTGATCGATCAAGATAAGTTAAAATAAACCGTGATCCCCGTCTTATATAGGAATCTGGTATTTCCTCTTACTAAGGGACAAGGTGTTAAACCTTTGAAAATTTATCATAAAAGTTAGTACTCTAGATAAGCAAACAGAGAGTCTACTCCATGCATTTAATTTTTTTTTTTTTAAACAGATGGGAGGAGTTTTTAGTTGGAACTAAAAAGAAGACAACTTCCTTGACACGACAGTTGTCAGTCGACAGTTAGGTACTCCGTCGACATTAATCCTACCTCTTAGACTGGTACCCCTTACTGAAGTAAAAAAAAAAAATTAAACTTCTATTAACGAAATGTCTCAGTGCAACATAACCAAAGACGACATGTTGTTGTACTTAGTCAGTATTGATATGTATATATAGGGGAGTGAGACCTCGGAGGGAGGAGGGGTGGGGTAGGACAGGGAGATCCAGTAGTGTCTCGTGGTCCGACCCGAGAGACACAATATGTCGTCGAAGGGTGATCGACAGATAAAATGTATGACTGGATCGTAAAATTTTAAGTCCTGGGACGACCACTCTGGTTGTCGTCCCAACTTGTTGTTAGAGACCCTCATCAAAAAAAAAAAAAAACCTCTAATGTCTCCCCTCCGAAGACCCTACCGATGACTTCGAGAAAGGTAAAGAATTGGACCCACTACCGATGTCCTATAAGTGGAATAGTACTACATGATTCGATACGTAAACAAATGTACCAAAACCTCGGATACAAAATAAAAATTTATTTTTACCAAAATTCTTTTTCTTTTTTTAGGGGTACCAAACCGTCTCTCTTGAAATGAGAAGAAGGTTTTAAAGAAACCTGACACCTGAAAAATAAATAAATAAAAATCTGATACCTGAAAATTTTTTCGTGAGTTCCGAGGATCAAATTTTGAAAACTAAATAAGATTAGATAGGTGTCGTTGTAGGTTTGTGTAGTTCGTCTCTTTATATTTGAAGAAACCTAGAATCTAGAACGTTAAACATTTTTGCTCAATTAAAGAAAGTATATATTTAGAAGAGAAGTGAGGACACTCTTTTTTTGTATATCACGTTTTTTTTCTCCGTGAAAATATTTGACCGAACGTAAAAGAATGACCGTCGTTGAACGAGCAGAGAAAAATTTTACTCAAAAGGTCGAAGTTTCCTCTTTTACACATAATGTAAACCCTAACACACACACACACACAAAATCAAACCTTGACAATCTTAAAATCGGGAGCACAGTGTAAAATGATTTCACGAAATTTTGTCTAGTATCGTCTACTTAACACGAGAAAACAAGAGAACAGAAGGAAAAGTAATAATAGGAGTGGAGACTGAAGTAAAAGGTAAAGTGTTCCGTTTAACAACATCCATAGAAAAAAGAATTTTACCACAATCGATCGAAGTGACTGTTTTCTTTTATTTTATTTTAAAGACCAATTCCCTAGTTTAAAGTGACGGTATGTCGTGTATTTTATAAGACATTTCGAAAGTGTCAGGTAAATGAAACTAACTTAATCTTTGATGACAGTGTTTAACACGAGGACGATAACATGAAGAATGGACCCTTAGGTCAAGTCTATTATTAGGGTTTCTTATTGTCTCATTTTGGTATTAGTCAAGTTATCAGGTGTCGTTCTATTTATTTACTTTTAGTGATACCAGTAGTATCCTTAATGATAATGTTTTTTATTTATTTATTTTAAAATTTTAGTAATAGCAATAAGACCCTCAAAGATAATGATTTCGGGAGAACTCCTTCACCAAGAGAGCATCGTTTACAGGTGTCCTCTTTTTACACAAAGTAGTTCTGGTCTAGAACTAAATCGTAGAGTGAGATACTTAAGTAGTTTCGCACTTAACCCTGAGTTCTCCGTTCTGGTGAGAAAGAAGGTGTTCATGTCGTCTTTTGTCAAACAGACTCGGTTCACAGGAATAAAAATTACTCTAAAGAATCTAATTCTTTGAATTAAGTGTAATTTAAAGAATTTCAGAACTAAAGGTAAGTGTTTCTGATTTCCACCGTCTTTCATTAGCAACGGTGGTCTTTAAGGGTTAGACGTTATCAAAAGAATTACATTTTGAGGACGATCGAAGTAAGTCAAGTCAACGAAGTAATCATCTAACCATAAAAATTTTAATTCTATATTAAATCTACATATATTAGTTATGTGTAAAAACGTAATAAATATGACCCAGGAGAGGAAACGAGGGTAGGGACGATAAAGGTGGACTCCGTGACGTTAAGGAGTGAAGAATCCGTTTGAGTAAGTAAAGATGTTTAATCCTGACTCTGTTTATGAGTACGATATTAAGAATGGATGAAGGATGAGATAAACCTAATAAAAAAGAGTGTCTCCTAGATCCTTCCACGATATGAATCTTTCTCAAACTGACCCTTATTGTAATTATCGTGTCCCTTGTGACCAAATTCATTCTGTCTTCAAAGAGAGAAAGAATAATACCAGGTCTCCATTCATCAGGTTCCGACCATACCTTCAAGATGATGTACTTTAGGAGTCCTGGACCCGAGGAAAACAGGTGAAGTGAAACGTACTTAAGGAAGAATTTCTTGTGGGGTATCAGGTTCTACCGAAGAGGTCAGTACAAGTGTTAGATCGGTCGTCATACCTCCTGTTGTCTTTCTTTCCGTGTGGGAAATGAAAATTCTAGGGGGAAAGACCCCTAGTGTATGTTATGAAGGATGGATGTAGGGTAATCGGTCTTGAGTCGATGTACTGGGATAGATCAACATTTCGTCTGCGGTTGATCCACAGAAATAAGATCCTCAAGTACACCGGTCGATTATGAACCTCGAAGGTGGTAAAATTTTTCGTTCTCTTATAATACAATCCCCTATTGATCGTCAGAGATGGTCGGGTTGAACATAGAAAGTATTGTTCTTCATGGGTTTTCATCCCGTCCGTCAGTCACTCCAAACGACCCGAGGTTGAAGAGGAGAGACTCCGACGGAGCCGGACCGTGTCGAGGTGCACAGGGGAGACAGAATTCGATCGAGGGAAGGACGAGGAGTTCTGTGTTTGTCGTCAAGATCCGTAGTATAAAGTCTACGTTGTTTTAGGTTTTCTTCTCCTCCTTCCTACATAGAGAAGGGAGACAGGGGAAAACTTTTCCCTTCTTTTAAAAGAATCTTCGTCGACCGTTTCAAGGGAAGTTCAGAGTCACCGGTCTAAAGTAGTGTTAGGGTACGAAACATGTGTCGACTGGGAACTTATAGTACCACCACCCCCCCTTACCCACACTCCCCACGGGTGGGAGGTGTGTCAACCGGGAGGTATATACGTAAGGAACCATAGTCGTCAAGGAGGTATGGAGACCAAGGTGTACCAGTCTAAGTTGGTTGACACTTAGTGCCTCATGACATCGTAAATGATACCTTTTGTTTAGAATGGGTACTCAAGTTTGGGCACAACATGTTCCCAGTTGACGTCAGTGACTGTTCTTCTGTGTCTTACTATCCGTCCCTGGGTAGTCGTGGGTAGAGAGTCTTCGGTATTCACCCCGATTGGAGAGACTTTGTCTCCCGACGTGTCTCCAAGTCATGGGGTTGTTTTCGCCCCAAGACAATAACTTCTCCTTACCCCTTTCCTACAACCCCACCGTCGATTACCACAGATGGTGTAAGACATAGGATTTCAAGGTATGTCAACTGGAAACTTGTTGTGTCCAAACTTGAGACACCCAGGTGGATGAAAAAAGTTATCATTTATGATATCGAGATGTGCTAGGTGTCAACTGACTTAGATCCCTACACCTAGGTGTGAGTCACTCCTTGGAGTCAATAATTCCTGGATGAGATTCAATATGCGTCTAAAAGTTGTCGTATCTCCTAGACGTGGGAATTGGAAGTACAACAAGTTCCCAGTCGACATGATAATGATCTCTATTTGACCAGAGATTCTAGTCTGGTCAAGAATATGGGTAGAGGATGGTTGTTTAATGTTCACTTCTTTTTCGTTTACACATCTGATCATTGATGTTTAGATCCAACGTATCTGGTGTCTGAAGGATCACAGGTAAGTAAGGTCTGTGATGTTAGTCGCACATAAAGGGTAAAGTCGACGCAATCGGGAATACCATATTTATCCTCTTTTAAAGGGACTCTCTTTATGTACAACAAAAATTCAACTTTGAGTGAAGAATGAAATATTCGTAGTCTAGGAAATACTCGTAAAGTCTTCTTCGGTGAAATGTCCAAGTCACACCGACTGCTGCGTTATTCTTCAGTCAAAAGGACTGATAGACGACGACGGTCCGGACCTTCACGGGAGGGGGTGGTTCTTGGGTACATCGGAAGTCAAGAGTCGATGTCATGACTTAAAGGTCACTGAAAGACCGGGAGGTGCCCTGTATACACCCTCTCAAAAGTTCAAACAAAAGAAAACTAAGTAATTGTTAAGTTGTCGTTAAAAAAATTTCTTTGTTTTAATAACGGAATTGTCCTTTTGTGACAAAAACCTCGCCATCAAGTGAAAATCCGTATGGTTTTCAAACTTTCCTTTTCTTTTGTTCGGTCATTTTCTTTTTTCACGGGATTTTACTAGTGACTACGGACGTAATATACTCGAAAGAAAAAGGAATTTCTTTTTGGGTAAATCCAGTGATGATTTTTCGTAAAGACTTCCGATTGTCTACTATAGTGGGTACACTAATGTTTAACTAGAATCATAATAAATACTTATCGTAGTAAAATAGTTCTCTGCAATGAGTTTCTGAATATCTGTGATAGGAGTTTTACATAAGACAGGAATTCTTTGTACTCGGTTAGTCATTAAAAGTTTTGATTGTAGAAATCTCTGTTTCATTGTAGAAATTGTGGAGACTGTAGGGAAATGGATCTCTAACTGATTTAGGATTCTTTATTTAATGAAAACTTTATAGACACACTGTCTCTAGTGATAATTGTGTTTCAAAACTCCGTGTGTTTGCTTTACCGTCGACAATTTACTAAACGACTTTTCGATCACGACTAAGTCTTAGTAGTCGGATGATTTTATGTCGACGAGAGTTGTGCATGTTCTAATTCAAGTGTTTTAAGTGACGTTTACATAACTGATCAATAGGAGGTACAACCGTTTCAAATAATTCGAACTTCCTTTCAATAACAGAGTCGATGTCCTCGAAAGTTTAGGTATGATAAAGTGACCGTCGATGAAATACTCTTTGTCCAGTATTTTAACACAAATTTGAAATGGCAGTATAAAAGTTAACAAGACGAATACTAATTTAGTTTGGAACTCTTATAAATACCCGATTTCCTACCCGTTTCGTCACTTCTGTCCCAATACCAAAAAAAAGTCCCTAGACCCCGAAGTTTTGACAGTCCTTTAGTGTCGGAGTACTGGAAGAAAACGAGTACGTGATTGTTAAGTGTTGTGGTACGTAAAAAGGTCACGACAAAAGAGAAAAACCGTTCTGGTCATAAGAGCTTACTCCTCTGAAGAGTAAAAGAGACCTCCATAAGTTGAAATTGAGAAGAGAACGGAGGTGGGGATGTATAAAACTTTCACGGGAGGGTTTGTTTATTACTCCTCTACATTCTCTTGTTTGTTCTGGTCTCCTACATTACTGGCAGTGCGTAGACAATATCAAAATTATGTAAGTCTTGTGTAAATAATGGTTAGGAAGGACACGTGCTCGATAGAGTATAAAAACATACATATTATTAAACTAAAGTCTTACTTTTTCCATTGTGTAAAAGAATAGTGTACTCATGTTATGATCGTAGTCGTTGTTATTGGCACCATTGGTACTTCAGAAGAAGTTCGTTCAATTGGGGAGTATACCGACCTGAAGGTTACTAACGATATCTACCGGTACGATGTTGAAATACACAAAGATTCGAAAAGTCACTTTATGCCACAATATTTTATTTGCGGTATTTGGATAAAACGATTATTGATTTACGTTCGGGGAAGAGTGTTACAAGATAATGTAACAAGAAAGTCAGGGGATGTGTGACTATAGTTGTTATTCGGACATCGGTTTAAAATTCTGATTCCGTGTGAATCAAATCGAAAAAAAAAAGATTATATTTATTTAGTAGGTAGAAAAGGGCGTACAATTTATTTGTCGTTTCCTTATGAACTGGTTCAAAACGAGGGACTGTCATACCCGACAACCACTAGTAGGTGGAGACTTTCGTCGTCTCGTCTTCAGACCTTTTAGTTAATTTAACGAGAGTGCACGGGACTAAACTATAGGCAAAATTCGCCAAAAGTTACAACACCATTGACGTTCGTTTATGTCTTATTCGTATGATTGATTTAGGAAGGGAGAATCCTTTACCAAGTCCCCGGTCTTTCTCCAATAGTCTTTCTTGAATTAAAAAAAAAATTGTCTTAATCCTATTTTGGATCTCATATTATGATCAAATCGTCCATAAAGATTTCGGTCTTTTTGTTTAAGTGCTCGATTGGTTGACAACCCATCACCACCAGCCGTTCCAAACACCCCCTCCCTTCTCTTTCTCCGGTTAAAGTGGGTCCTCTATTTCTCAGTACTAAAGGACGTCAAAGTCGAGTCAAACCCAAAATAAAAGAAGACGGAGTGTAAGATGACATAGTGACAAAGGGACTTTCAGCGAGTTCACTCAAAGAGAGGCAGATGTTGAAGTCAGTGCCAATGTGTTGTGCGCACAAGGAGAAAACGGACGGGCGGCGGGAACGGGGAGCGGGGAGCGGAGGGGAGGCCCTTCCCTTGTTGGACCCTCCCCTTACTGTGACCGAGCGACGGAAACTACTTTGGTAGGGCGTTCACTGTAATACTTCGAGTTCACTTCGACACCGGCTGCGACGGAAAACGTTTTGGGCCGGTTATAGTGGTCCTCCCCTTAAGTCGCGTTCTCCGGCCCTTAGGGGTCCCTTTAGAGATCTTCACTCCCCATAGGGGGGACAAGAGAAAAGCCGTTCAAGTGTTTCCCGAGTCTTGACACACGGTGCGGTCCATGTCCCCCCGCTCCACAACGACGCGCCCCCCGCCCCCAACCCCACACGTCTTGACTGTGCCTTCTGGCGTCACACCGCCTTTGTTCCCCCCACCAGGGGGAGAGGCGTCGGCCGTGGACGCAAAGGGTTGGCAGGCCGCCGCGCAGACTTCGTAGGGCTCGGATACGCGGGACCTGGGCGCGTGGGGTGGGGCTGGACCCGCGAGGCCGCTCGACGGGAGGCCGCGACCCTGGGCGGACCGACCCCCTGGGCGGACCGACCCCTCCCCGACACGCGGGCCCAGTAGGCGCGCGGGCGTCGAGAACTCGGCCGGCACCTCCCGCCCTCGCGCCGCCCATGGCGCGCTCAATGGGCGAGGGCCTGGACACGGGCCCGCGGGTCGGACCGGGGTCCGAGGCCCGCCTGGGCAGCGCGAGGGCCCTTCGGGGGCCGCCCGCATGGAGCCTACATCCACGTGAACGAGAGCAGGTCGACCGACCTCCGGCTCGGCGGGTACCACTGCCACGGCCTCCTACGCCTCGCGGCGCCGACGGGCCCGCCCTTTCTGCCTGTGAGGGCAGCCGCGGGCGACGGTCGAGGACCTTCAACCACGCTGCCGCTAGGCCCGAGACGTTAATTTCCCGTTTGAAGGAGGCTCTCCGCGCCGGACGGCCCCGCGGAGGAGGCCCAGGCGCGGGAGATTCCTAGACACCCGGCCGGGCCTCGACAGAAGGGCGGGAGCGAGGTGACCACTCGAGCTCCCCTACAGCCCAGACCTTCCTGAAAAGAAGAGAAGCGACCGAAGAATAAAAGTGGAACCCCAGTCTCCTGTCAAAGGGACCACTGGCCTGTGGAGACTTCCACCTTGGAAGGAGGAGTGGAGAGTCCTCCACCTCCAGTTCCCGGGGAACGAAACGTGGGGGAGGAGAAGCCATGGTCTTCGTTGTTAAGACCTCGTAGTGGATTCTTGAACAATCTGTACGTTTTAGATCCTCCGTCGATTAAGTTAAATCTCCCAAATATACCTGCATAAATGTTTTGTCTTCATCTTAGGGTTTACTTCAGTTGTTTGAATTCCAGTGGTCCCCTATCCCCTACCTAGGAAAGTCCCCTACCTAGGAAAGTCCCCTACCTAGGTCCCCTCTTAAGGTACTTGACATGTCAGGTACCCCGACGTTTCTCAGTCTGTGTTGACTCGCTGAAAGAGAGTGTGTGTGTGTGTGTGTCGTCTACCTACCCCCTCCCCCAACCCTCTAACCGTGACTGTGTGTGTGTGCTGATACATGAATTTTCCATTGATTGTTCTTGGATGACATATCGTGTCCCTTGAGAGGAGTCACGAGATATACTCTTTTCTTAGATATTTGTTATCACTTATGTACATGGACATTTTGACTAAGTGAAATAACATGTGGACTTTGATTGTGTTGTAACATTTAGTTGATATACCGGTTATTTTTAAAAATTTTTTCTTCAACTCGGTTCCTCCCTCACCTCCTACTTCCCTTTTTTCTCTCTTTAATTTTTTTTTTTTATCTCTTTTGGATTCAAACCTAGGATGTTATCCGAGTGTCAGGTCGTTGAAGAACTCTAAACTAGTTTTAGACGACAACCTCGAAATCTAAGGGAAGGAAAGGAACTGTTCGATCTTTATCAAGTAATCTTTCCCATGAACAAGAAAAGGGTGTTCGTGACAAATCGAACCGTCGAGGAGGGTTTGTTCTTGGTCGAACCATCTTCCCAGTGGTGAGTAGAGAGGGATAAGAATCGTCAGTCTAAAATCACTGAGGACGACTGAATTGGAAGTTCCAGTTTGCTAGACAAGTGTGTTCTTGGTCCGGACTCCCCCTGCAAAAAGAGAGGTTTCAATGAATAGATCGTAAGATTGCGTTTCTAAAGAGTATGGAGTGGGGGTCAGAGAGTGTAGAATGCAAGGTCAAGGTCAAGCAGCCATTTAGGAAAGTTTAGCTGAAGGTTTTATTTAGGTCACAGGTTGGTAAAGAGTAGGAGAGGTGTCGATAGTTGGGGTAGTAAAGAGTGGACCTATTAATGTGTACGGAGGATTGACCAGACAGAGGAAGTCTCTTTTCGGTGTTTCAGACAGTGACTGTGTTCGGGGCTGAAGGAGAGACGGGAGTGGATGGTGGGTGAGAGGGAGGGGAAGGTCGGGATGACCGGAAAAACGAGACGATCCCGTGTGGTTCGAGTCCCGGAAAAAACGTGTACGAGCGAGAAGTGGGTCGAAAGAGAAGGGAGTCTATTAAGCGTACCGAACGGAAGGTTGACAGAGTGAAGTAAGTTAGAGATGAATTTAGGATTATATAGTCTCTACGAAAGGAATTGGGGCACAAATTTGTGGCCCGAAGTAGGGAGACGGAGAAGGGGATAAGTATAGTTGGTCGTAGTAGACTGTACAAAGAAAGACCGAAAGGGGTGACTTTACCTTTAAGGTACTCCAGTCTCTGACAGAAACAACTACGACAACAACGACAAAAAGGAAACAATTCCCGTCCCTAAAAATACAAGAGACTATTATACAAGCTACGGATCTTGTCGTGGATCGTGTATCGTCCACGAGTCATCTATTGAGAACTTATTCACTTCCTTACTCTATATTTTATATTCTTAGACGTTAGTTACCTTCGACACTAGAGTCACCTAGTTCTCGTAAAGGTCGATAAGTCACTAAACTGGCTAAGTCAGAAGTTGAGAAAAGAGTTATAAGATCAGTCGAGAGTCATAATTCCCATAGTATGTTATGTGAAATTTACATAGTATACTATGTGTCATTCACATAGTATAGTATAGTAAGAAGAGTCTTTTCATTAAGGAAAGTAATATGTTTAAGTATATTAATATGGAGTCTTACGACAATAAGAACAATTTCTCTTGATCAAACCTAGAGGACAGTCTCATCTCAAAATCGAACAGTGGAGAACAAACCCTTATGTGACTCTTTTCTGACTAATATGACTAAATAGTAAGAAACGAGTAAACATCGTAAGTGTTTTACTTGTTCCATGTGTCTTCCTAAAACATACCACATCAATAATTCTAAATATTGGTCCGTCAAGGTCGGACCTTGGACTGGACTTGTACACTGGCCCAGTTCAAAGAATTGAATGGACAGAATCAGAGGAATAAACAATTTGTCTCAATCATTGTGAATGGAGTATCACATCTGTTTTAATTTAAAATAACCCAAACACTTCGTGAATTGGATAGGGATCCTTGTGTCATTCACAAGTCATTTACCTTTAATCCTAAAAATAATAATCATTCCTGTTGTCACCAGTCTCTCCGTTAAAAGATCTCTTTCATCTAAAATTAACCTGGAACTTTTAGTAACTACAATATAATTCGTTCTTGAAGACAAGGGAAAAAAGGGTTTTGTTTATTTCGAGAAAAAGGGATTAGTCAAATGTCTTTTTTTAATTCCTTAAGTAATAAAATCAGTATCATAAATTATAAACGTTTAGGATTCACCCTTAGTAAAATAATTAGTGTGTGATTTTTACTCAGAGGTTCGTTAAACTATCGAAAAACTTGGTCTAAGTTAAAGTACACTAAGTTTAGTCGATCAAATCCTTTAAAGGAAACTTTACAATCAAAAACATGACGTAGTTATAAACCCCCGAATTTTATGAGAATTTCTAGTAAAGAAAGTTCATTTAAAGTGTATGATTTTTACCAATGGAAAAATTGTAGAAATAACTCTATATTAAGTGAGTTTCATAGAAAAAAAAAATTCCTTGTTAATCAAATTATCTGTAGAGCGTGGAACTTTTACATACATACAAAACCCTAAGGAAACGTACAGTATCTTAATACTTGGAGAACAAACAGTGTAAGAGTAAACTGGTTATATGACATTGTGTGTGACGTATAATTTATGTAAAACGAAGTCATCAAGTCAAGTCAAGAGAGTGAGAAACTCTGGGGTACCTGACGTCGTGCGGTCCGAAGGGACAGATAGTGGTTGAGGGTCTCGAACGAGTTTGAGTACGGGTAGTTGAGTCACTACGGCAGGTTGGTAGAGTAGGAGACAGCAGGGTAAGAGGAGGGTGGAAGTTAGAAAGGGTCGTAGTTCCAGAAAAGTTTACTCAGTCGAGGGGCGTAGTCCACTGGGTTCATAACCCTCAAAGTCGAAGTCGTAGTCAGGAAGATTACTTATAAGTCCTGACTAAAGGAAATCCTACCTGACCAACCTAGAGGAACGTCAGGTTCCCTGAGAGTTCTCAGAAGAGGTTGTGGTGTCAAGTTTTCGTAGTTAAGAAACCGTGAGTCGAAAGACATATCAGGTTGAGAGTGTACGTATGCTGATGACCATTTCAGTATCGAAACTGTCTACCTGAAAAGAACCGTTTCATTACAAAGACGAAAAATTACACCACAGATCCAACCAGTGTCGAAAAGAGGGTTCCTTGTTCGTAAAAAATTAAAGTACCGATGTCTGTGGTAGACGTCACTAAAACCTCGGGGGGTTTTATTTCAGACAGTAACAAAGGGTCAGATAAACAGTACTCCACTACCCTGGTCTACGGTATTAGAATTAAAACACTTACAACTCAAAAATTGGATGAAAAAGTGAGAGGAGAAAGTGAAAGTAGTTCTCCGTTTAAGAAGAAGCGAAAGTCGGTATTCCCACCACAGTAGACGCATATACTCCAATAACTATAAAGAAGACCGTTAGAAGTAAGGTCGAACACGAAGTAGGACGGGTCGTAAAACGTACTACATAAGACGTATATCCTCTTCCGTTACCGTTGGGTGAGGTCATGAGAACGGACCTGTTAGGGTACCTGCCTCCTCGGACCATCCGACGTTAAGTACCCCAACGATACTCAGTCTGTGCTGACTCGTTGAAATGAAAGTGAAAAGTGAAACTGAGTAACCTCTTCCCTTACCGTTGGGTGAGGTCACAAGAACGGACCTCTTAGGGTCCCTGCCCTTTCGGACCACCCGACGGAAGATACCCCAGTGTGTCTCAGTCTGTGTTGACTTCGGTGAATCGTCGTCATCGTCGTCGTCGTAAGACGTATATTCAATATATTCGTCCCACTGTTATATGTCGGAACTCCATGAGGAAAGGGATAAACCTTGGTCAGACGACAAGGTACAGGTCAAGATTGACAACGAAGAACTGGATGTATGTCTAAAAAGTCCTTCGTCCATTCCACCAGACCATAAGGGTAGAGACATTCTTAGAAGGTCAAACAACACTGGGTATGTCAGTTTCCGAAACCGTAATCAGTTATTTCGTCTTTCACTTCAGTGAGTCAGCACAGGTTGAGAAACACTGGGGTACCTGACATTGGATGGTCCGAGAAGACAGGTACCCCAAGAGGTCCGTTCTCATGACCTTACTCAACGGTAAAGGAAGAGGTGTTATTTCGTCTCCGTCTACAGAAAGACCTTGAGAGAACGAAAAAGTTACTATGTCGTCTACAACCGTTAAACTAGACACTAAGGAGACGGAAAAGATTTGGGTCGAACTTGTAGACCTTCAAGTGTCAAGTGCAAGACAACTTCGGACCGAACCCCTTAAACTCGTAATGAAACGATCGCACACTCTACTCACGTTAACACGTCATCAAACTCGTAAGAAACCGTAGCGGAAAGAAACGTTAACCTTACTTTTGTAGAAAAGGTCAAGACACCGGTGACGACTCAAAAGGTTTAAACGACCGTATAACTCACGTCGTGTAAGTGTCGTAGTAGAAAACCCTAAACTTTATCGAGTTGACCTTAAGGTAGGGAAGGTGATTGAAACAAGTATGACTACGATGGATTCCGGGTAAACTGAAGTGTAAGGTCCTACAGGTCGAGATCCACTCACTAGTGTGGTAACACTAATAGACCCAGCACTTGTAGAAAAAACATATCAAGAAGACACATAAGAACGGTGGAGAAGAATTATATAAGACGAAGACAATCTAGGTATCGTAGACAAGAAATAACACGGTTAGAAACGTACTTTTCAAGGGAACCATAGAGATTAAAAGAACTTCTCTAGAGATCAGAAAGGGTAAGATAACAAAAGGATATAAAGAAACGTTACTAGTGACTCCTTCCCAAAGAATAAAGAGGAACTATAAGAAACCTTAAGACGTAAGTTTATCCATACATAAAGGAAAAGAGGAAACGGAAATCGAAGGGAAGAAAAGAGTCGAAAAACTTTCCGAAGGAGTCGGTAAAACGGAAAAACGTAAAGAAAAAGAACCCCTATCAGAACTAGGGACAGAGGACATGTTACAGTGTTTGAAGGTAGGTATCAAGTAGTCCGTGAGACAGACAGTCTAGATCAGGGAACTTAGATAAAGAGTGAAGGTGACATATTAGTATTTCCTAAACTAAATCCAGTATGGACTTACCAGATCACCAAAAGGGATGAAAGAAGTTAAATTCAGACTTAAACCGTTATTCCTCAAATACTAGACTCGGTGTCAGTCGAGGGCCAGAACACAAACGACTGACATATCTCGAAGAGGTAGCAACCGACGTTTCTTATATGGTTAGACTAAAGTCACAACTGGTAGACCACTGTAGGTACATATCTCAGAAGAGAACACAACAATCTTCTCCCACAAACGATACTGGTCACGTAAGAGAACCGTTTTGAGATAATCGGAAACGGGACGAAGTAAGGCATGAGGTTCGGGTTTGAACGGACAATGAGGTCCATAGAGAACTGAAGGATGAAAATGTAAGGTCAGGGAATATTACTTCCCTGTAGAGAAAACTCACAATTAAGATCTTCTAGAACATCCAGAAGTATCTCGACAAGTTGAAGTCGAAGAAGTCGTGATGACCAGTCCCGTATCTGGACCTAATGACACTATAACTTACCAAACGGAACCTTTGCTTGTCTCCAGTAAGACATCAAAAACTCTAACGTAGGTTCATGACGTAAAGTCCGAGAAAACAACTGATACTACCGATGAAGCAAAGAAGATTCCCTAAGAAGGGGTGTCATTTTGTGTAAAGGAATATAAGAGGGAACTTATTAGAAACTTCCAACATGATTGACATCCGTTTGACATTTTAATTAATTTAAACAGAGACTTGGAGAGGATAGAAAGGAATCGTGAGAAAAGAGGAGAAAAGAAACATATTAAAGATTTCTTACGGGTTGAAATAGTTGTTTTGAGAGTATCCAACAACATGTTTTATCTCAATTGATGACTTTCAGTAAAATACTTGTTAAAAAACAAAGAAAAAATTTACTTCGAGGATGTGAATGGTCGTTCTAACAAAGTCATGAGATTATACCAGACAGAAAAGGTCTCCATGTTCCAAATCTTAGAGGTCAGTGGTAAGACTGTAACTGAACGGAGTACTAAACCCCTTTATTGAATTTAAAAGATTAGAAATATAAAGAAAAGAAGTTTTACTCATAGACACTTTTAATTTACTCTAGTCTGACATATGTATTATGTGTTATGATTGTACAAGTCGTATATAAAGTGTTAGAGATTTACTTCGTTCGTACTTTTTTCCATTATTTACTTTTACACGAAATAATTGTATTATTACAATTAAGAAAAATAAGAATACGAATAAAATCGTGGAAACTAAACACATGTTATTTAGTGTGAAAGGTCCTCCGTCCCGTAGTCCTGTCTAAAACTTTTCCTTTCGTTACACGGATAACATAAAATCAACATATAGACTTTTTTTTTTACAAAAGTACTATGTTTGACATCTTTTACCTCGACCAACTTTATCTCTCTTATACATCTTCTACCTTAGGTTGAAGAGGAGTAGTCACTAAGAACTCCCCTTCAAAGTTTTCCAGGTTCCTACACACCTTAAAAATAATCTTTTTCAGAAGAAAAAAATTCAAATGTTTCTAAGGAAGCCAAGTTACACGAAAAGTTTATACTTAGTAGAGTTGACATACATCTAGAGGTCGTATCACACTCTGGAATCTGTATCTCATCTTCAGTTTCATAAAATTGTCTTTGACTGTTTCCGAACTTTGATTCCTACTGTTTGAGATCTGGGTTATCCCGTTAATCTGCACATGCATGGTCAGAAGTTTAGATTGTTTCTGGTTTTCGTTGGTTCCGGCGTTCACTCTACGACGACCGGAGCCTAGGGACTCGCGTCAAGGTCGGTACAATGAAGGTGGAGTACTTCTACCCAAAACACTTCCCCACTCGACACCCGTACCACCGACCCCATGAGAAGCCGTAGAAAAGGGAAGAGTCCCAGTCTTATACCCCAGTCCTCGACTACCCACCATAGTCCTTTTGGTACTACGTTACACCACCGTGGAAATCGTGTAAGCATCGATAGTCCTACCTGTATGCTACGAGTAGTCCCGTCACAACGGGTGATGTAGGTGGGAGAGGGCAGTCAGGGTCAGGTACGTGATATTATTTTGTTCAGAAACTAAAGTCGGGGAAGTACCTAGTGTCGGAACAACACCAACTTCCCTGAACGTATTGAGTCACTTCGATACTCGGTACGACCCGTCCCAGTGGTTTCTACTTCTCCAGTATTACTTCTCAAGACTGTTTCCCTCCTCCCTTACCGTTTGGTTAGGTCATAAGAAAGACACTGTTACGGTACTTGACAAACGTTTCCATTTTTCCATACTGTAACTTTCTACTCGCGGGGTCCAATCTTCCACAGATTATACGATGACCCCTTCTCGTCTAACTAAATTCTTTCTGTTTCTTATCTGGTCGTATCAATGAGAACGTTTTTAGATACTGACATAATAACGGTATCTATTTGTCTAATATCCCAAGAAGACTTCCGTTCTGATGGAACATGAACCTGTTTACCAATCAAATCATGTTCACGTGTTTCTCTTCTCACGGTGGACGACCTGGTCGATACTATGAGGCACGACCCGACCCCGATATACTTTTACTTCCTTTACTGTCTCTGAGACCAGGTTTAGTTTAAGTGTACGAACGGAAATTTAATCAAATTGTCAGTAAACCGTAATAAGTCGATAACGAAGATTCGACGAAAACGAGTCGACTGTTTACTTAATGAGAAGGTCTTGTCTGAAAAGACAACTTAAATAAACCCCCTGATTAAGTTAATAAAATATAATGCTCGAATATGATTGACGAATATTGTGTCAAACTGCAATTAATATTAGGGTAAAACATTTCGTATTAGAGAACTAACAAAGGAAAACGTCAGAGTCAAGGGAGAAAAGATATGTTACGTAATTAAGAGGATCAGCCCATCGTTATCAACACTTTTCATTATACGGTCGCGAGACTGAAGGTAACGTCGCACGAATTTAGCCCTCTACCCTCCTCCATAACTGTTCGTTGTGGTCCCTCTACGTCATTGTCACCCCGACGAGGTAGTTCCACCCCTACCTATAACGTAGTGACTTTAACAAATCTTAAGGATATGTACTATTATGCTTTTACGTTCGACTGAATCACAATCAGTGAGTCAGTACAGGGTGACAAACGTTGGGGTACCTGACATCGGACGGTCCGAGGAGACAGGTACCCTAACAGGTCCGTTCTTATCACCCAACGTACGGGAGGAGGTCCCCGAGAAGGGCTGGGTCCCTAGCTTGGGTCCAGAAGACGTAATGTCCGTCTAAGAAATGGCAGACTCGGTGGTCCCTTCCCGTTTTACTGAATCGGTAAAAAAAAATTACACCATAATCGAAATTGATTCATGTTTCTGAAGGTCAGTACAGTGGGTCCCTAGTAAAATAGGTGATGAGATAAACCGAAGATCAGAGAACGGAGAGAGGAGTCGTTACCATTCCGTCTATGGGAAAGGTGTCTCTTCCCTCAGGGTACCAGACAACGGAAACGGTCATTACTTTTAAAAACTCTTGGTCCACCGTTTCGACACCGGTGACCGTAGAAAGTGTACTTGATGTAACTTTCTTGGTCCTACAGAGAGGACTAACCACTGGTGTGGTCAAGAAGAGTCCAATCGTGGAGGTCAGTGGTACGTGGTCACAGTTTAAACTAATTTAGTCATGAGAAAGGTCAGAGGTTCAGTTAAACTTACCACAGTAAGTGGAACTACTCCCTTAGCTCCCATCGCCTACCACGTTCGTAATACCCAGTGGTCTACTCCCTAAGGGAAACAGGGGTCTTTCTAGAAAGGGTGAAACGGATCGAACATGGAACGGAGGAGTCCACATTATGTTACTTGTCGTTTCGTTGGTGACCACAGTATCTAGTCCACTTTTAAGAGAGGTCAAAATAGTCGCGACTACTGTAGGTATTTTGGTCGTCCCATTCAATACAACCACGTCTGGAACGATAGTGAGAATTACTTTAAGACGTATGCCTAGAAGAGATAAAGTAGAGGATAACCCCGTATGAACTCAGACAAGGAATCCTTTTACTAATCCCCGTTTGTAAGGGATCAAACACCCCTGACCATCTACCTGCTCCTCGTTTGTGTGGTGAGTCAAATAGGCCGTAGCTTTCGAAACCTCGACTACACCCGAAGTCCACGAAGAGCCCTCGTGTTCGACACCGACGAGATCCGTGACCCGTCCTTTTTCTCGACTGAATCAAAATAATAACGAAAAAACAAGAGATGTCTGTTACATAGGAAATAACGGACTTGGTTCCTGTCTAGGAAGAGTGTCGTAGAAGGGTTATGAGAAACGTGAGTGTTTATCACACTCATCCTGTCTCTACAGGTCTAAAGATACGGAATACAAACTTTCTTCATAAGAAGGTGTGACCGTATTAAAAAACTTGGGTCAATTTTGACAGAAGTAGGTGTGACGGAATTTAAGGAAAAGAATAAAACTGTAACGTGGTTAATAGTAAAGTAAATTCAACATTTACTATTTCGATAGTGAAAATTTGTGGAATTCCACCTAGTTAAATTAGTCTAATGTAAGAGGATTTTAAATCGGTTGTAATCGAGTGACATTCTTATTGTCAAGACTTCTTCTTTCTCACACTCCCGGAAACTTTATGTAAAACAATCAGACGAAGGTTTGACCCGGTCAATCTTAGAACGGGTCCTAAAGAGATAACATCGATGACTTTTTCTTGACAACCCGATGGGGCCACCGAGTCACCACCTCTTAGGTGGATGGTCACGTCCTCTCTGTCAAAGCTAGGTACTAGGTCCCTCTAGGTTGCAAGACACCTCGTTGATTCGAGTACGTGGTGTTTGTAACTCGGACCTGGGATCTCGGGTCCTCGACGGCGACGACTTCAGGTGTACGGGACCTCGGACACAAGACGTTGTTCTCTTCGATATCTCTGGGTGCGTTGAGTTAGTCTCTTTTCGGGCCCGTCGGTACTCCTCGGTTATGTAATTATTTTGTAAAAATTTCCTTTTGTTGACGAGGGAAAGGGGAACCCGACTATTTGACCATGCAGTATTTAGAACTCGACGAGACAAGTCGAGTCAAGTCAGCGAGTCAACACGGGCTGAGAAACACTGGGGTACTTAGCGTCGTGCGGTCCGGAGGGACAGGTAGTGGTTGAGGACCTCAGGTGGGTTTGGGTACAGGTAGCTCAGTTACTACGGTAGGTTGGTAGAGTAGGAGACAGTAGGGAAAGAGGAGGACGGGAGTTAGAGAGGGTCTTAGTCCCAGAAAAGTTTACTCAGTCGAGAAGTGTAGTTCACCGGTTTCATAACCTCAAAGTCGAAGTCGTAGTCAGGAAGGTTACTTGTGGGTCCTGACTAGAGGAAATCCTACCTGACCAACCTAGAGGAACGTCAGGTTCCCTGAGAGTTCTCAGAAGAGGTTGTGGTGTCAAGTTTTCGTAGTTAAGAAACCGTGAGTCGAAAGAAGTGTCAGGTTGAGAGTAGGTATGTACTGGTGACCTTTTTGGTATCGGAACTGATCTACCTGGAAACAACCGTTTCATTACAGAGACGAAAACTTATACGATAGATCCAACCAGTATGGAACGGAAGGTTCCTCATTCGCAGAAAATTAAAGTACCGACGACAGTGGTAGACGTCACTAAAACTTCGGGCCTTTTTATTTCAGTCGGTGACAAAGGTGACAAAGAGGTAGATAAAGGGTACTTCACTACCCTGGTCTACGGTACTAGAAACAAAAGACTTACAACTCGAAATTCGGTTGAAAAAGTGAGAAGAGAAAGTGAAAGTAGTTCTCCGAGAAATCGAGAAGAAGTGAAAGACGGTATTCTTACCACAGTAGACGTATAGACTCCAATAACTATAAAGAGGGCCGTTAGAACTAAGGTCGAACACGAAGGAGGTCGGGTCGCAAAGAGTATTACATGAGACGTATATTCAATTTATTCGTCCCACTGTTATATGTCGGAACTGTATGAGGAAAAGGATAAACCTTGGTCAGACAACAAGGTACAGGTCAAGATTGACGACGAAGGACTGGACGTATGCCCAAAGAGTTTTCCGTCCAGTCTACTAGACTTAAGGGTAGAGAAAGTCTTAAAGGTGTCAAATAACACTAGATGTGTCAGTTTCCGAAACCGTATCAGTTATTTCGTCGATCACTTGTAAACAAGTGGTCTTCCTCTCGGAGACTAACTTTGTTTTCTCAAGAGACTACTGTAAGATAATCAACTCAAGACCGAAAGGGTCAATGTACTTTGTCATTTATTAGGTGGGGGGAAAAAACCAATTCAAACTTAACCCAAAGAGAGAAGGAAAGGTTGGTTTTTGTAAAACTGGTTATATATAACGAAATATATATCATGAACATACGTTCTAATTTTGTAAGACATCGATATGATTTAGAGAAATATATTTACTAATTTCGTTTATATTTATCTGTAACGTAAGATACTCACTAAACATCGGATACGGTTGTTTACCGTCAATCGTGTTATATATTATTAAACGAAATGAAAAGAATTAGTAAAAAGTAAGAGATGTCAGTACAAATTTTCACTAAATAAAAGTAAGATCTGTGAACTAATTACTAACCGAGAGATACATGTGATTAAGGTTAAGTTTAAATTTCAGTAGACAGAGTTTATAACCGTTCTCTTAATCGTCAGGACATGCACAATGATGGACTTACAAATGTTAAAATTAAGGAATAACTAGAGTGCAAAGTTTTTTAATCTAAGTATTTTAAAATTTAAAATCACATTCAGTCCGACGTTAATTTAAACCTTCATACCGTCTCAAACCTAATCTCGATTTAGTCTAACCGTCCTCAAGACGTCGGAATTACCGATACAAAATGTACCACGATAATTTCAATCTCGGTGTATTTAATACAGTGAATTAGGATCTTCAGAACCTTTAATTGGTACCATTCTCCCTCGGGTCACAACTATTTGATTCGTCATGGTTCTTCTGACAACACTTTTATAGTCATCTTTTCGTTTACCTTTTGTTCCTATCGTAATTACAATATCCAAAAGACAAACAGACAACTCTGAATACACGATCTTGGAACTACCGATACTGAACCGGAGGCTACGGACCTTGTCAGGGTCCGAATACCAGTCGTGAGTTTTTCTCGAACAACTTACTTACTTAATACGAGAAGTCATCTATGTTTAGAAACTACGTTGTTCTAAAAAGGACATTAATGACATCCAATAGTCTGACTAGGTCTTCCTTAAAGTCCATAAGAGAAGAGGTCAGAAGGAGTAAAATTATGACTTCCTTGACTCTAGTCTTCTCCATTTACAAACAAGTCTTGTTTGTACCCCATTACTTAGTCAATTGTTTGTAAATACCTCATAAGTGATGACTACTTATAAACCTTGACAAAGTCTATTACCCTTATGTCGTCTTGTATTCTGTCGGACTCCGAGACTGTAGTTCTCAAATGTAAGTCTCACTACTGACTCACTAGTCACTCATTTATTCTAAATGCAAGGAATATTCACTACGATATTTTACGATCATATCTTATAACACCACCTCTTATTGTCTTGTACCCCTTTCTGTGTCGACTAAATCATCTAATGAGTCGTGTCTTAGAGATTCTTAAGAGTAAACTCGGTTCGGTACTCACTACTCCTGTGTACATACGTTTTATCTCCTTCTCCTAAGGTTCGCGTCCACGTTTCCAAGATTGTACCTTTGTTCGAACCACACGAACTACCTTTCTTTTTGTCGGTATCGCGAAGACGACCTTACTTTTCCCGTCCTTTACTTGTCTCTACTCCAAACCACCCGTTTATGGTGTGGGACATCTTGGGACACATAGTCCTTCTCTTCTTCAACCCAAAATAATGTCTCCCACTACTCTGGGGTTATATTCAAAACGCCTCTCTTCAGTGTATTAGATTAAAATTAAAATCGGTAAACGTCACTGTACCCACCTTGGATTTATAACAGCATACCCCACTTCAATCAGTCTTTCTCTTTTTGTTTATGGCATATAATTGTATATATACGTCTTAGATCTTTTTACCACATCTACTTGGACAAACATTTCGTGTTTATCTCTGTGTCCGTATCTGTCGTTTACATACCTGTTGATCCCCCCACTTGACTCTCCAACCCTAACTGGATATATGTGATAACTCTGACACATATTTCATCTATTGAGTACTCTTGGATGATATATCGAGTCCCTTAAGATGAGTCACGAAACACCACTGGATTTACCCTTCCTTTAGGTTTTTTCTCCCCTATATACATATACATATCCCCTAAGTAAAACGACATGTCATCTTTGATTTCGTTGTAACATTTCGTTGATCTGAGGTTAAAAATTTTTAATTAATTTTAAATTTTTTGTTTTTAACTTCCTTTTTTTATTCTAATTACTTTTTTTCTTTTTAGTGACTCTGACGATATATCTCTTTCCTAGTCTGACTTTTTCTGTCCTTCGACCCTGACTAACCTTGTAACAGAATCATCAAGTCCGATCTACCACCAGTGAACCCGTTCCCACATCGTCACTTCTTCCCTCGTCATCGGTCTGAGTTCTGTACGAAACATTCATGACGTCCTGAACAACTATTAACGAACACCCGTCAACCTGTTTACTTCTACTTCTACCATTTACTGGTACTACCCCTTCTGGCACCCTTCTTATTTGACCCTCCTTCCCTCTTTATTAATCAAGACGAAATCTATACAGTTCCCGAAGGGACCACCGAGTCTGGCATTTCTTATACGGACGTTATGTCTTTTGGGTCCTCTACACCCAAGTTAGGGACCCAGACCTGCTAACGGACTTCATCCTTTACCGTTGGGTGAGATCATAAGAACGGACCTTATAAGGTACCTGTCTCCTCGGACCGTCCGATGTCAGGTACCCCAGTGTTACTTAGTCCGTGCTGACTTGTTACTTGTCTGTACAATTCAAACTGTAAAAATAATTTGTGAATATTCCTTTACGACTTTCCATCAACCTATTTATTCAGATCTTGAGTTCTGTCTCCAGTCCTTTTCTCCATACCTAAACTTTCAGCAAACACTTCTCTACTATGAATTTCGGTACCGTTATCCCTTCTCATGTCCAACTTTTGTGTCTCCGAACGTTCTCCAGACGACCTCCTCCTCCTCGGTCTTTTCTACGATTCTTTCTCGAGAGTCTGGTCAGTCCCCTTTTAGTCTACTCAAACCGAAGTACCTGTAGATGTGTTGGTTGGAATTGTCCTTGACAGAGAATATCTACACCCCAACCCTCTTACCTCCTTACTTTCGGACTGACTTCACGTAATACCGTTCTTACTCTCCGTCCTGTTTTTCCTTCGTTCGATTTGTACCGAAAGTCTTTAAAAAGACAACTCACCCCTTCTATTTACCTCACCACTAACCACCCCCTACCTCCTCTCTCTCTCTCTAATCTGCCGATCACGTCTGCTACGTCCTCTTTCTGAGACTGCTATGCATTCGCGTTCCCCTATTGACTTCTATGTGTCGACACACTTTCTTGGCCGGAAACTCGAACTGACCCCGATCCTACGAAATGGGTGATACTGAGTTCCCTTTGTGTCTACGACTCAAAGTCTACGGCCACCCGACGTCCTAAACCATTCCTCAACTCCGTCAAGAACCGGTCAAGATCGTCTCAACATAAGTTAAAAGAGTTTAGGGTAAGACCTCATATTGGTGTATCGGAGGTTATCTTTTGTTACAGTATAAAGAACGTAACCTGTGTTATCGACTTTGACAACTATCTCCACTAAGGATGAAGTCAATTAAACGTCGTACTTTTTATAAGACGTTTAGACAATACAAGTCACCATGTTTGTACAGGAAATAGATTAATTTACCCTAAGAATATCGTGATTCGAACAGAACTCCTGTTATATCTTCTCTGTTTCGGGAGTTAAAAAACAAACTTATTTCCTCCTTTCAGTCAGTTGTGCACCTTTTACACTTCCCTTAGACCCAGGATCTTTAGTGCAACTTGGTGACTATGGCAGTTGAGACCTTGTCGGGATGGAGTCTAAAGAACAACACATTCATATTGACACGACTGACAACGTCTACAAAAAATCATAAAATAACCTCGTTGTCCATCGGTAGACCTTTTTTATTTCGAGTTTGAAATACGTTTTAGTTGAAGTATATTTACTTTGACATTAAAATAAAAAAAAAATAAAAAATTAAAAAAAAAATAAAAAATTTAAAATTTTAGAAATTAAGAATGTACGCAAGGGTTTGTACTTGGGGGGAGGGTGGAGGGAGGGGTGTTGTAGAGAGACCCAGTAGGGGTACGTGGTCGGGGTTCGTACGACGTGGGATGCAGTCTGTACCTGACCGCTAAGTTAAGAATGTACTGTCATATGTACAATCTTAAGGGTAAGAGGGTTTAGTAGGGTGGGAGAGGGAGTTTTGACATTAAAATTTTCATGACCTGTTTCGTAGTCTGTCTCCTCGGACCGCCCGATGTCAGGTATCCCACCGTTTCTCAGTCTGTGTTGAATCGTTGATTTGTGCGTACTCGAGTGTACCCTGTAAATACGGTATCTTTTGATCCGTTTCCAATTTTCTCTTTGTCTTTCGTTAAATACAAATTTTTTTCTGTTTCTAGAGATCCTATGTAAAAATTCCCCCCCTTCTTTCTATACTTTACCCAGTGTATCATCGGATGGTAAATACATTTTTCTCTCTTTTTGACTATTATATATGTTCAAATAACCAACAGAAAGCCTCGTCCCCCTCATCCATCAACTGTCTACTCTAGACCTCTCTCGAAAAAATGATGTATAGGAAAAGTCAAGTCAAGTTAAGTCAGTGAGTCAGAACAGGCTGAGAAACGTTTGGGTACCTGACGTCGTACGGTCCGGAGGGACAGTCAGTGGTCGAGGGTCTCAAATGAGTTTGAGTACAGGTAATTCAGTCACTACGGTAGGGTGGTAGAGTAGGAGACAGTCGGGGAAGAGGAGGGTGGAAGTTAGAAAGGGTCGTAGTCCCAGAAAAGTTTACTCAGTCAAGAAACGTAGTCCACCGGTTTGATGACCTCAAAGTCGAAGTTGTAGTCAGGAAGGTTGCTTATAAATCCTGACTAAAGGAAATCCTACCTGACCAACCTAGAAGAACGGTAGGTTCCCTGAGAGTTCTCAGAAGAGGTTGTGGTGTCAAGTTTTCGTAGTTAAGAAATTGTGATTCGAAAGAAATATCAGGTTGAGAGTGTAGGTATGTACTGATGACCTTTTTGGTCTCGGAACTGATCTGTGTCTGGAACCAACCGTTTCATTACAGACGAAAAACTATAGGAAAATACGGAAATTTAAAAACTTAGTAAATTCTCGTAACGGATGAAAAAATTATTTTATTTTATACTGAGGCATATATAAGTATCATTACAGAGTCACAAAATCCTGAAAAAAAAAAAAAAAAAAACTAAGGGATATTCTATCCATCAAGTCTCTCAAGACTTCAGTCCGAAAGACCCAAGTTTGAGACTAAGGTGGTCGTTGGAATTCATTAGATGAATTGAAGAGACACGAAATCGAAAGGATAAAAGGTTCTACCCCTAGTAAAACTCTTGACTTCCTGTCTTACGAACGTGACGAATCGGGTTACGACCTGGGTCTTATTCCGGTGTGGTTTCCCATTACTCGTAGTAAAGATTAAACGACACTTATAGTTTCGTCGTCTTTAAAAATTCGTTTTCGACAAGAGGATTCAGAATTAAAACAATAAGACACTTTACATTCATTAAATTTGACCAGGTAAATTGTTTACCTTGTACTACCTACCTATTATTTTTACGGTTGTGATTATCGACCGTTTATAGAAGAGTAATTCTGTAAAAAAAGTAGTAGATAACAAGAGTAAAAGAGAGAATGTGATACAACACAAAAAGAATTCGACATTTTATAATAAATGTTTTACGAACGACTGTTGTAGTAATAGGAAAGGTGTTAGTTTATACTTTGATAGTCATCTTGGGACTTGGATGGAGAAAGTTACGACAAAAAACGCACAGTCGTCAAGACCAGTGGGATAGTAGAGGACACTCGGGGACTTCTTGTTTCTGGTGTCATTCACTAGTGACAGTATAGGGGCCATGGACGGTGCTACGGACCTCGTATTTCCGTAAGTCATTTCTCAACAACTTACTTACCTGTTTACTTACTTAATTATGAACACAAGTACTCTCTTTTACCTCCCTTTCATTAGGAGAAAGATGAAGACGTCGGAACGTGTCAGTTTTCTTTCGCTCACTCTACGATTCCAAGTACCTTTCAAGTCGTTGTTTCTTTCTCCAAAGCAGAAGAATAGGTCAAGGACCCGAGTTACTCAAGTGCAACGAATCTCTAAGAGAGACCAACGTCAAGACTTTTGATAACATCCTGTTCGCTTCTTTTGTAAATACCTTATAGATGACACATACTCCATGACATAATCTGTGAAGTTATGTAACAAATTTGGAGAGTTGTTATTATTCTCCATTTACAATAAGGATGAAACATCTATTCTTTCCCCAATAGAAGATTTCCTCCATGTGTTTGATAAGTTAGTATCTTTAATCGGTTAGGATTTTGTAAAGTAGATATCGAGTTATCGGACTTGAGACGGATAGATTAAAGTTTTAATTGATGTCATAGAAAGAGTTCGTTTACAAGATTGAACCTTCGGTTTGACATCCCATTCTGTTTTTATTATGTCGTTATGGAGATATGTATAAAGACTAGTGAAAATTTCATTTTTATATATCGAGATTCTATCGACGAGTTTTCCATGAACGTTGTTTCATCAGACCTTAAGGTGATCCTGAATCGAACCATCTAAAGAGAAACTGAATGAGAGATCTGTAAAACACCCCCTTTAATTCTTTGTGTCACTTACTAATATGATAACGAAAAAATAGTAGGGAACGACTACTTATATTGGTGATCCCATCGACTACTAATTTAAAATTCACAGTTAAACCGATCCGATACCATAGGTCGACAAACCAGTTTACCAGATTTATAACGACACCTCCATAAGACATTTACATTAATTGTAGATATTAGTCACGTGCGTACGCACATTCAACGAAGCGAACACAGGTCGAGACACTGAGATACCTGATATCGGGTGGTCCGAAGGGACAGGTACCCTAAGAGGGCCGTTCTTATGACCTCGCCCAACGGTACGGGAGAAGGTCGTCTAGAAGGGGTGGGTCCCTATTTCCTCTAATGAGAGTTACTTCACCTACCCGGAGTAAGTTTATTGATTTTCGGAATTGTCGTTTTTAATTCCTAAAGACCTTTCCTTCCTTAAGACTCAGTTCTGATTATATCTTTAGAAAAGTCCTAATGGTTCGACGACCGGACGGGACACTCAAAATCTGTATGGTCAGGGGTATTAGTTAAGGAATTTTAATTTATAGAAATATAAATAAATGTATTTACATTTCATTAAACCCTCTTCTCGTAAGTATTACGAGTCGACATTCTTAGTTTTGTAAGTTTTAAAATAAACGTAAAAATCGTCGTGGTACTCCGAATACCCTAAAATCAAGGGGTTGGTCCCTAACTTGGGACCGGTGTATCATTTTCGTGGTTTAGGATTGGCGACCTGTCGGTCCCTTAAGGGGTTTATGAAAGACAAATTAGTCTTCAATGTGACTATAGAAAATTCGAAACCCTCATTTTATAAGTATACCACCGACACCGTAACACTTAATATTATTCTTTATATATAAACCAGAAGTAGGGGTAAAGACCATGTCTCGAGGATTTTGGGGACTGTAAAGTATTTACACTCTTGCTATTTTTACAGAAAAAATACAATTACTCACGTCTCCCACGCTCCGTTCCCCCCAACCAACGGTCCCTTTCGGTTGACGTTCCCCTCTCCCCGACCTCCAACTTGGTCAACGGTAACCGGTTGCTAAATTAATCGGTACGGATATATTGCTTCAAAGGTACTTTTGGGTTTATCTGACCCAAGTCTCTCAAACGTCGCCGACCTTCTGACCACGAGCTTGTCCCGTACCTTCTAAACACGGGAATGGTGTACGGACGGAAGACCGATAAGGACTAACCATGGGAAAATAGTAGATGGTTACTAGACCATTCATTTAACAAAGACACTCTGTGAGACCGTTTGATTAAGTTGGGTTCTCATCTCCCTTGAAAACTAAAAGTCGACCAACCAGTCTTCATGTCCATTGTTGGATCTGAACTCTACCCGTAGATTTGATCCCCTACCCCTGTCTATCAGAACAGTCTGACTGGGGATTGGACGTCTGAGATAGAGGTCCATCTAGCCAAGTCAAGTCAAGTCAACGAGTCAGAACAAGTTGAGAAACGTCGGGGTACCTGACGTCGTGCGGTCCGTAGGGACAGGTAGTGGTTGAGGGTCTCGAACGAGTTTGAGTACAGGTAGCTCAGTCACTACGGTAGGTTGGTAGAGTAGGAAACAGTAGGGGAAGAGGAGGACGGGAGTTAGAAAGGGTCGTAGTCCCAGAAAAGTTTACTCAGTCGAGAAGAGTAGTCCACCGGTTTCATAACCTCAAAGTCGAAGTTGTAGTCAGGAAGCTTACTTGTGAGTCCTGACTAGAGGAAATCCTACCTGGCCAACCTGGAGGAACGTCACGTTCCTTGAGAGTTCTCAGAAGAGGTCGTGGTGTCAAGTTTTCGTAGTTAAGAAGCCACGAGTCGAAAGAAATATCAGGTTAAGAGTGTAGGTATGTACTGATGACCTTTTTATATACCCAAAATTATATATTAAGTAAAGGTCAAGATTATATATAAATATTCAACACAAAGAGACCTCCTAACACTGACTATATCTTCGATACGATAAACGTTGTCTAGTTTTTATTTGATCATAATTCTTCTGACTTTATTACTCCTCAGACTCAGAGAATGACCGATTGTAAATAAGTCTTTGCAATTAAGGTTTAGACGAAACTTCAGGATGTCAGAGATTAATATCATATTTTTCTGGGTAGTAAAAAATTTTCATTTTAATTAACGTCCAGTAAAATTAAAGATTTTGTGTACACTAAATAAATTTGTGAGACTTCGTGATGAAAATCCCTATGGTATCCTAAAAAGAAAGTGAGGAACCCAAAATAGGTCCAACATAATGCTATAGGTAGAAATCTGCACGGGGATTCGAAAATTTGAAATGATTCAAATTTTAGTGATTTTATACTTTATTCTTGATAGTCCTTTCATTGACCTCGTCGGTGTGTGTGGTTTTTTTTTTTTTTTAACCTCCTTTTGTGGTGTTACGAGACTCGTTAATCCCCTGTCAGTGAATCGTTATAACTTGTCTTTTCTCTCTTATTTCGTGTTTTACTTGTCTGAAAAGACTTTTCACAAACATAGAGTTCACAACTTTTGTACGTAAACCCTGAAGGGACCGTCAAGTCACCAACCCAGAAGTAGAAGGCCACACCCCTTACATCCAAGTTAGGGACCAACCCCTCGACACCAGGGTAGACAGAGCTTCGGTTCCTCAGTTCCGTACCCCACTTCGCCACAATACCGTTTAAGTCACCTACGAAATTCTTACCAGGTATAACTTTATTATAAAAAAAAAATTGTTTTCGTACAACTTTTCATTTTCTTTTTTACAGATTAAGAAAGTTCAAATATATCCCTCTGTGGTATCCAGAAATTCCTCGTGGATAGTACCTGGTCTCAGGACCGACCCTCAACCTGTGTCGAGGGGGTAGTTGTTTGTAATCTCAGATCATCTCCTCTGACAGTCTGTACATTTGTTTGTTAACGCTACATAACGTTGCACGAAACACTTTACTAAAGTAAATGCGACTAAACCCTCTTTTGAAAGACATCCGTCCTTCCTGTCTTCTTACTGACGTGATTTCTTTCTCTCTAACGTTTCTCTTCCATTCTCGGAAAGTTTCTTCCACTTGAAAGTGGGTCGAGAACTCCATCTGTCCCGTACAGTAAACTCTTACTTCTCTTTTTCCTAGTTTAGAGAGGTCCGTCCTCTAAAGGTTTCCGTGTCTTAAGTTCAATCCCGGTCTGATCGTCGGATTGAAACGACATCCCATACACCACCCCGTAACGTGTTCCATTTCATTCTTTTCTATCCTCAATGACTCTCGGACCTTTACCCCCTTTCCCCTTCTGTGGACCTACAAACCAAACCCTTTGTACCGACACCCTTTGTACCGACATCTTTCGTCTTCCGACCTCTGTCTGTCCTGCTTGACGAAACCCTCCTTCTTCTACTTGACTCATCCCCTTACTATTCTAACTTCTCGATAACCTTACAGGTCCACCTTTAAAGCTCATTAGTGTTATTGGGTCCAGACGGTGAACCCTCTCTCTAATCCGATTTTTATATCCAAATCAGGAGTAATCGTTTGATTTACTCTAAGGGGTCTCCTTCTCCCGGCCTACTACTATCCGCTCTTGTTTCCTGGTTTTGACGACTTAGGATTATAAAGTCTCCGTCTACTTTTCTTGTCGGGACGTCCTACGACGTTTTCCAGTTCCTCGATAATAACACGACAAACCAAAATTACACCGTTTAATATATACTGTGCTTTTTGTGGTATAATTGGTGACAATTCACGTGTCAAATCACCGTAATTAATGTAGATGGTGTGATGTGTTTGGTAATGTCGATAAAGACTTTGAAAAAGTAATGAGGTTTGTCTTTGGGATATTGGAAATACATTATTAAGAGGTAACGGGGATTGGGTTCGGGGACTATTGAAGATCTACTGAAAGACAGAGATTTAAATTGACGAGATACATGGTGTATATTGACCTTAGTATGTTATAACAGGGAAACACAGAATAAATAAAGTGAATCGTAACAGAGTTCAAAGTAAGTACGAAGTAAGGAAAAATATATAAAACTCAAATATACGCGTGAATACAGACTGAGAAATCGGGTGGTCCGAGGAGACAGGTACCCTAAAAGGTACGTTCTTATGACCTCACCCAACGGTAAAGGAAGAGGTCCCCCATAAGGGCTAGGTCCTTAGCTTGGACACAGAGGACACAGAGGACGTAGTCTCCTCGACTAAGAAATGGGTGACTCGGTAAAATATACAACACGGAAAAATTTTTAGTCCTTTATCTTCGTCTCTCTTATCAGTAATTCCCGTATGATCCCAATAATAATTCCGAATGGGTGACCCCGAACAGTCTCCCTCTTTCTTTCCTCTATTTAGCTGACTCTCCGGTCTTCACTTTCAGTTCACGTTTTTCGTACTACTTGATACTTGAGACACCATCCCGTCTGTCTGTATACCTCCAACCTCCAACGACCCCTATAGAAGTAGGCTCTTGGTCCCTCGTTTCACATAGACCTGACTACGTACTTGGGTTGTGTTATAAGGGGAGAAGACTACCCTTCCGGACCACCCTTAATCAAGACAGACTTGTCAAGGTGTCCGGGACCCACCTCCCCATTCCCCAGCCCACCCTCGACACTGAGTGTCAAGTCAAGTCAAGTCAGCGAGTCAGTACAGACTGAGAAACGCTGGGGTACTTAACGTCGTACGGTCCGGAGGGACAGGTAGTGGTTGAGGACCTCAAGTGAGTCTGAATGCAGGTAGTTCAGCCACTACTGTAGGTCGGTAGAGTAGGAGACTGCAGGGGAAGAGGAGGACGGGGGTTAGGGAGGGTCGTAGTCTCAGAAAAGGTTACTCAGTTGAGAAGGGTACTCCACCGGTTTCATGACCTCAAAGTGGAAATCGTAGTAAGGAAGGTCTCTTTAGGGTCCCGACTAGAGGAAGTCTTACCTGACCAACCTAGAGGAACGTCAGGTTCCCTGAGAGTTCTCAGAAGAGGTTATGGTGTCAAGTTTTCGTAGTTAAGAAGCCACGAGTCGAAAGAAGTGTCAGGTTGAGAGTGTAGGTATGTACTGGTGACCTTTTTGGTATCCGAACTGATCTACCTGGAAACAACCGTTTCATTACAGAGACGAAAACTTATACGATAGATACAACCAGTGTTGAAAAGAAGGTTCCTCATTCACAGAAAATTAAAGTACCGACGTCAGTGGTAGACGTCACTAAAACCTCGGGGTTTTTTATTTCAGACTATGACAAAGGTGACAAAGGGGTAGATAAAGGGTACTTCCCTACCCTGGCCTACGGTACTAGAAACAAAAGACTTACAACTCGAAATTCGGTTGCAAAAGTGAGAGGAGAAAGTGAAAGTAGTTCTCCGAAAAATCAAGGAGAAGTGAAAGACGGTATTCCCACCACCGTAGACGTATATACTCCAATAACTATAAAGAGGGCCGTTAGAACTAAGATCGAACACAAAGAAGGTCGGGTCCCAAAGTGTACTACATGAGACGTATATTCAATTTATTCGTCCCACTGTTATATACCGGAACTGTATGAGGAAAAGGACAAACCTTGGTCAGACAACAAGGTACAGGTCAAGATTGATAACGGAGGACTGGACGTATATCCAAAGAGTTCTCCGTCCAGTCCACCAGACCATAAGGTTAGAGAAAGTCTTAAAAGGTGTCAAATAACACTAGGTGTGTCAATTTCCGAAACCGTATCAGTTATTTCGTCTTTATCTACAAAAAGACCTTGAGAGAACGAAAAAGGTACTAGGTTGTCTACAACCGTTAAACTAGGGACAAAGGAGACGGAAAAGATTTTGGTCGAACTTGTAGACCTTTAAGTGCCAAGTGTATAACGACTTCGGACCGAACCTCTTAAAACTCGTAATGAAATGATCGCACACTCTATCATGTTAACACGCCATCAAACTCGTAAGAAACCGCAACGGAAAGAAACCCTAACCTTACTTTTGACTGGAAAAGGTCAGGACACCGGTGACGACTCAAAAGGTTTAAACACCGTATAACTCACGTCGTAAAAGTGTCGTAGTAGAAAGTCCTAAACTTTATCGAGTTGACCTTAAGGTAGTGGAGGTGATCGAAACAAGTATCACTACGAAAGATTCAGGGTGAACTGAAGTGTAAGGTCCTACAGACTGAGTGTCAATGATAGATTTCTTTTCATTTCACGTACTCAGTCTCTTCTTGTAGTTTTTTTGTTCAGTAGTTCGTTTCAATCTCTCTCCTCGACTTCCCGTCGAGTTCGGTCCACTTTCTCCTTATACGTCTACCTTACTCACTCTATGAGTCTTCGATTGTAGTCTCCGATTCAAGATAATTGTCTTCGGAACATACTCATCCCGTCGAAGTAACTCTTCACGATTCTGACCTTTCTGTGTTACTCTCACTTAAGTTTACTTTATTTATTAACTTCTTTTTACTTAGTCTTACATGTCCCGGTATGAGAGGTTTATAGACGCGGTCTATTAACCCCGTGGATATATAGTGAGGACCAATGGGGGGACAGTTATAAAAACGGGGGTTTCGAATTTTCAATCGTTACGTTAAAGATTATGAGGTTTTTTCAATAGGACGACGACGACGACTCAGTGAAGTCAGCACAGGCTGAGACACACTGGGGTATCTGCCGTCGGGTGGTCCGAGGGGGCAGGGACCCTAAGAGGTCCGTTCTTGTGACCTCACCCAATGGTAAAGGAAGAGGTCACGTACTTTCACTTTTCACTTTCCCTTCAGTGAGTCAACCGCTAGGGTACCTGGCGTCGGATGGTCCGAGGAGACAGGTACCCTAAAAGGTCCGTTCACATGACCTCACCCCACGGTAGCGGAAGAGGCAAATTAAGAATATCTACTTGTAATATTTATAAAGTAGTGAGTATAATAATGTAATAACCAACTCTCAATTTAAAGAAGAATATATTGTAAATACAGTTTATTACATTTAAACAGTGTGTCGTTTACACTAGTGACTCGAAGACTTAGGTGTTTAAATGGTTAAAACGACCCTTTACTTCGGTTTCTTAATATCATCTGATATTTTTTCTTATGGCAGGGACCACCGAGTCTATCACTTCGGAGACGGATGTTACGCCCTCTGGGTCCAAGTTAGGGACCCAACCCTTCTAACGGACCTCTTCCTTTACCGGTGGGTGCGGTCATAAGAACGGACCTTTTAGGGAACCTGTCTTCTTGGACCATCCGATATCAGGTACCCCAACGTTTCTCAGCTTGTGCTGACTCGCTGAAGTGAAAGTGAAAGTATCTTCCTGACTGGGTCTGAACGGACACTCACAGGCCCTCAGAGGTCGTCTCCACACCTAGTCACCACCGGACGACGTCCCGACCCCCGTGACTCACATCGTCATGTACGTACCCTAGAAAACTTCCTCCAGCGGTAATAAAAGTAATGGAGGTGGTATCAAACCGGGGTCCATTTGTCGTCCCTCCCTTGTGTCGGTGTGAGTAGTTGTCTTTTAACCTAATTTCTGAATGACTTGTACCGGGGTGGGTTGTCTTGTTCTGGGTCAAAGGGGGAGTCAGTCAGATAGGGTAGTCCTTCGAAGATATTCGTAGAATTGGAAGAGGTAGTCTCCCGTCTGTCTGACCTTTGGTGGTAGTGTCCTTTGATTGGTTAGATTAGTGTACCTGGTGTTGGAACAGATTGAGTTACTTTGATACTCGGTACGACACATCCCGGTGGGTTCTACCTGTCCAGTACCACCTCTCAAGACTGTTTTACACTAGGTGACCCCTTCCCTTGCCGTTTGGTGAAGTCATAAGAACGGAACTCTTGAGGTACTTGTCATACTTTTCCGTTTTTCTATACTGTGACTTTCTACTTGAGGGGTCTAGTCATGAACGGGTTATACGATGACCTCTAGTCACCTCTTTCTTGAGGTCTTTCTTACTCCTCTACCTCGGTTTCGTTTTTGTTGTGGGTCAACACCTACACTGACCACTACCTTCGTTCCAGGTTTCGATATTTCTCGTTATAACGTATCCTTGGACCTTACAATCCAGGTACTTAATTCCGTTTAACTTTCACCAGTTTGTCCTCTACCGTTCTCACTTGCAGCTGTAAGATCCTTAATCGCTTGATTTTACCTGACCATACCCACTTAAATTGAGTCTACTGGTAATATAGATGACGACGCCCGTCCTTAGGGAATCCTCTTTACCTCATCGGTAGTACCAGTTGTTATCTCAGGCTTTACGTCATGAACCTACGTTAGAGTTTTTGTTGTCTTACTAGAGACAAGTAAAGGTTCCGTTTGGTAAGTTATAGTGTCCTTAGACAAATACGGGAGTAGTCATTGCGATTTCTTCGACTCCAACTTACCAAGATACTTCTGGATGTTCCGGAAGATCTTGATTATGGGGTTTTTTCTACAGGAAAAGTAATATCCCCTGACCTTACGTTTTCATCCTTCAGTTCTTTGTGGACCTTATTGTCCGTTTAAACCGGAACTTCATGTCTTACTTCGTCTCGTTTCCGATTATCTCAAAAGACTTCTCTTGTGTGAACCAGTATCGTTCGTGGGAGAAGGTTGTTGTGTTCTCTTCTGACACATGTACCTGTAGTGGTTTACCAGTTGTGGTTTTAGTATAACTAATATGGGAAACGTCAGTTTCCACTTCTTCGAGATATGTCAGTCGTTTTTGTTCTGGTCCTCGACTGACACCGAGTCTAGTACTTGAGGAAAAACGGTTTAAGTCTGAATTTAACTTCTTTCATCCCTTTTGGTGATCTGGTAAGTCCATACTGGATTTAGTTTAGGAAATACTAACATGTCACCTTCACTCTTTATCTAAGTTCCCTAATCTAGACTATCTGTCTCACGGACTTCTTGATACCTGTCTCCAAACGCTGTAACATGTCCTCCGTCACTAGTTGTGGTAGGCGTTCTTTTTCTTTACGTTTTTCCGTTTTACCAACAGACTTCTCCGGAATATTTATGACTCTTTTCTTCCCTTCGATTTCCGTTTCCTCTTTTCCTTTATATATGAATAAACTTACGTCTTAAGGTTTCTTATAGTTCCTCTCTATTCTTTCGTAAGGAGTCACTAGTAACGTTTCTTTATCTCCTTTTGTTATATTACCCTTTCTGATCTCTATAGAAGTTCTTTCAATCTCTATGGTTCCCTTGTAAAGTACGTTTCTACCCGAATTATTTCCTGTCGTTACGATACCTGGATTGTCTTCGTCTTCTATAATTTTTCTCCACCGTTCTTCTAGAACTACTGGGTTATTGATACTACCACACTAGTGAGTGGATCTCGGTCTGTAGGACCTTACACTTCAGTTCGTCCGGAATCCTTCGTAGTGATGTTTGTTTCAATCACCTCCACTACCTTAAGGTCAACTCGACAAAGTTTAGGATTTTCTACTACGACACTTTCACGGTGAAAGTCATACGGTCGTTTGAACCTTTTGAGTCGACACCGGTGTCCTGACCTTTTCCAATTAAAGTAAGGTTAGGGTTTCTTTCCGTTACGGTTTCTTACGAGTTTGTTGGTGTGTTAACGTGAGTAGAGTGTGCGATCGTTTCATTACTAGTTTTAAGAGGTTCGGTCCGAATTGTCATGTACTTAGCACTTGAAGGTCTACAAGTTCGACCAAAATCTTTTCCGTCTCCTTGGTCCCTAGTTTAACGGTTGTAGACAACCTAGTACCTTTTTCGTTCTCTCAAGGTCTTTCTGTAGATGAAGACGAAATAACTGATACGGTTTCGGAAACTGACACACGTAGTGTTATTTGACCTTTTAAGACTTTCTCTACCCTTATGGTCTGATGGGCTGGACGGAGAACTCTTTAGACATAAGTCCAGTTCTTCGTTGTCAATCTTGACCTGTACCTTATTGTCTAACGAAGGTTTATCCTTTTCCTCATACAGTTCCGACATATAACAGTGGGACGAATAAGTTGAATATACGTCTCATGTAGTACTCTTTACGATCCGACCTTCTTCGTGTTCGACCTTAGTTATAACGGTCCTCTTAATAGTTGTTGGAGTCTATACGTCTACTGTGGTGGGAATACCGTCTTTCACTTCTTCTTGATTTCTCGGAGAACTACTTTTACTTTCTCCTCTCACTTTTTCAACCGAATTTCGAGTTATAAGTCTTTTCCTTTTAGTACCGTAGACCAGGGTAGTGAAGTACCCTTTATCTACCCCTTTGTCACCTTTGTCACTGCCTGAAATAAAAAAACCCGAGGTTTTAGTGACGTCTACCACTGACGTCGGTACTTTAATTTTCTACAAATGAGGAACCTTCTTTTCAATACTGGTTGGATCTCTCGTATAATTTTTCGTTTCTGTAATGAAACGGTTGGTTCCAGGCAGATTAGGTCCGGTACCAAAAAGGTCATCGGTACATACCTACACTCTTAACCTGATATTTCTTGCGACTCGTGGTTTCTTAACTACGAAAACTTGACACCACAACCTCTTCTGAGAGCTCACCGGGAACTTACCGTTCCTCTAGGTTCGTCAGTTAGGATTTCCTTTAGTCAGGACTTATAAGTAACCTTCCTGACTACGACTTCGTCTTTGAGGTTATGAAACCGCTAGACTACGTTTCTTGACTGAGTAACCTTTTCTGGGACTACGACCCTTTCTAACTTCCGCCCTCCTCTTCCCCTGCTGTCTCCTACTCTACAAACCTACCGTAGTGGTTGAGTTCCCTACACTCAAACTCATTTGAGGTCCCCAACCACTACCTGTACCTTCGGACCGGACGACGTCAGGTACCTCAGTGTTTCTCAGTCTGTGTCGACTTGTTGACTTGACTTGACTACCTTCTAGACTTATTATAATTGTTTATTTTACATTAACGGTACATGTCTTGTGACCTGGGTTGTTGGTGGTTGATGGACAATAACCCAAGTGGTTTTTCACGTAAACCCAAAAAGGTATGATACAATACCACTTTTTGGTCTTGTGTGAAAATCCGATTGGGTTATAAAAAGATTCTGTGTTCTTTGTAAATGTTTATAAGAGGCATATGACCCGGTATTTCGTTCAGTAGTACCGAAGGGACCACCGAGTCTCCAATTTCGTAGACGGAGGTTACACCCTCTGGACCCAAGCTAGGGACCCAACCCTTCTAGGGGACCTCTTCCTTTACCGTTGGGTGAGGTCATAAGAACGGACCTCTTAGGGTACCTGCCTCCTCGGACCATCCGGTGTCAGGTGCCCCAGTGTTTGTTAGCCTGTGCTGACTCTCTGAAGTGAAATGAAGTACTTAAAGCTTTCTGACTTTAGTATATACCGATACGATCTTTAGTTATTAAATTTTTACTATTGATCGTTAATTCTTTATATGAAGTTTTATTGAGTACCCAGTTTTTTCTTTATCTATACCTTTAAAAATTTACGGTACTTAGTTTTGAATCTCCTATGAAGATTCAAAGGTTTTCTTTTAAATATCTAAATTAACGTTTTTAATATTTTAAATTTAACGACTTTTACATACTTGATTCGTCTGAAGAGTTCTAAAGTCGTTTTATTTGGTTTTGTTCCTCTTCCCTCTTGTATTATGTCATTTAATATTCCTTTATGTTTTATTTTATATTATCATAGTTGTTTCGGTATATAAACAAACTTTTTTTAATTTTTAACTATGTGTAGATAACTATACCCAATTCTTTCTTGTTTATTCGTATAGTCCTACCTTTTCGTCTGTGTTAATACCAATGATGTCTGAAATCTTTCAATTATTTTAATAAGATGGTCTCGTTCCGTTGTCTATTAAGTCTTTGAGTGAAACCACATTATACATAGGTTGGTTTACCCTTTTAGGTTCAAGTCCGTTATATTCACATGAGAACCCTGAAGGGACCACCAAGTTTCCGATTCTGACGTGAGGGTTACGTTCCCGGGGCCCAAGTTAGGGACCAACCTCTTGATCTACGGTGGACGACGTTGATTTTCTTGGACGTTCGATGTTGCTTCTGTCTGACAAAGGTGTACGGTGTAGACTCTGTACCATGTCGGTTTATATATTCATTCATAAATTATTTATATATGTATTTATTTACATCAGGAGTCCGAGACCTTGATTATGAAAAGATGGAAAAGTAAAGGAGTTTCAATTTCTTCATCGAAGTTCCTGTATTAAACACGTAAACAGATAAAAGAGAAATTTATCGTAGTAAATCGTTTTTAATATGTTTTTTGAGAAGATTTCCGATCTTTGAAACACTTTATTTATTTCCGGTTGACACTTAAACATTTATTATTTTTAATTATTCCATTATAATACTTCTTGAAATTCGGTTTTTGAACTTTCAAATTTTCTGTACCCGTTTAAGTATTTTATGACGTCTCTTAATTCCGTTTTAAATTAACACATTCGTATGATTAAATTCTCCTAAGAAAGAGGGTTATTGAGAAGTTTATACGACTTCACAATTGATACTTCAAATTAGTTTCGATCCTTACGAAATGTATGTATTCTATACAGTCGATCCCAGTAGGACGGGACTCTATCCCTAACAACAACAACAACAAATCAGTGATTCAGCACAAGTTGAGAAAACGCTGGGGCACCTGACATCGGACGGTCCGAGGAGACAGGTACCCTAAAGGGTCCGTTCTTATGGCCTCACCCATCGATAAGGAAGAAGTTCCCTATAAGGACTGGGTCCCTAGTTTACGTTCGGAGGACGCACCGTCCGCCTAAGAAATGGTGACTCGGTGGTTAACAGCAAGTCAGGGAGTCAGCACAGGATGAGAAACGCCGGGGTATCTGACGTCGTGAGGTCCGAAAGGACAGGAGGTGGTAGAGGACCTCGAACGAGTTTGAGTACAGGTAACTCAACCACTACGGTGGGTAGTAGGAGACAGTAGGGGAAGAGGAGGACGGAAGTTAGAAAGGGTCGTAGTTCCAGAAGAGGTTACTCACCCGAGAAAAATGAAAAAAAAAAAAAAAGGTAAAAATGTCACAACACTAAAGACGGTATCTCGTAAATGAAAAATTTTCCTGAACGTTGTCTCCTCGGACCATCCGATGTCGGGTACCCCAGCGTTTCTCAGTCTGTGCTGACTCGCTGAAGTGAAATTTTTTTTTTTTTTTTTTTCTGAACGTTACATTTAAGAAAGGGACAGAGAAACTCTAGACAGAAGATGTGAGTTCTTACACAGAAAGTACCTGGACCCTCGGTAGAGAGACTTTACATCAGTAGACTTTTCTATATTGGGGATAGAGGGTCAGAGACCTCCTATCCACGCGTTCAAGTTATTCGTAGTCAATCGTTTGTCTACTGAACCGTTCGGTAGACGAACGGAAGGAGTCGGAGAGAAGAGGATCGAAGAGACCTGTAGTAGAAAGGGTATGATTCGTCATAACATGGAGAAAACAAGAGTACAGAAGACGACTGAGACGACTCTAAGAGTGTAAAATGGGATTCGTCAACTAACTTTATAAAGAATTTCATTCTGTTAAGGGAGGTATTCTATTTAAGTTCACGGTGAATATTTCTCTTAAAAAGTGGACTATGTCGAGCATATTTAGAGGTATATATAGATAAACGTACAGTAAGAACTTAGGGAATAGTGGCACGAATATTTTCTACTACTGGTCGTTCGTTTATTTATAAGAGACGGAATAGTTTCTCGTTTTAATAGTTGTCTGTCCCCTCTCTAAAGTGATTTAATTCCTGTAAACGATCACCGTTAATTTTTCAGGTAATGAAGTGTGTAGCTTTGCGTGAACTTACCGCTAAATAAAACGACGTATTTTATACATTTTTATTTTAAGTATATCGATAAATTCTCTAATACTCCGATAACTTTATGTAATTTCCCAAATCACGATTTGGCACAGGTGGGTTTCGTGTTTTAAGGGACGGGCATAGATTTACAGTTGGAACTTTGTTAATTAAAGGACTTTTAAGGGATTTTCAATAAAAAATAAGGTGACGGGTAAGATGGCGGAAGTGGAAACCAGAGACAAAAGAAAAAGGAAGAGACCTCTGATCGAACATAATGATAATCGACTTTTGGCGTTTGATGTCTAACAAATGAAGTGTGGATTAATCATGGGAGTCACTCTTACTGTTGAACAACATTCATTCGTTTAATACTACTCAGACCTTACTGATCAGATAGATAGTTCTTGTACGACCTACTATTTCATCCATTGTGAATAATCGATACATAATACACATCAGTAAAATCTACATATAAAAGGAAATTCAGAATACTAGACCACCGTCCACTTATATTCGTAGGGATACAATATTAAATCCTTTAGTGTGACTTCCTCCAATTCGTTGACGGGGGAGTGGGAGTTTAATTTATCGATCCTTCACTGTCTTGAACAATATTTAAGTTATAACAAAAAAGACTGAGTTTTTGGATACGGGAATTATATTATTTTAAAACAGTACACGATGATTAAAAGTGTAAGATGTGTGTAAACAAGAAACCCATAAAAATAGGCTTTAATCCTTAAGTCCATCGAGAGACTATCTATGACACGGAGTCACACAACTTATCTATGTCAATTCCATCGTAACGTGATAATTGGTTTTTTCACGGTGATCAAAGTTCATTAAAATTATGTAGGCTCTTTGTAAATTTAACGAAAAGTGGATTATTTGAATGAAGAAATAACACTCGATATGTATAATAGATCTGTAATAAATGATTTAGGACCGTCCAAAAATAAAGAGACTTTGGTATTTATTTATGTGTTTTATAAAAAGTTTAAAATAAATAATTGTTAATAATAATTCTTTTTAGTGTAAAAACGAAACAACATATGAAAAAAAAAATGAAATAAAATGAAATGTTATGACATAACCAAAACGGTATGTAGTTGTACTTAGGCGGTGCCCACATAGACTCAAGGGTTAGGACTTGTGACAAATGGTCTCCGTCCCCCACTCCCCCCTCCCCTCTAACCGTCTTCCACCAATTTCCCATTTTTGAGGGTAAGTATTCTATTTATTCATGATCTCTATATTGCATGTTGTACTGTAACTGTCGATAGCGATCGTGACGACATACAATACTTCCTTGTAACCGTTCTCTCATTAAGATACTTAAGAGTAGTGTTTCTCTTTGAAAAAAAGGAAAAGTAGAAAAAGGAAGAAAGAGAGGAAAAATAACATAGACATGCTCTTCTACTTACAATCGACTGACATAACACCATTAATAGAGTAATATATATATATTTATCTTGATAGGACGACTCACGGAATTTGAATATGTCAGTTGGATATTCAAATGAATTTTCATTTGAATATGTCATACAGTTACCAAAGAGTTATTTTGACCCCCCTTTTAAAATTTATTTATACGTTCTCTCAGTCAAATGTAAATTTTTAAGGTACATGTCAGAGTAGTTTTTCTTATTTTATGGATCCTTATTTGGATTGACTTTTCCATTTTTAGGACATAAGGTTTTTGATGTTCTGTGACTACTTCCTTTAAATTCTACTTCGTTTATCAACCTCTCTCGTAAAGGTACGAGAACCCAATCTTCTTGATTATAACAATTTTTCTGGCATAATGGGTTTCTTTAGATGTCCAAGTTACGTTTTAGATAGTTTTGTGGTTACTTTGAAAAGTGTCTTGATCTTGTTTATTAAGATTTTAAACATACCTTTGTGTTTTCTGGACTTATCGGTTTTGTTTGTTCTTTCCTCTTGTTTCGACCTTCATAGTACGAAGAAATATAGTTCGATATCATGTTTCGATCAGTGGTTTTGTCATACTATGACAGTGTTTTTGTCTGTGTTTCTAGTCACCTTATCCTATCTCTCGAGTCTTTACACGGGTGTAAATATATTCGTTAGATATTGTTTCCTCCGTTCTTATATGTCACACCTTTTCTATCAGAGAAGTTATTTATCACAACCCTTTACACTGTCGATGTACGTTTTATTAGTTTCACCCGATGAGAGAGTGTGGTACGTGTCTTTATTTAAGTTTACCTAATTTCTGAATTTAGTATTTTGAGGATTTTATTTTTTATCGTGTTAGAGACTGTAACTAGAACTATAGAATTATTATAAGTCCCCCTTTTACATAAACCCCCCTATACAGAGGAATCCGTTCTTTTTGTTTTCGTTTTTATTTGTTTACCCTAATGTAGTTTGATTTTCCGAAAACGTGTTGTTTTTCTTTGACAGTTGTTTTGTCTTTCCGGTAGATGACTTACCTTCTTCTATAAACGTTTATTATATAGACTATACCCTAATTAAAGGTTTTATATGTTTCTTAGTATGTTGAGTTGTAGTCCTTTTGTTTGCTGGGGTAATTTTTCATCCGTCTCGACATACCCTCTTCTTATAATTTTTCTCACCTATATATATATATATATACATATTAACTAAGTAGAATGTCGACATTACTTGTGTTATAGTATTTAGTTGAGATGAGGTTATTTTCAAAAAATTATTTATTTTCACTATATAGTAACGAAATTTTTTTTCATTCGTCTTCTACACTTATCTGTAAAAAGGTTTTTGTCTGTGTGTTTACCGGTTGTCCGTGTACTTTTTTACGAAGTGTAGTGATTGGTGGTCTTTTTACGTTTAGTTTTAGTACCACTCTACGAGGGAGAGTGGACAGTCTTACCGAGAATAGTTTCTCATTATTTATTTAATTTTCACAACCGTTCTTCCACCTTTTTCCCCTTGGGAACACGTAACAACCACACGGGACATTTAACCACACCGGTGACACCTTTTGTTATGTATCAAAGGAGTTTTTTAATTTTTATCTTGATGGTATTTTAGGTTGTTGAGACGAGGATCCAAAAAGGTTTTTGTTACTTTTGTGATTACGTTTTTTATATGCGTAGGAATACAAATAATGTCGGAATAAATAGTGTCGGTTCTACACCTTCGTTGGGTTCACGGGTAGTCCTCTACTTGTCTATTTCTTCTATACCATATATGTATATGTCTCCTTATAACACCCACGGACGTACGAGTCAACGAAGTCAGTACACACTGAGAAACGCTGGGGTACTAGACATGGGTAGTCCGAGGAGATAGGTTACCTAAGAGGTCCGTTCTTATGACCTCACCCAACGGTACGGGAAAAGGTCCCTTAGAAGGGGTGAGTCCTTAGTTTGAGCACAGAGGGTGTAGAGAACGTGACGTCCATCTAAGAAATGGGTAACTCGGTGGACCCTTCGGATACCACCTTATAATGAGTGGGTAATTTTTTGTTACTTTACAACGGTAAACTCTTTTGTGCCTTCCTGGATCCCCCGAAGGGACCATCGAGTCGGCGATTTCTAAGGCGGCCGTTACGTCCTCCGGGGTCAAACTAAGGAACCAGTCCTTCTAAGGGACCTCTTCTCTATCTGATGGGTGAGGTCATAAGAACCCGAAGGGACCACCGAGTTTACTATTTCTTAGACAGACGTCACGTCCTTTGGACCCAAAGTCGAAGGACGAGGTTCGAGTACTTCTTAACCTGTGTCTACTTCGGTTAATCGTGTGTGCGTGACTTCAAATTTTTCCCTAAATAAATAAGTGACTACCGTGTAACTGTTATCTTTTCTGTCATATTATACGATCAATCTCCCATCCAAAGGTCTATTCAGTATGATTCTAAACTACCGCTGAGTTCGTCTATGAACGACACACTGAAAATATAGAAGATCGGAGTATAAAAAGTATACAAGTCAAGTCAAGTCAAGTCAAGTCAGCGAGTCAGCACAGGTTGAGAAACACTAGGGTACTTAGCGTTGGACGGTCCGGAGGGACAGGTAGTGGTTGAAGGCCTCAAGTGAGTCTGAGTACCGGTAGCTCAACCACTACGGTAGGTCGCTAGAGTAGGAGACAGCAGGGGAAGAAGAGGACGGGGGTTAGGGAGGGTCGTAGTCTCAGAAAAGGTTACTCAGTTGAGAAGGGTACTCCACCGGTTTCATGACCTCGAAGTCGAAATCGTAGTCAGGAAGGTTTCTTTAGGGTCCCGACTAGAGGAAGTCTTACCTGACCAACCTAGAGGAACGTCAGGTTCCCTGAGAGTTCTCAGAAGAGGTTGTGGTGTCAAGTTTTCGTAGTTAAGAAACCGCGAGTCGGAAGAAGTGTCAGGGTGAGAGTGTAGGTATGTACTGATGACCTTTTTGGTATCGGAACTGATCTGCCTGGAATCAGCCGTTTCATTACAGAGACGAAAACTTATACGATAGATACAACCAGTATTGAAAGGAAGGTACCTCATTCGCAGAAAATTAAAGTACCGACGTCAGTGGTAGACGTCACTAAAACCTCGGGGGTTTTTATTTCAGACTATGACAAAGGTGACAAAGGGGTAGATAAAGGGTACTTCACTACCCTGGTCTACGGTACTAGAAACAGAAGACTTACAACTTGAAATTCGGTTGAAAAAGTGAGAGGAGAAAGTGAAAGTAGTTCTCCGAAAAATCAAGGAGAAGTGAAAGACGGTATTCCCACCACAGTAGACGTATAGACTCCAATAACTATAAAGAGGGCCGTTAGAACTAAGGTCGAACACAAAGAAGGTCAGGTCGTAAAGAGTACTACATGAAACGTATATTCAATTTATTCGTCCCACTGTTATATGTCGGAACTGTATGAGGAAAAGGATAAACCTTGGTCAGACAACAAGGTACAGGTCAAGATTGACAACGAAGGACTGGACGTATGTCTAAAGCATACAATTCACCACTATTTCAACCGAAGGGACCACCGATTCTCCCATTTCTTAGACGGACGTTACGACCTTTGGACCCAAGCTAGGGGTACAACTCTACTAGACAACCTCCTCCCGTACCGTTGCGTGAGGTCATAAGAACGGACCTCTTAGGGGTACCTGTCTCCTCGGACCATCCGATGTCAGCCTGTACTGACTGATTCGTGTCGTTTCGTGTACATCTATATTTTTAATTTACTTTCTTACATACGAAGAGTTGTCGTGTAATAGATTGTGAACTCTTTATAAAAAAGACAGGTAATGTTTATAAATTTCATAATAAAGTCTTATACCACTTTACGAATGTTGTATCATAATTTTAAACTTGATATACGTCTTTTACTAACGTTAACATGATATTAGATTTGTAACGATATTAGATGACTATACGATATAATTACACGTTGAAAAAAGAGTGATCGGGGAGAGATCCGTTCTGGAGTCGAGACAGAGGGTCAGAAGGAGCCCTAAAGACCCTTCGAAGTCCCATATAGTGTACACGTAATGTAAGGGTGTTGTATGTTCGATGAAGACTACATTAGATCAGGTATAGTTGACCCGACCTTAAAGAAGTCGGAGGTTCCGGTCAAAACATTAATTTTCACTAGACTTTAAGAAACATGTAGGACCGAAACCATGGACTTGAATTTGACTTTATAAGAAATTGACAGGCACTTCTTAATTACGACGGACTGAAGATGATTGAAAGGATCATTAATAAGAGAGGAAAAAACAGTAAACATGGAGATTTTGTTAGAATGATATACGACGGGATCAAAATAAAGATTTTATAAAAATCACCTTTTAATAAATTTAAGATATCACGAAAGGTCAGAAGTTTTCAAAGTATGTGTACTAAAGTATATTAGGGTAATTATTGGGAAAAAGATTTTCAAGAGGTCGGGATGTAACTGGGAAGAGAAAGAGAAAGAGGACGAAGGAAGAGGGGTGACCATTGGTGATCAAAGGAGAGATATAGAAACTCAGAATACAACGGGATTGACTTTTGACAGAAAGAAAGTATTCATATCAAAACGGAAAATAACTCAACTGAAAAAAAAAAAATGACCATCACTTAATTAGAGGATCTAATATTTAAGGAATACTCTTCTCTGATCTTAAAGAAAAAGAAATCGTAGGGGGGTATTGTAGGTGATATTAAGATGGAATCTGGTTCATACTTGAACCTTTAAAAACTAATTACGTTAGAGTTTCTATGTCATCCCTTATTTAATACATTATCCGTTACTATTGAGTCGTAATTTAGGGAGACACGATTGTCTCACCTGGAAATGAACAATTGAAGAGGGTTGTGAGGAGTGTAGTGGTGTCAGGTCGGGTAGGACTTTGTCACCTCTCCATCGTTTTGGAGATAAGACCCAAGAAGACTGGACCGTTTAAGGAGGGGTTGGGCCCGACGACTCTGTACTCGACTTGTACTCTGTACGAAAGTATTCCTTGTTCCGTCTACCTCCGTGACCGCACGACGTAAGTTGTACGCGATGGGACATAAGAACTAGTTAAAGATCACATACGAAAAAAGACGAAGAAACAACCAATGTCCACTTTTACTTTTATTAGAGTTGGGTGAGCAGTAAGTTTGGTTCGAAATTTGGACTCAGTCGGACACACCAGACTGGACGGAGAAGTCCATGTTAACATTTAGGAAATATATGTAATAAAGTAGATTGGGAGTATTTTCTCCCACTACACCGTTTCTGTCACGAGTGGTTACTAGGGTATCGGAAACGTAAAGGGTTGGAGGGAACGTCTATCCAATCCCGGTACACTGATCAAGACCGGTTATGTGATTCATCTTTTTTGTATACGAAGAAATCCCGGTTGCTTCAATTTTCGGTCATGCGGAGGAGGTAAGGAGAAGACGATATTTTAGGAACCTAACTTTCGACAATCAGTACTCTCCCTCCCGACGATGTAGGTATGACCTTAGTTACTCTCGTTTTTTATATTAAATTAACACAATTTGGTGAATCTAAGTTTTTAAACATCGACGTCGTATCAGAAGGGACAGGACTGATTGTATCTACTGTAAGTCTTATAAATTATTGATTAATTTATAATCATGTCTTACCCGGGATAGTCTTACTTACTTTACTGGTTAGTCTTGTCTGTAACCGACATGTGTCGATATACTCAGGTATGGTCTACTTGTCGGGTCTTTTATTGAGATGTCTAAATAGGGTTAAAGTATCAACGAATTTAACTATTTCAAGTTTCTTCCAGTTCACCGGACGGTTTTTAGTTACTGAAGGTAGGTCCGGAAGAAGTATGTTTCAGACAAGAGAAAGACAAAGTTGTAAGACGAAGGATGAACAACTTACTACACATTCAATGAAGTCGTTGAGTACTTTTCATCAAAAACTACGACGTTATCTTGGTAAGTTTATCAAACAAATAGATTTGGTACAAGTAAACGAGTCAACAGGTTGAGAAACGTTGGGATACCTGATATCCGAGGAGACAGGCACCCTAAAAGGTTCGTTCTTACGACCTCACCAACGGTAAAAGAGAAGGTACCCTAGAAGGACTGGGTCCCTAGTTTTGGTGCAGAAGACCCAGAGTACGTAACCGTCCTCCTAAGAAATGGTGAACCCTTCCGGTTATCATATACCAATAATAAAGTTCAAACGAAATTGGACTTGTGGAAGATCGGAGACACATTGTACAGTCGTAATATAAAACGGAAAGAAAATTTAAAAGGAAGACAGTAATAAGCATTAATTAGGGTTTTGACATCATAAATTCAACTATATAGGTTGAAATACTATATTATATATAAATTTTCCGTTCTCTTTTAATTTAACCTACTTTACGATCGAAAACCGTATCGAGAAAACGAGGACGACGAGCAAGAAGTAAATTTAAGTATTCAGAGAAAAGAGGTACTGTCCTATTAGTAGAGGTGTCGTTGATTGATAATATGGTGTTTCCTTCTACGGATACTCACTCTTGACTAGTCGTCCTCGACTCGTTGTGAATCCGTTGTCTCTAAGATAAAAGTGTGTTTATAGAGATTAATATTATTCGATTCCTCCTTGATATAGTAAGGGAAGTAGGGGGGGTTTATGTTCGGGTCGACAACGATGTATCAAGGGGTGTTTTTCTACCATGAAAGTTGTTGTCTCTTGAAATTATTTTCGTGTACGGATACTTCTCTACCATAGTGGATAATAACACTCCATTTGCACATAGATCTGACTTTTCGACGACGACGACTCAGCGAAGTCAGCACAGGCTGAGACACGCTGGGGTATCTGCCGTCGGGTGGTCCGAGGGGGCAGGGACCCTAAGAGGTCCGTTCTTGTGACCTCACCCAACGGTAAATTACCAATTTAATTTTAGTGTAATATCGTACTAAGTTCTCAGTTTTAATTTCGTCCCAGACAAAGTGTCTAACAATTATTATAAGTTTGTTGTTCGGTTTTGGATAAATTTCCACTTTCTTTTCCATGTCTTTACCAATGACCGGTTTATTATTAATAATGGTCTCGACGAAAAAGGTTTCTCCTTTAAACCTTACCCTCACCACCACCAGTCCTCGAATATCCCCACATTAGTGTCGTTATTATTGTACATAATGTAAACTTTACCCAGACTTATGAAATATTGCGTTAAAGTTCTGTCGTGAAAGCGACTGTCCTAAGAGATCCCTTAGACTTTGGTATGACGTATGAGTGCTACCTGAAGAGACCACCAGGACACCTACTTTGATACACGAAGGTGACGTCCCCCGAAGAGACCAGCCCTTGATACTGGGGTGTACGGTTCTGGGGTGTATGGTTAAAGTCAAGTCAACGAGTCAGTACAGACTGAGAAACGCTGGGGAACCTGACGTCGTCCGGTCCGGGGGACAGGTAGTGGTTGAGGGCCTCAAGTGAGTTTGAGTACAGGTAGCTCAACCACTACGGTAGGTCGGTAGAGTAGGAGACAACAGGGGAAGAGGAGGACGGGGGTTGGGGAGGGTCGTAGTTTCTCAGAAAAGGTTACTCAGTTGAGAAGCGTACTCCACCGGTTTCATGACCTCAAAGTCGAAATCGTAGTAAGGAATGTTTCTTATGGGTCCTGACTAGAGGAAATCTCACCTGACTAACCTAGAGGAACGTCAGGTTCCCTGAGAGTTCTCAGAAGTTTTCGTAGTCAAGAAGTCGCGAGTCGAAAGAAGTGTCAGACTGTGAGTGCAGGTATGTACTGATGACCTTTTTGGTATCGGAACTGATCTACCTGGAAACAACCGTTTCATTACAGAGACGAAAACTTATACGACAGATCCAACCAGTTTTGAAAAGAAGGTTCCTCATTCGCAGAAAATTAAAGTACCGACGTCAGTGGTAGACGTCACTAAAACCTCGGGTTTTTTAATTTTAGCCTGTGACAAAGGTGACAAATGGGTAGATAAACGGTACTTCACTACCCTTGTCTACGGTACTAGAAGTAAAAGACTTATAACTCGAAATTCGGTTTAAAAAGTAAGAGGAGAAAGTGAAAGTAGTTCTCCTAAAAATCAAGGAGAAGTGAAAGACGGTATTACCACAGTAGACGTATAGACTTCAATAACTATAAAGAGGGCCGTTAGAACTAAGGTCGAACGCGAAGAAGGTCGGGTCGCAAAGAGTACTACATGAGACGTATATTCAATTTGTTCGTCTCACTGTTATATGTCGGAACTGTATGAGGAAAAGGATAAACCTTGGTGAGACAACAAGGTACAGGTCAAGATTGACAACGAAGGACTGGACGTATGTCCAAAGAGTTCTCCGTCCAGTTCACCAGACTATAAGGGTAGAGAAAGTCTTAAAAGGTGTCAAATAACACTAGGTGTATCAGTTTCCGAAACCGTATCAGTCACTTCGTCTTTATCTATTCACCACGCCCAGTTTTTTTCTTTTGTGGATGAAACAGTTGTTTCAAGGTAGATCAGTTCCGATACCAAAAAGGTCATCAGTACATACCTACACTCTCAACCTGATATTTGTTTCGACTCGTGGTTTCTTTAACTACGAAAACTTGACCCCACAACCTCTTCTGAGAACTCTCGGGGAACCTGACGTTCCTCTATGTTGGTCAGGTAGGTATACAAGTAACCTTCCTGACTACAACTTCGACTTTGAGGTTATGAAGCCGGTGGACTATGCTTCTGGACTGAGTAAACTTTTCTGGGACTACGACCCTTTCTAACTCCCGTCCTCCTCTTCCCCTACTGTCTCCTACTCTACCAACCTACCGTAGTGGCTGAGTTACCTGTACCCAAACCCACTTGAGACCCTCAACTATTACCTGTCCCTCCGGACCGTACGACGCCAAGTACCCCAACGTTTCTCAGCCTGTGCTGATTTACTGACTTGACTTGACTTGACTTAACCACTACCTTGTGTTCTTTTACTACCGACTAGTGATCTACGACGGATAATGGGTGGTCAAAATGAAACCAAAGTATCTTAAAATTCGGTTTAGTTAGTAGATGTTAGAATGTTCGCTGTACGTAACAAACTTCTTATAGTTAGAGAAGAGAGGGCGATCTACCATTCGTAAAACTCCCATCCGTAGTACAGTATACTAATACAATAAACGATATTACGAGTTCTGTTAGGTGCTATTTCTCCAAGACAGAGTTATATTATGACTTTACCGTTCCAGGAGTAGACACAATATGTCGTTCTTTTCATATCTGAATCCAGATAGTCTCTACTAATTACATCCTGTTAAAAGACTTGGGAAATAACGTCACTACCCATAAGAGGACAGACGGGTTAAAGAAGGTTGGATCATTCGTCTGTCTTTTGTCTTACTTTAGTCTTTCGTTCGATCTTTTTCTTTATGTCTAACCTTTCAGAACCAGTCTGTGACTCTCAATCTCAACGACTTCTAGGGTCGTCTGTCTCCTATACGGAAGTCTAGGAAAAAAAGAAAATTTGTTCGTTAGTGGAATTAACAATGACACTGGACCATTCTTAGAGGAAGGACGGATTAATTTAAGATATGATAAAAAAACAAAAAGAAAACCGGAGGGAAATCTGTTTGGGAAATTTGAATTTTTTTAAATTGGTTATATCTAACAGTGGGAGAAAAAAACCTTCTCCCACAAAGGGAACGAAAGTACTCCGATGTACGTAACACGATTCAACGAAATCAGCACAGGCTGGGAAGCGGTGTGATACCTGACATCGGGTGATCCAAAGAGACAGGTACCCTAAGAGGTCCGTTCTTATGACCTTACCCAAAAGTACGGGAAGAAGTCTTCTAGAAGGGTTGGTCCCTAACTTGGGTGTCAGAGAACCTAAAAGAAAGTAGACAGAAGTGGAGGAGAAGACGAGAACCTAGGTAAGTGAGAAGGAAGGAGAGGTGTGACGTACTTTCACTGGTTCGAGGTTCAATGTCTCGTCTCGGGAGACTGAGAGTCATATAGGTGAGAGGTAACCTTGGAAGTCGTTCAAATTGAGAGTCGAGAACTGGCCCCGAAAGATAGACATGGAGAAAAAGGTCAAAGGTAAAACTCGAGTCTAGACACAAAAAATGGATGACGACCTTTAAACGTGAACCAAAAGAACGGAAATTAAGTGTGAGTTGAGTAGACTCTATTTTAAGAAAAAAGTGTTTAATCATGGGGGAGACTGGAAGTGAAAAACTATGATCATAAGGAGGTCCGACTTCTACACTTTTTACCATCAGAATATTTTTTTCTCTTAACCACTAAAATTCCTGTTTTAGTTGTAGATTTAGTTGTGGTTTAGTTGTAGTTTTAGATCCCATCTTAGAAGACCCCCTTGTTTTGATTTGTGATTCCGAGGGTTCACCACGATGTCCATTTCTTGGCCGGACGGTTACGTCTTCCGTCTTCTCTACACTCAAACTAAGGATCAAACCCTTTTAGGAGACCTCATCCTTTACCGATGTGTGAAGTCATAAGAACGGACCTTTTAAGGTACCCGTCACCTCAGACCGTCCGATGTCAGGTACCCCGGTGTTTCTCAGCCTGTACTGACTCACGAGTGTGTGTCTTGAATTCCCAATGTAAGGGCCAAGTTCAGTTCAAATACCAATACGCAGAACGAGCCAAATTAACGACATCTTCTCCCAACCGGGGTCTGGTTCAAGTTCGAAATGTTGAGGTAGACAACTCCTTTCTGTTCGAAGGACCTCTTAGTTTATTAAGGGGTGAAGGGGTGATCAAAAACCCCAAAAAAATTCGACAAAATTATTTTGTCTCGAGTTGTCTAAAAGAAAAGTCTTCATAGGTTCACTTAGGTCACTGAAGTCCGGGTGTCGAGAAGGACTTGAAACTCCTAAGACAACATGAGTTCTAGGATCTCTTAAAAACCTGAGGAAAGAGAGTGAGAGTACAAGTCAAACTGTAATTGTGTCCAAAAGAAAGAGATTATACGGAGAGTTTACAGACATAAGAAAAGGTGAGGGAGATAACGGTGGTCCAGGCCCAAGAATAATGGAATAAGGACTTCATGAAAAAAAGTGAGAAACGATAGAGGAACGGAAAGACAGAGGTCACTAGTTCAGGACACCAGTCTTTCGTGGAACCTTATTCGATCAGGTTTCAGGTATATTGAGAACTTAGTGAAGGGGTCTCAGAGAATCATGAGGAGATTAGATCCTATTAATTAGGTAGAGTTCGTATCACTACTTCAACTCATGGTATAATGAAGAACGAAAAGTTTTGGAAGGTTACCCAAAGGTCTCACTTTTAACTTGAGACCTCGAGTATAAGTTCATTCCGAGTGTCCGATATTATCAGTAGATGGAGAAGTCGGAGGGTAGAGTGGTGTGTCGGAGAGGTGGTGAGTATCATTTGTGAATTCTTAAGGAACCCGAAGGAGACACCGAGTCGACCATTTCTTAGACGGACGTTACACCCTCTGGACCCAAGTTAGGGACCCAACCCTTCTAGGGGACCACTTCCCTTACCGATGGCATGAGGGCATAAGACTGGACCTCTTAAGGTACCTGACATATAAGGTACCCCAGCGTTTCTCAGTACTGACTTACTAAAACTGAAAGTGTCTTAAAGAGTTTATGTGACACATCAACTTGAACCGAATAAAACCAAGGGAGATAGGATCTTACACAGTAAAAGACGATTGGTTTTAGGACGAAGAAGAAGTTCTAGATTCTGAGTTTGTGGGAACAAACTTTAACAGAAAAGGAGAGAAGAGGGTGTCGTAAAGTAAACATAATTTCTCTTACCGAAATGATCATCGACACTTATACAAAGAGAAAGTCTTTTGACACTCGAAGAATTCACGTACATAATACGTTATAAAAAAAAAGAACTCCTCAAGAGTTCTTTACCTTTTAAGGGATAAGAGTGAAAGACGAAAAGTCTGGAAAACCAACCAGAATATACACTGTTTCACAAAAATGTATTAATAACTACTTTGTAAGTTGGAGAGTGAGACATGATCGTCATGTCCCCGACGTTCTAACTTAAGAACCGTGTTTATTATGTGACCCCGATTACTGATCTCGTTATCGTCCTATTGACGAAAGGACCGTATCTTAAGGTCACCCCATTTGACATTGAAGATCACGAATCACCACCGTTATAAAAGGAGTAATCTGGACGAGTACCTTACACCAAAACCCGTAAGAAGGATTTTCAAATCGGAACTCAGATTACAAGGTTAGTAAGGTTGGTAAGACACTTGATGGAGTATGGAAAAGTATTTTGAAGAAAAGGTGAGTCAGTCGGTTTCAGTCGAAGACAACGAACGTTGGTTCTTGGGACTGACTATTTCTGTAAAAGGAAGTAAGGGGTATCTGGTTGATTCAGTCCTAGAGTTATAAATGTTCTGAAATGACTTCCCAGTCCCTATGGTACTCCTTTTATGACATAATTTTCACTGGATAGTGTCCGATAGTCTTTTCGCTACGAAAGTCCCCGACGTTCGGGTCGGACACGAGTGTCTCTTTAAAGTGTCCGGGAACACGAAGTAAGGACCGTACCGATGTCCACGATCGAAATAGGGGTGGTGTTGGTTAATAAGAGTCCGTGTCATGTGTCACGGGTTCCGGGTGTCACGAAAATACCTGGGTAATTTTACAAAAACAAAGTCAAAAAAAATTAACTTAAAATTTTAACCTATTTAATATTATTTTTATATTATTCTTTAAGTCGGACCTAATATGTTGTGTCAGTATTTTACACACACAGACACACATTTTGTCATATCACTTTATTTTTTATCTGGGTGTGTATATGTAAATTAACTTATAAATGTTACCACGGTTCAGTTAAGTCACCCTATCCTTTCAATCAATTTGTTTATCACAACGTTGTGAACCTTTTTTACATACCTTTTTTTCTTTAGAACTCGTGAGTAAAGTTACAGAACATATGGCTTTAATCTTACTATGTCTCTTCTGATTGTGTCGGAAGTGTGTTCCTATTACACACTTAAGTTCTTCGCCAGGCATAAAAATTCTGTCAACGAAAATTCATAAGAATGGTGTGTGTTCTTTTTTGTCATTCACTATCTATACAATTAATCGAACTATCACAATTAAATAAGTGTTATACATGTGTGTAAATGGTTTAAGAAAATTAATCTTGTTAGATTAATTTATTTCCTGTTTTTGGATTTGGCTGGTGATAAAGTAGGTTCTTCTATATGTGTACCGTTTATTCGTATACTTTTCATACTAGTTAGGGTGAGATCACAAGAACGGACCTCTTAGGGTCCCTACCCGCTCGGACCACCCGATGGTAGACCCCAGTGTGTCTCAGCCTGTGCTGACTTCGCTGAACCGTCGTCATTGTACAGTAAGTCGAGTCAAGTCAACGAGTCAACACAGGTTGAGAAACACTGGGGTACCTGACGTCGTGTGGTCCGGAGGGACAGGTAATGGTTGAGGACCTCATATGCTGCAATAATCGGTTGATGTCTAATTTTGTTGTTACTCTATAGTGATGTGTAGGTAATCTTACCGGGTTCTTTGGTGGTGTTGTAACATTTCGTTAATAGAAGGTTAAGTTTTTTTTATTTTCTTACCGGGTTTGTATTGTGTGATTGTCGTTGGTTTCCGACCACTCGTACTCCTCGTTGTCTTTGAGAGTAAGTAACAACCACCCTTATGTTTTACTACGTCTGAAACCTTCTATCAAACCGTCAAAGAGTACTTTGATTTGTATAGAAGAGTCCACCGAGTCATGACTTCTTAGACGGACGGTTACGACCTCTGTGTCTTCTACACCCAAGTTTGGGACCCAGTCCTTCTAGGACCTCCCCCTTTACCGTTGGGTGAGGTCATAAGAACGGACCTTTTACGGTACCTGTACCTCTGACTACCCGACGTCCGATATCACAACGTTTCTCGACCTATTCTGACTCGCACGTTCATGGGCGGGTTTGCATAAAAATAACACACTAGCTTGTTAACGTGAGGAACCACAAGTGGGTTTATACAACTTTTCAATACATATACCTACATATACCTACAAATATCTTCGAAATAAGTATTAACGGTTTTGAACCTCCGCTGGTTCTAAAGGAAACCATCTACTTACCTATTTAACACCTTATAATGAGTCGTGATTTTTATACTCGAAAGTTCGGTACTTTTCTGTGTCTCCTTAGAATTTACGTATAATGATTCACTTTCATCGGTCAGACTTTTCCGATGTATGATTTACTAAGGTTGATATACTGTAAGACCTTTTCGGTTTTGAGGTTTTTGTCATCTTTCTAGTCGCCAACAGTCCCCAAGTCCCCTCTCTCCCTACTTATCCGTCTCGTATCTCCTCAAAAACCTCTTCCTTTACCGTTGGGTGAGGTCTCAAGAACGGACCTCTTAGGGTCCCTACCCCCTCGGACCATCCGACGATAGTTACCCCAGCGTGTCTCAGTCTGTACTGACTTCACTGAATCGTGGTCGTCTCCTCAAAATCTCGAAACTTTGATGAGACATTCTTCAATATCGTCACCGACGTACAGATTTGGGAAACGTACATGTTGTGGTTCTCTTTTGGGATTACATTTGGTGCCTGAACCCCACGTCTTACAACTATCACTCCCTCCGACACGTATACATCCCTGTACTCCATATTAAGAGATATGAAAGACGAGTCAAAACAAAGATTTGACAAGATTTTATATTTTAGAATTTTTAAGTTCGGTATTTGACTCTCTTCTTATAAGAATATGTATATAGGTTATTTCTTAAATATATTAATATGGTAATATACATTTCCGGAGGATGTTTGTTTTTTATTTTGGGTTAAATTTTACCCGTTTTCTGAACTTATCTGTAAAGTGTTTTCATCCGTATGTTCACCGGTCATTCGAACACTTTTCTATAGATTATAGTAATTAGTAGTCCCTTTATAATTAATTTTAACGTAACTTTAAGATGTAGTGTGGGTGATTTTGCCGATTTAGATTTCTGACTGTTGTGGTCAACAACCGTTCACACACCATCTTCACATTGAGAGTATGCAATGAGTTTCCTCATATTTCACTATGTCGAAACCTTTTGATAAAGTCAAGTCAAGTCAAGTCAGTGAGTCATCACAGGTCGAGAAATGTTGGGGTACTTGGCGTCGTACGGTCCGGAGGGACAGGCAGTGGTTGAGGACCTCAGGTAGGTTTGGGCAGGTAGCTCAGCCACTACGGTAGGTTGGTAGAATAGGATACAGTAGGGGAAGAGGAGGGTGGAAGTTAGAAAGGGTCGTAGTCCCAGAAAAGTTTACTCAGTCCAGAAGCGTAGTCCACCGGTGTCATAACCTCAAAGTCGAAGTTGTAGTCAGGGAGGTTACTTGTGGGTTCTGACTAGACGAAATCCTACCTGACCAACCTAGAGGAACGTCAGGTTCCCTCAGAGTTCTCAGAAGAGGTTGTGGAGTCAAGTTTTCGTAGTCAAAGAAATCACGAGTCGAAAGAAATATCAGGTTGAGAGTGTAGGTATGTACTGATGACCTTTTTGGTATCGGAACTGATCTGTCTGGAAACAACCGTTTCATTACAGAGACGAAAACTTATACGATAGATCCAACCAGTATTGAAAGGAAGGTTCCACATACGTAGAATTAAAGTACCAACGTTAGTGGTAGATGTCACTAAAACCTGGGGGTTTTTTATTTCAGTCGGTGACAAAGGTGACAAAGGGGTAGATAAAGGGTACTTCACTACCCTGACCTACGGTGCTAGAAGGAAAAGACTTACAACTCGAAATTCGGTTGCAAAAGTGAGAGGAGAAAGTGAAAGTAGTTCTCCTAGAAATCAAGGAGAAGTGAAAGACGGTATTCTCACAGTAGACGTATAAACTCGAATAACTATAAAGAGGGCGGTTAGAACTAAGGTCCAACACAAAGTAGGTCGGGTCGCAAAGAGTACTACATGAGACGTATCTTCAATTTATTTGTCCCTGTTATATGTCGGAACTGTATGAGGAAAAGGATAAACCTTGGACAGACAACAAGGTACAGGTCAAGATTGACACCGAAGGACTGGACGCATATCCAAAGAGTTCTCCGTCCAGTCCACCAGACCATAAGGGTAGAAAAAGTCTTAAAAGGTCAAATAACACTAGGTGTGTCTTTTAACAAACCCTAGAAAATTTTACCATGTTGATGGATTACTGGGTCGTTAAGGTTGGGATCAAATAGGTTTTCTTCCTATAATAGTGAAGTGTTTTTGGACTGGTTCTCGCAATTCTTGTCGAAATAAGGTTTTTGACTTTCGTATATGTCTACAGGTAGTTGTTCTAATACTTCAAAACTTTCTACAAAATATAAACATATGTCTTATAATAAGTCATTATTTTACCTTTATTGATGATTGTTGTACCTATTTAGAGATTTTGTGACGTGTCTCATTTTCTTAGTCACTTCACTTTACTTTCAGCGAATCAACACAGGTTGAGAAACGTTGGGGTACCTGACTTAAGAGGTCAGGTCTAAACCTCACCCATCGGTAAGAGAAGACGTTCCCTAGAAGGGTTGGGTCCCTAACTTGGGTCCACAGGGTTTCATGTCCGTCTAAGAAATGGTCGACTCGGTGGTCCCTCTGGGGTTTTCTTATGTATAACATATTAAGAAATAAAATCACCCACACTACACGTTAAGGTAAATACACTGAAATTTTCGTACCACTATCTTTACTCTTACGACGATGACGACGACGATTCAGCGAAGTCAACACAGACTGAGACACGCTGGGGTATCTGTCGTAGGGTAGTCCGAGGGGACAGGGACCCTAAGAGGTCCGTTCTTATGACCTCGTCCAACGGTAAAGGGAGAGGTTACGTACGTATACGATTCAGCGAAGTCAACACAGGTTGAGATACGCTGGCATACCTGTCGCCGGGTGGTCCGAAGACAGGTAGCCTAAGAGATCCGTTCTTGTGACCTCACCCAACGGTAAAGGAAGAGATTCTTTACTCTTATGCTAACAAATAAACCCTTCCCTTTATCTAACTTCCTCCTGTATTTCCTTAAAAAATCCCCGTTACTTTAATAGAATATTGAACTAAACTCACGACCAATTCGAGGGAGTATCCAGTCTACCATTTCTTAGACAGACTTTACGTCTCTGGACCCAAGTTAGGGACCCAGTCCTTCTAGGGGACCTCTTCCTTTTCCGTTGGGTGAGGTCACAAGAACGGACCTCTTAGGGTACCTGTCGGCTTACACCGCCCGATGCCAGGTACCCCAGTATTATCAACCTGTACAAGTTAAGTTAGGTCAATGAGTCAGCACAGGCTGAGAAACGTCGGGTACTTGACGTCGTGAGGTCCGGAGGGACAGGTAGTGGTTGAGGGCCTAAAATGGGTTTAAGTACAGGTAACTCAGCCACTACGGTAGGTTGGTAGAGTAGGAGACAGTAAGGGAAGAGGACGAGAGTTAGAAAGGGTCGTAGTCCCAAAAAAGTTTATTCAGTAAAGAAGTGTTGTCCACCGGTTTCATAACCTCGAAGTCGAAGTTGTAGTCAGGAAGGTCACTTGTGGCTCCTGACTAAAGGAAATCCTACCTGACCAACCTAGAGGAACGTGAGGTTCCCGGAGAGTTCTCAGAAGAGGTTGTGGTACAAGTTTTCGTAGTTAAGAAGATGCGAGTCGAAAGAAATATCTGAATCGTTGATCTGGTGGTGGTGGTGGATGTAAACAATTTTGAGTAGGTCAACATGTGAATTACTTATAACATAAAGTAATGGACAGTGAAAATGGAGGAATTCTTTCTTTACACTGGAATCCGAACAATTCGTTCTGTATAGTATATGTGTAGAAAAAGTAAAAGAAAGGGGAGCTTCTCATATGTCTTGTGTCACTCCCGAGTCATGTGTACGCTCCTTTCAATTTACTTCTTTAACAAAATTTTCAAATATCGGTATGTTAATCTGTAAGTTCATCGAAGAAGATCCGTACACAAACCAAAGGATGGTATTGAAAAATGTCTCTCCCTGGAAGGAAGAGACGAAAAGAAGTAGAGAGTTACTCGTGAGATTGAAACTCGTTTAATAGAGAGCAATCACCAGTTATAGCCTCTTCCGTTACCGTGGGGTGAGGTCACAAGAACGGACCTCTTAGGGTCCCTACCCCCTCGGACCTTCCGACGTCAGGTACTCCAATGTTTCTCAACCTGTGCTGACTCGCTGAAGGGAAAGTGAAAAGTGAAAGTACGTAACCTCTTCCTTTACCGTCGGGTGAGGTCACAAGAACGGACCTCTTAGGGTCCCTGTCCCCTCGGACCACCCGACGACAGATACCCCAGCGTGTCTCAGCCTGTGCTGACTTCGCTGAATCGTCGTCGTCGTCGTCGTCACCAGTTATGTTTACATACTCCACGTACACACCTACAGAGAGGTCATACTAGTTAACAGGACACTATCTTTGATTTAAGATTTAACTAATTAATGAAAATTTTGAAAATAGACTAGTGGATTTGCTTATCATTTTTATTTGACTTTTGATCTAGTGTTCACAAAAACTCTTTTCGAGGAAACGAATTGATTACTAAAAGTTCTATTAAAGGGGAGTGTGATCTCGTTACTGACGTTTTAATAAAAGATAATTCATAAAAAACAAGATTCTGACAAAGGTTTGAGTTTGTGAATAATACTCTTTAGAAAAGAAATGATTATTAAAATTTCAAAACTTTTTATCCTTCTAACATATTGAAAAATTTATACAATGCGATTACATCTTTTATTAGAAAAAGGGAATCTATGTCTAGGAATTTTACTTTAATGAAAGTCATGAATTTACACTGAACTTTCTTATCTGAAAAAAAAATATTGAAGTCAATTTTTTTCGTCTACAGTCTGTTTCTACACAATAACTTAAGATCGATAACTTTACACTATAGACTTTAAGTTCTACCTTTTTCTCTGTTACCCCTTAGTCATTTATAAGTATAAATGTATGGTCTCGACATAAAAAGTTCCTACAAAACGAAATCTAATTCATTTTCAATGAGTCTTTTAGAATCTAGAAACTTTATAAAAAGTTTATATTAACGTAAAGTTACTTTTATTGACGTAAAGTTTTCGGTCTTCAAAGTTGTTGAAGGTCTAATTCTTCACTTCAGCGTCAATTAAACTTTTCTACTAACCTCTCGAAAATAAGATAATATACTGATCGTATTTTCCTTTGAAGACTTAGTGGATATTCAAGACTAAGATATGGAAATTCGACTCCAGTGTAAGGAGAGGAGACAGGCAGTACCCTACCGCAGGAGGTACTTCATGTGTAGACCAAATTTAAGGACGGTATACACTATTTAGTTACGGATTGTCTATTATTTAAACCTTCTAACATAAGGGTTTCCCGAAACCGAAGATAAGAAAATCGGAAACGTTCAGACTACTAAAAAGGTAAGAATCGAGTATGTCTTACACGAAATCTTGATTCTTGAACAGAGGTTTACGTTAGTCACCTTTTGAACTTTACTCGGTAGTAACGACGACGACACAGAAATACTCGAAATTTTTTGACTTGGGTGGGAAAGTGTTGAAGGATACGATATCAGGAAAAATAGGTTATGGTAAATCATTAAGTCCTAATGATGATTTCACATTACCTATAAGTGACAAACCTAATAAGTACGTAGATAAGAGAATAAAATTATGTGTTAAAAAATTTTTCATAGGGGTAAATATAGTCAATTTCGTCCTGATGGTCAACACTGTCCCGTCAAATTTTATCACCAATTCCCGTACTTAAACGGGTGGCATAACGAATTCTACTGAATCCGTTCATAATTTTACGAAATTGAAGATAAAAGAAAAAAAAAAAAAACGGTACGACACAGTAAACGTCCTAGAATCAAGGGACTGGTTCGTAACTTGGACCCGGTACCGTCACTTTCGGACCTTGGATTCGGTGTTCTCTTGAAGGATTTAAAGATAAAAGACTAGGTATTTTACCATCATTACTACCATCATTGAAGGAGTATCCCAACAACATTTCTAATTGACTCTACTACAAATATTTTACGAATCGTGTCACGTACGTACGATTTAGTGGAGTCAACACAACCTGAGAAACACTGGGGTACCTGACATCGGGGGATCTGAGGAACTAGGTAACCTAAGAGGTCCGTTCTTATGACCTCGCCCAACTGTCCGGGAGGAGGTCCCCTAGAAGGTCTGGGTCCACAGTTTAGGGACCGAGGACGTAACGTCCTCCTAAGGAATGACGACTCGGTGGAATGAATCGTGTCATAGATAATAATAATATACGAGTCAACGTAGACTGAGAAACTTCGGGGCACCTGACACCGGGTGATCCGAGGAGAAAGGTATCTTAAAAGGTCCGTTCCTATGATCTCACCCAACGGTAGAAGATGAAGTCTAGAAAGACTGGGTCCCTAACTTGAGAGTAGAGAACGGAAAGGACATAACCGTCCACCCTAAGAAATGGTGATTTCGGTGGACCCTTCGGGATTACACAGACTCACACTTTAAGTAAGTCAACACAGACTGAGAAACGCTGGGGTGCCTGATATGTCAGGTACCTTAAGAGGTCCGGTCTATGACAACACCCACCGGAAAGGGAAGAGGTCCCCTAGAAGGGTTGGGTCCCTAGTTTGGGTCCACAGGACGTAACGTCCGTTTAAGAAATAGTCGACTCGGTGTTCCCTTCGGGATCGTGCCATAGATTGTACATGTTTAAAACTACTCCAACAACAAATAATCGTGTCAACACTGAAATGGATGTGCAGAAGATTAAAGATCTTGATTTCGATTGTAACGGTTCTTACCTCGGAATACTCTCTACGACAAGGTATCACGCATTAATTATTACTGACAGTCCCTTCTTAAAAAAGACACCCCAAATAGTCAGAGTGGTGCAAACCATACACAGGTAGAGGGAGTGATCTACGACCCAAGAAGTTCCTATCCCAGATACAGAGTACAGAGAATCTTAATGACTCAGACCAATTGACATCCGATAACGATTCCCTTACATATTTACTTGTATACACATGTATATGCCCTTTGTAAGTAAAGTTTAAACTCAATAAATCTACTATAATTCATTGATCTCTCTTCTTAAAGTAAATTGACTCAGATCATCTCGTTATATCTGTAATGTCGATGTTTTTTTTCCTGTCAATTGTTAGTGTACAAAAAGAAACAAATGTTAAAGTTTCTACTTCAGTGTCAAGTCCACAAAATATAAACTCTACTGGTAATCTGTAGGTTCACCTCTCCGACTTCACCCCAGTCCCCACCTGTATTTGAACCTCTCCAAGGAATTAAAGACCTTTGAATGTCTTTAAATATTCAAACCTCTTTTGACCCTTAACAGTCATACCCATGATGAATCTCGGTACACTGACTAATCCTTAGTGGGTCCCTCCCCTATGTTTAATTGTCCTTTGTTCCAGGATTCTGATTTCGGACCCTGTAAGGTTTTGAATCAAACCCCACTACTAATCTTCGGCGTTCTTTCTGACTGGATCTCTCCCAGTCTTGTGTCTCTTTTAGTTAGTAATATACAAGTCGAGAGCAACAGGGACCGAGAAAAGTTGAGTGAGAGACTAAGAAAAACAGATAGAGGACTCCAAGAAGGTTAAAGTCACGCGACGAACCCAGGTGCACAGATTTAAAGGATTGGCGGGGGGACGAAGAGTACTGGGAATGAGTTGCTAAGACAACACGTACACAGAAGTCTCTGGGTGAAAGTTGGACTCCTGTACCCCAGTCCCACAGGGAAAGGTCGGAGTTAGAGTACATTCGGTACAACATGGAACTGGAATAAAGAGTGGAGTGAACAGTAGAAGAGGTGACTTTCTCTGTTTCTCTACCGATAAGAACTGTAAGAACTTAAGTCTGTCACACTAAGTTGAAAGTCTACCCACGGAACGTGGGGAAATTTGAATAGGATTCGGGACGAAAGGACCTGAAGAAGGAAGAACACATGATAAAGAACGAGGTCAAGACCCGTAAGTTGGTGAAACCTCTTTGTTGGACATTGAAGGTCAGGCAGAGACTCAGGAAGACAAAGACGTGTTGGGGTAGGACTAAAATAGGGTTGAAGTCACCGGTCTTAAAAACGATACTGGAGAACCCAGTAGACTCGGTATCAACCTCCTTCCAGTTCAGAGGACTTGGGTGGAATTGTATGACGGGTTTGAAAAATGATATCCCACTAGAATGTCTCAGACTCCCTCTTCCTTTACCGTTGGGTGATGTCATAAAAACGGACCTCTTAGGATGTTTGACTCCTCGAAACGTCCGATACCAGGTGCCCCAGTGTTTCACAGTCTGTGCTGACTTCATTGTCGTGTCGTGTTTCTCAAACCCCACTTTAAAAGGACCTTATCTCTGTATGCTCTACCTTTTAAGTTTATAAACTAAAAGTCGAATATTAAACATTAACGAAGGACTTTAGTGTACGATTTAGTCATCCTTAGAGAATTCCCCCGTGATGTCTAAGATTAATCGTTTGTTGTGGACTATAAACGGGATCTCTGGTACCCTATATTAAATCGTCCTCCTCTTCTCTTAGGGTTCTATTAGTCCAGGATTTGAGAAAATTTCTCAACGATAAACTCCCGAGATATTCGGAACTCACCAGAGACAAATCGAATTTAATAATGGTCCTTCCCAATCCGTACAAATTCCTTGATCTCTGACTCCACATCATTATTCGGTAAACTTTGGGACTCAAAGTTCCGATGACATGACGATCTACCCTGAAAGATCCACCGTCTCACTATTTCTTAGACAGACGGTTACGTCCTCTGCGTCCAAGTTATGGACCCATCCCTTCTAGGGGACCTCTTCCTTTACCGTTGAGTGAGGTCAAAAGAACGAACCCCTTAGGTACCTGTCTCCTCCGATCACCCGATGTCAAGTGTCCCCAGTGTTTTCTTAGTCTGTACTGACTCTGACTATGATGATCTAGAGATCTTTGTTTCATTTCTTAAAGGTTCAAGACAAAAGGACAAACAACTACTACGGACTAGATCTCGTTAATAAAAGAAATGGAGTAACGAAGGACCACCGGGTCTACCATTTCTTAGACCGTCGTTTCGTCCTCACTCCCTCACTCACTATCAACGAGTCAGTACAGGTTGAGAAACGCTGGGGCACCTGATATCGGGTTGTCCGAGGAGACAGGTACCCTAAGAGGGTCCGTTCTTATGACCTCACCCAACGGTAAAGGAATGAGACCCTCTTCTTCTACGTCCTATGGTCCCAAGTTAGGGACCCAACCCTTCTAGGGGACCTCTTTTTTTCTTACCGATGTGTGAGCTCATGAGAACGGACCTCTTAGGGTACCTGTCTCCTCCGACCGCCCAATACCAGGTACCCCAGTGTTTCTCAGCCTGTACTGACTCACTGGCTCGAACTCGTGTTATATATATAATGTAACACAGTTCACACTTATTACTGACCACGACTTTCTACTTATTACTGTAAAACGGGAGGACGATGAAAGTGAGACGTCACACCCTCTCCTGTATGCACGTGTGACGATTAGATTCGTTCATTTACCCTCTCTCTCTGTGATTTACACCAAACTCTTGATCAGTCTGAAGTGTTTGAAGGTTATGAAACCGGTGGACTGCGCTTCTCGGCTGAGTAACCTTCTGGGACCACGAGCCTTTCTAACTCCCGTCCTCTTCTTCCCCTACGGTTTCCTACTCTGTCAACCTACCGTGGTGACTGAGATACCTGAACTTAAACTCGTTTGAGACCCTCTATCGCTTCCTCCTGTCCCTTCGGACCGCACGACGTCAGGTACCCCAACGTTTCTAAACCTGTACTGAATCGTTGACTTATCTTGTCGTTTGAAGCACAAGGTCACCCTTAAATCCTAATTTTATATCGTAAAATTTAAAAATGAGAACCATACCTTACAATGATACAAAACTGTTCTGAAATTTTAGATGTAGGATTACGTCAAACTGAACTTTCCGGTGGTTATTGTTCGAAAGGACAACGGTATTAAAAAGAAACTTATCAACGTTGTTATAGTACTGTAAGGATGAGTTCTAGTAAGGACCCCATAAGTCAAGGTTTCTATCTTTTGAGTGACGAAGAGACAAGAAAAGGTGATTTCTCGAGAGATAGAAGACATAGACAACTGTCCCTACCGGAAAAAAAGGTGTGATACTTACTGTATGACAGATATCCGATATAAGCACTGTAGAAGGACATTACAGGAAACATAAGTGATACACAGTTCGGTGTACGATTTCCGACCCTACTCTTATACCGGTTCAGATTAATTTCTCTGTTCAGTTCTTTACTTATCCGACTGTAAATCGATCCTTGATCTAGTCCATCTTCTTTCCTGTCGACAGGAAACTCGAGTCCGGGTCTCATCAGAAAGTTTAAAATCCTTCACTTCACTTTAACGAGTCAGCACAGGCTGAGAAACGCTGGGGTACCTGACATCGGATGGTCCAAGGAGACAGGTACCCTAAAAGACCCGTTCTTATGACCTCACCCAACGGTAAAGGAAGAGGTCCTCTAGAAGGGGTGGGTCCCTAGCTTAGGTCCAGAGGGCGTAACATCTGTCTGCGAAATGGCAGATTCGGTGGTCCCTTCATTGTCTGAGTGTCTATCTCGTTTGATCCCCAAAGGTCTCTCCATCCCCACCCCTTACCCGTCTTGTTCATTTTCTTAATGCTCCATGTTCGATCATCAATATTTATTCAGTGTCTCTACGTAACATGTTGTGACCCTTATGTCAGTTATAAAATATTATAAATACCATACGTCAGATATTTTTGTAGTTTTGTGGTACAACATGTGGACTTTACTTTTATTATGACATTCAATTACCAAGAAGTTATGTGACAAATACTTTGTATTTTGTTTATAAAAAGATATCTGATTTTAGAAATCTTTTATAGAGAAGGACTTACATTGTGTACTTTGGAACCATAAGAACCAACTGGTCTTACCAAAAGTATAAATGGACTTAATATTGGATGAAGTCATACAAGAAAATACGTATACATTTACCAAATGAAAACACCTCATATTTTACGATTACTAAGTCGTCTACCCATGACGTCTCAAAAGATGTAGAACTTCATCAGCTTTTATTTTTCTGTAAAAGAAACAGACGAACCCTAAATCGTCAAGAAAATTTAAGAAATGATTTTTTGTAAAGGTTCTTTACACAATCTATTCTCCCCAGAAATGGGAAGTGAGAGAGTGGGGTGTTTTTGATAAGAAGGCACCGAACAAAATTCACCCTTTTTAATTTTACAGGTGTTCCCGTCAACTTGTTCGACATTGAACTAAATTTATAAAGCGTGAAAAGTAGACATGAAAAGGGGAACCCCAGAAAGTCGGAAGAAAAGGTCTCTTTATAGGTAAAATCAAGATTCCAAACTAGAATTAATAGATAATAAGGAACAAGCAAAGGTCCTAATAAGAACCACAAGGATCTAGTTGCAGTTCCGTGTCAAAAGTGGTGAACGTCATTTGTAAAACTTTCCTTTTTTTGAATGTTTCAAACAAACTTATCTTATTTGAATGAAGTATAATCTTTTGATTTCGGTCATTAATAATTTAGTGTGAAATAAAATGTATAGTTCAACCTATAGTGTTTTCATGGGAGGTAATAATTGATGTTTCTTTGTCAACCGATCAGTTCGACGTAGTCTTACTTTTGAAAATAAGTAAGAAAAATGAAAAGTTTGTGTACGATCAAGTAATAAAATTATTTTACGTGATTGTCTACAATCCGTCTTACACCGGTGTAGACCCTGTATATTTTATGGTAAGGTTCAGAGGTATCCTCCCTTTATCGTTATCATAAATCAAGAGGGGGTTTCGAATTGATCGGGTAGAGTAAATTAGACAAATTGAGATTCGACTTGTCAATTCTCATCGTGGTTAATAAAACTAACAGAACCCTTATATTTTTCCTTGTTACTTGATTTTGTGGTTCCCTTCACAGTGTTTTTCTTTACGTGATACAACTTTATGTTTATTTTGAAGTGATTTCGAACACCGATCTCGATATAAAAAAGTCGACTTCTCCATCATTTAGAGCTCAACGGACGAAGGACTTCGGTGGAACTTAATGTCCAGAGAAATCCGGAAGGATGTTGCAAGGATGAATTAAAGTGGGAAAGTTTCTTTCGTGTTGTTTAGCTTTTCTCCTGTTTATTTCTACGACCATCTACATCAAACTGTTAATACCACCACCACCACCACCACAGGTACCCTAAAGAGTCGGTTCTTATGACCTCACACAACGGTAAAGGAAGAGGTCCCCTAGATTGGTTGAGTCCCTGACTTGTCCGCAGAGAACGTAATCGTCCGCTTAAGAAATGAAGATTCGGTGGTCCCTTAGGGAACTTTTAATATAATATTTACACATACACACACACACACACGACTCAACGAGTCAACACAGACTCAGAAACACGGGGTACCTGACAACGGTCCTCTTCCGTTACCGTGGGCTGAGATCATGAGAACGGTCCTCTTAGTGTACCTGCCTCCTCGGACCATCCGATGTCAGGTACCCTAGAGCTTCTCAACCTGTGCTGACTCGCTGAAGTGAAAGTGAAAAGTGAAGGTACGTGACCTTTTCCTTGACCGTTGGGTGAGGTCACAAGAACGGACCTCTTAGGGTCCCTGTTCCTCGGACCACACGACGGCAGATACCCCAGCGTGTCTCAGCCTGTGCTGACTTCGCTGAATCGTCGTCGTCGTCGTCCTGACAACAGACGGTTCAAGGAGACAGGTACCCTAAGAAGTCCATTCTTATGACCTCATCCAACGGTACGGGAGGAGGTCCCCTAGAAGGACTGGGTCCCTAGGTTCGTCATAGAGAACGTATAGGACGTGACCGTTCGTCTAAGTCCAAAACAAAAACAAAAGAATATCACTAATTTAGGGTTATATAAGGTCAGGAAATTGGATGGAAAGTCAAAACAAAAGAATACATTGAAAAGATTCTTTTGTCTTTGTTTTGGACTACTAAAAGACAGTTGTCCAGTCCAAGTATGTGATAATATATATCGTAGATAATATATATCGTAACAGAGATCGAAGAAATTTTACTTGGTGTGACTACTAATTTGTGATCCTTATTTGTGATCACAACTCTCGTGTAGACACTTCCACAAACAGAGTCGGACGAATGGACAATCTTTCTTCTTTTTACGACCTCGACGCATACATCGTGTCTCTCCCTTCCGTATCCACCGTAGTCCCTCACATCGGACCTGAACCTCAGTCTACGGGTCGAAACTCAAAGTCGAGACGATACTCGAGTTACAAACCCTCTCAATCAATTGGTGTCTTCACTGTAAAGGGAGAAGACACTTCATCCTTATGGAATCTCTTAACAAGTCTTCTCAGTCACTTTATTACTGACATTTTCACAAACTATTTGACACTATATATATATGGTGTCGAATATATATATATGTTAGAAGAAAATTTTTTGTACACGTTAGTTCGTGTATAAAAAATATTCTTAAATGAATAGACGTACACAATCCAGAAACAACGTGGTACACCCTAGAAACAACGTAAGTCTGAGATCAACACTGTGGACCCGAGTCATGACGTCGAGTCCCCGAATCAACGAGACGCCGTACACGTTAGAATCAAGGGACTGGTCCCTAACTTGGGTGTAGAGGACGTTACGTTCCACATAAGAATTGGTGACCTGGTGGTCCCTTCAGGGATATCGAAGAATAATTTCACGACTACCTGACGTTAGAAGTAGAGTCTATTCGTCCATTGTTAATCTATGGACCTCGTGTCGACTTTTCTTTAGGTGCCCCATCTATCTCTTATCCGTCCGTACTTAAAGGTAAATTCTGTTTGACAGATTCATCTCTTTCCGAGATCCCTTGATTTACGTTAAGACTATTTTTTATAGACGAGAATACGTCATTTCACTCTGTATGGTTCTAGTATACTTGATAAGATGAAGTATATGTGTGACCCTAGTTTCTAAGGGTCAGAAAGTAAGAGAATTACGGATAAATAAGTCGTAGATGATATACGGTTTGTAGCACGATCCATATGTGAAAAAAAGAATATTTGTTCTAAAGACGAGGGTTCCTTGAACATAGGATCAATATAATTGTAGAAATAAAGTTCTTGAAACGTTTCATAATCGCGTACCATATACAAGTTGTTTTCAACTGGTTCGACTTGATTAGAGTAAAACATCATAGTGGTATTGTCTTTTGGTCCTTTCTCCACTAAAAACACTAGTCTCTACAGATGGGTTAAGTGGTACACTAATTGTCCCATAATGAAAATTTCAAACCTCCCTTTTCCTTGAAAGATTGATCTTTAGTAGATCAGTAGGTGGAATTTATGAACATAATATATCATAATTAAATCACAGAAGGACCAATTTTGTATTAATGATGAAATTGTTCTCCCATCTCATAATTATCCTTTACAAAATCTCTCACCACTGGGAGTGCAACACAGTTTTTTATCGTTTTTCTTACATCCGACCTATACAGTTTAGTGATAACTATCTGACTGACACCTGAACTGTAACTAAATTACATGTTATGTTAAATTTTTCCCCCCTCTTTCTACTTTTCACGTAAGACAAATATACTATCAGCTGAGAATTGTTCATGTCACTCCAAAAAAAAGAAAAAAACTTTTGTATGGAAAGAACTTCCGTAAGTTCTCTCGGTCACAATACTTTATTTTGCATCTCGAAAAAGTATTATAGATCTTTGTCTTGACCACCCGAGTCCCACTGACTGTAATCATAACAAGTGTCTATAGTGGTGGAAAGGACTTGAGCCAAGTCGGAGTCAAATTCCTGAGTCCGGGACACTTCTACCTCTTCCGCTGCATTGATCAGAACCGGTACTGCAAACGAAGGGTTGGATTCCTACACTTTTCAAGTATCCCTAAGAAGTCAGTGAAAGAAGGAGACAGCGTCTCTGAGTCAACGACACAAGACCCACTGGGGAGACGGTTAGACCAAAGACCTCACTGACCTTATCTTATTCGGGGTAAGTGTTCTTCGTACTTGTTCGTTATTTGAAAACCACACGATTCCGTACTTCTATACCCTCTACTCTACAGACGACGACATGGTATTGTATCGGAAAGGACTAATTACATCAGTCGCCTGTAGGTATTGTGAGAGTCAGGTGCAAAAACTCCTTCTCTATTTTATCTATTATGTTCGAGGTAATTAGACAGTCATCACAGAAAGTTTAATTCCTACGATCGGGCTCCAGATATCGAACAATTAGTGTAAATTAGGTCTATAGGGTATTGAAAAGGTAAAAAGATGATTAAGAGAACAGTTAGAAAATTTTCATGACAAAATCGAAAATAGGTATTTTAAGGACACGAAAAAATTTTCAAAAAGGAATTTTAGTATGGAGGGGTGCAATCAAAGTATACGTAAAAGTGATCTCATTTTACAAGACTTAATACTTGTCGTAATTACGTTACAGTGTACGTCAACACTTGTTTCTTCCCTCTGTGAAGACGTTGACGTAAGAGAGATCTTTCACCTGGGAATGTCCTTCCCTCTCCGTCCTCGTAAGGACTAAAAGAAAAGAAAAAAAAAAACAAGGTGTAACCTTTTTGTCGAATTGGAACTTCCCGAACATCTCAGACTCTTAACAGTAAAGAATAAATTTCGGAATCTATCATTCACTTTCAAAATTCAGAGACCAAAACGAGAACAAATAGAATTACCTAACAATCCATCCCGTTTACTGCGACAACAGAATTTATAAAATTTAGGACAGAAGAAAGATGGATAGGTTTCGATAGGGAGTGTCAGAATGAGTTGAGGTTCGAGGAGTCCTTTAGAGGTGATTGTGTGATCGATCTTAGCTAGGAAAAGAAAGGGTTTTAGAATACATTTAAGTATAGTAAATAAACCGTAACGAACATCTCTCAAATCTCTCAAGTTTTCGATCGTCCCTGGGTTCTTAGTAAGTTGTGTTAGGAGAGTAAGACGTTTACTCCTTTCAGTTCAGGTCTTGTTAATACATGAAATCAATTCAGTGTGTCAATTCTCTGTGTGACCTCCGATTTTGGATCAAACGGGTTAAGAGTCACGTGAGGGAAGGAAACACAGGGTTCACGGAAGTCAAATGATGGACTTTAACAACCAATAAAAAGTTCTCTTGTCTAGTGGAGTGGTTATCATGGAGAACGCTGGTCCTTGAGAAAGTCAATAAAGTCAAACATCGAATTAGATAAGTGTAAAATATGTGAACCACCATCTGATTAACCAGCACAAAATCCATCGCTGGTGTAGATAATGTAGATAGTGAATAAGAGTTTGAGTTTTCGAGTATGACCCTCCCCGACTCCTTCCTACCTTTGTCGGCGTTCCATTCATTCGGCTACTCTTGGTCTTGCGAATGTCTGCAGGTTCTTATATGCGAATCGTAACTTCCAGCAAAAGGGATCTTAACCCAGAACGACCAAGTGAGACGTTCCTGCCTTTCACACACAGTCGCACCGACACCCCACCCCCTTCCGTCTCACGGCTTCAAGTCCACTTCAAGATCTCCACTTTCGGACTGCTCCTGCAGATGGCCCACCCTACCCCCATTCTTGTCCTCCGTCAGTGCCCGCTCTCGTCCTCAGGCTCGCGCTTGGGGTCGTCGCCCGGTCCCTCCGCGTCACTCCCCGCGTCCGTCCCCGTCCTCTCGAGTTCCTCTCTCTTGCGGCTCTTGCTCCACCGCGGCGGCAGTAGGCCCGCAACGGGCCCCCGGCGCAGCGGGGCGCCTCCCGCGGCCCCCCGCCCCGGCCCGCCGGGCCCCGCCCCGCC